>CM040123.1:406036785-406435237 GCA_022559845.1 Amorphophallus konjac
CTCCAGTTAAAGCCAAGTACTCTCCTGCACAAAGGGCGAGATCATATGATCTCTTTATTAGGAAATAGATATACAAAATATGCATGCATAATACACAATAGATAATTCCATTTTTGGGGAAGAAAAATCGAATGTACTGTCAAGCATATTAGAACAGATGGACACAACACACTGTAACTTAAAAATAGCTAAAAATGCAATTATAGGAGGAATAAAAGAACTACATTATTTGGGAATGCACATAAATGCAATCACATCATGACTATTGTTGGCGCATGAAAAAGTGTACACAAGGAGTCCTTGGTTCATAAGTCCATGTACACTAAGGTGTTGATGTGGATGCCCACGGTTCAAGCCCTACTGAGGCAGGTCTAAAAGGATTAAGAAACAAGAGGCTCTTCAAAGGGAAGGCTCATAAACAGGTTATTGTAAGGCAGGAACTCGCAAACCTCCCCCCCCCCCCCCCAAAAAAAAAAAAGGTGCATGGAAAAGAGGTAAAATTCCACCTTTTGACATTCTAGAGAAAAAAATCAAGTATCATTTTAGTGTTGGAACACTGAACATGACCCCTTTTGAGAAAAAGCCACTTATGTTCCTCGGGAGATGCCTTGACATAGATTAAGAGGTCTCAGATGAAGTACCTACAAATCTGATAGTCTCTAACTCCCCATATGCAACATTTAGTGGCATCAGACATAGAAATGAGTGTGTGGTGTGTATGTGTGCTTGCAGTTCAAAAATGCTAAATATCAGCCCATTCAACATGTGTCATGTCTGAAGCAAACATTTGGAATGGAAAAGAATCTACTTAATGTATCTAGTCTATTCTTAATCTATGGGGAAGTATGTCAAATAATATTACAGTATGGTGAGGTGATTGGCAATCAAGGTAATGGGGCCACAAAGTGCCTAAGAGTGTTCAGTGGAATTTTGACAAACGTTGAGTTTGAAGAATCTGGTGAAGAATCATAAGTTTTAGAATCAGTATAGTTCAAGGCAGTAGCACAAAAACCAGAACCTGTGTTGGCTTCTTTCACTTTAGTTTTTATCCCCAAACAAAGAGAATCAACTGTCAGGTTAACCTTCCTGGTGAAAGGACAGTGCCACCAGCAAGAAGCTACCAAATTTAATTTTCTTGTTGCCTGTCAACCGTACAGAAGCAACTTTAAAATTGAGCAGTGCAAAGTATTCCCTGGAAGCACACATCCCCTAGAAGACTGGGCAATGGCACCCTCATGTCCCAATATCAGGTTGTTGGATTTATTGTCTCTAAGACTCTGACATAGAATCCTTGTTGACAAACCACGTGTGTGCCCAGATCATCTATATTGCAGTAGAGTTATATCATCCAAAACACAATGCGGTTACAAAAGAAAGGAAGATAAGGAATGTGCCATAATATGGGGGAAAAAATAATTGTCCCTGTAGAATCTTTTAAGGCCATTATCCCATTCTAGGGTGTCCTAACGTCACCTTGTCAATATGATGGAGTCATGGGCACGTTACTTCATTGCAGTTTCAATTCTACATCAGCATGTACATATAGTGGCCTACAAATGGCAGTAGGACCAGTGAAAAGATATTTAGAAGGTAAATTCAGAAAGTACATTTTAAGGTAATCAAATGCTAGAAACGGAAGTAAATCACTGTGAACAAATGCATAGATCATATGCAAAGATGCTTATAAGATGCAAATAAAGTTCCCGCATGAAGTAACTTTCACTTGCAAGAGCCAGCCAAAGTGGACTAGTGGCAGTGGAGGTAGGAGAAGAAGGGATGCTTCTCAGTTAGGTCAGCCTATACCTTCAAATCCGATGGAGGGGTAAGTCATCGCTTTGCCTCATAGATCTAGGACCATAAGAGTCCTTTAAAAGTGAAGGTTCTTATCTGGAGGATCTCGCATAGGAGGCTACCAACTTGTGACAGGCTTGCACCTTTTCTACACCATATAGCCATCAAGTCGCTTATGTGGAGAGGAGGATGAGACCTTGAATCACCTCTTCACAAGATGCTCCTACTCAAAGGAGGTCTGGGCTAAGATCACAAGTAGGACACATGGTGTTATCGGCACGCAGGGGAGTGTCGAGCATCTGATTGGGCAATGGCACAGAAATTGGAATCTGAAAGGGGACAAAGTTATTTGGTTGCTTATCCTTCATGCTACCTTGTGCGCTTTATGGGGAGAGAGAAACAACAAAACTTTCAGGGGAGAAGCTAGAGCAGTGGGCGAGGTGGTGTCTTCTATTTATGAGATAGTGACAGGGTGGGCGGAGCTCGTTTGTAATGTGAATTCACACAACTCTTCTATTTTTTCTTTGTTGGGGGGTTGGTGTGGGTCACACAGCCTTGGTGTCGACCGTTCTTGCCGTAAAGGGACTTTTCGAAACACAATGATTATACTTGTACATCCCTTTTTTTATTTAAATACAATAGTGGTACCACCCACTTTCAAAAAAAAAACTTTCACTTGCAAGTCTTAAATCTAATAGAGAGAAGATCCTTCATCTTCATCCTCCCATCCCATTCATATTTCTTGTTAATCTCAGTTCTGAAGGCACCAATGCACCCCTTCAAGATCTACCTCTGCCTCAGTATTATTTTATCATTTAGCATATCAATTCAGATTCACTCACCATTAGTGAAACAATAATTGATGCCTGCTATATAAAAGTATTAAACAAAAGGCTTAAGATACACTGACACTGCAATAAACAGAATCAAATCATGCAGGAAAGCTCACCCAGAAACCCAGGTAGATGTGAAAGGTAGAAGGAAGCCCCAGCATCAGGATGGAAGCCAATTTGAGTTTCCGGAGTGGCAAAAATCTGCAAATTGTCTGTAGTTGGTATATGCAAAAAAGTCTCAAGAGGTACATTGATATGCTTTTAAAATTAATAGCTTTCATTGATATGCTTTTAAAATTAAGAGCGTCACATGGAATAGCACAGCTAAAAACTTAAAATCAAATAAATGGAATTCCAGATAAACAAGAATAGATCATAATATGTAAACTGTGCTCATAATGAACACAACACAAGTCCTGATATGGATTGAAGACTGTCTGGTCAGTCAGACCAGATGAGGCACTGTTCAGTCAGACCAAATGAGGCACTCTTATCTGGTTACTTCAACCTTTTATCATGTTGACCAGGAAACTGCATGGCATGACATGACATGGCATGGCCAAGGAGAGAACCCCTTGGAGCCTTCAATATGTTGAAGAAAAACATGAAAAGAGAATGCTTCAAAAAGGAGGAAGCAAAACATAAAAATAGAATAGAAAGAACTACCTAGATGAACATCAAAGGCACCATTAATGATGAAGTCATCGTTGTACTCTGGTGTTGGTGTCAAAGTAGACATCAACACAAGATGTTACCCACTTATAACACAAGAGGGAGAACATGAATGCCGTTATTCCCTTCTCCTCCACTATGATGTAGACCATCTACCATTAGACTCTCTTAGATTTTTTTTAAAAAACCTAATTGAAGCATAATTGAAGTGACTACAAACTCCCCACAAACCAGATGATATCTCAACATCTCCAGTCCCTCCCACAAAAAAAGGAAAAAAGAAAACCGTTAACAGTAGCAAGTAATCCTTTTCTCAGCATTCAAATAGATGGATAAGAATGTCAACATTTTGGACAGCAGCCACATAGCACACTTGTGCACACCCGTGCCTGACATCCACATCTCTGTCCAAAATAAATTAAAATGCTAACGATCAATATTCATGGGAGCTCTTGAATTATTATAGCACCAAGACCACATGGACACATTGAGATCATTTCAAAATTGACTTTCTTTCTCCTTGCATGTGTAACTAAATGAGGAAGCAACAGACAAATAGTCAATACATGACCTACATACACATACACATAATGGCTCCATTAATTTCTTAAGTCACATGGATGAAAAGCCCAAGTAACTTCCAATTAACAAAACCCAAATACTTCAAGATAACCCTTTTCTAATAACAAATTGGAATCTCTGATAAAGCCACAAACTTAAAATTCTCTCATTTTTTATGGCACATCAAATTTGTAGAAAAGTGGTGAAATATGTAATAATACATACAGCTTTTTCAGTTGCAATGCGGAACGTCCCTGGAATGGAAATTCCTCCACCACCACCCATTGTGATACCATTCAGAATAGCAACCTGATGCAAACAATGGAGTTGATGTCAACACGTGGAAGAGAATGGAACAAAAGGCCAGGCCAGGATCCATAAAAAAATTCCAAACTTTTTAACTGTTTCTATTTTGCAGATGGTAACTAGAAAGAGCACATAGAAGTTACCAGAAAAAATAGTGTGTTTCCCATCTTCACACAACTGGCATGAAGGTATGTGTGAATATGCTAATTGCATATTTCCATAATGGAGTTATGACAGTGCTAGATGATCAAGCATATGGAGAAATAGTACAATAAAGATCTTATAGAATGATCATGGAGAGGACACTTGAGAATAACAAAATGACCAAAATTTATTTTGATGGAGGTATCTAACAGGCCATACTCTTTTACAAAATTGCCACACCCTGTCCCCCCTTTTAAGACGATGTTACCCAGTGGACACAACATGAAAATTGTCATGTTGATACCAACTCCTCCACCATTCACCTCCCTTCTTCCATGTATAGCCCATTATCTCTCAACCATATAGATCCCATTTAACCGCTCTTTTGTTAATGATAAGATGTTGAGAAATAGTTTTCAAACACAAGATAAGAGATCAGCATACAGGGGAAGGCAGTGTTTAGTATGGGAACTCTTATCAGTTCATACAGACCAGCTAACATTGTTGAAACAGATTTGTGCATCATATTTGCACTAAGGCGACGAGACATGTATCATGGCCCTTAAATGATATTTTCCCGAGCTTACTTCATCTGTCTAATTCCTCATCTGGAGAAATGGTTTATCATTTTACAAAATCCCCATGAAAAAAATGCTTTCATTTCCACTCTCATTGAGGCCACGTTTGGATGCAGCCTGTGAAAGTTTAAAAGATTTATCAGAAACACATTTATCATAAATCTGTTTATCATAAACTCATTTTCTATTAACTCATGTTTGGCTGTTTTACATAAACATAAGTGATTTTGTGATAAGCTCAATTCACAGGGAGAGTCTCAAGCAAAAACCAACTCAGAGTAGGTTAATGGAAAATGCATTTATGGGGAGATTTTGGGTTTATCATAAACTCAAGTAAGTTTATGATAAATCTATTTTTAACCATCCAAACTAAAGTTAATAACAAAAAATGAGTTTATGATAAACCTAAACATGTTTATGCCTTGCATCCAAACAGGCCCTAATTTCATAAACCCTTCTGTGGACCATCAAACAATGCAAAAGTTACTGCAACTTCCGATATTGCCAAATCCTAAATTTGGAGTCAGCCTAACTGAAGAACAACATAATGTCCTTCTATGTCATGTAGCAGAGGCTCTCATTTCACTTTAATGATCCAATTTGCTAATCGGTCAATTGTTGCAATCATTGCAATCCCTAAAATCATAGCTGAATTCTGAAACCTGATCTCCTATAATCTCCATCAAAAAGTTGTCTCCAAATACAATTTCACATCCATAGCTAGGACTACAAGATAAGTCACCACCACAAAAGCTCATGGTTTTTTTGAGCATTGGATAGATAGAAAAATGACAATTAAATATTGCCTGAAAAGAATCAGAGTTTATTCAAAATATTGAATGTTTGCAGAAACCAACTCACATGCGGCTTCAAGTATGTGCCTAGAATGTAGATGAATTTGTATAGAGTCCTGAAAAACTCTTTACACTCTTCCACCTTCCCTGCATATATGTGCCATAGGCATGAAAGACCGGCAAGACGTTAGTAGGCATGATAAATGCAGCTAAAGGAGTAAAATTAAAAGAAATTGTAAATTTCTAGGAATAAAAAGCCAAGAGAAAGATTGCATCTTGAAACCTTCTAAGAACAAGTTTACCCTGAACATTAGATGGAAATGCCCCAAAAATTGCATGTGCACAGAAAGCACTTCCTTAATAATAATACCATGATTGTAATTGCAATTTTTTTTTTACCTTTGAATCTAGTCATCCTACTAGATGTAATAGAAAGGTCCCCTAGAAATATATCTCAACGACCATGACTTGTTCCTAAATACTTTTACATGTCTTTTTGCATAAAGATATTTCCAACAGTTAGGGGTGTAAAAGGTTTCTCATCATATCAAAAAATCACTTCATCTTTACCTGTATTCTTAAAGGAATGAGAAGCTCAATTACCAGATGGAAATGTTTGAAGGGGAGAAGTGAATACTTCTCGTCAAGTTTTGTACGCAACGATTATGTGGGTTTGGATTTCATCAATGGCTCAAGAGAGAGAAATTCAAACTTAGAACATTATCACCTATTTTTTATATACAATATGTTGCAGATGGATAGTTGAATACTGGGGCTCAAAATGGAGACATCCATATCCTTCTCGTAAGATTCAGAGGACGATGCATTATTGTATCACTAACTATCTGTTATATCCCGGCCAATAGTCCACATCCCAACCTTGAATCATCTAAAATCTAAAACAGTTCCAGATTCATAACAGCAATAGATGACATACTACAGAGCAAAAACATATCGGTAACCATTCCCTCGTCTGATGCCCTATGCAATATGCATCAAAACTCAACAGTAACTTTTATCTGCTAGGTATCACTTTTTCCTGCAGATGAGATATCTGAAAAGTAATGCTTGCTAACCCCCCCCCCCCCCCCAATTACACCCCCGGTAGGTGAACCAAGTTTAAACTTTTTTTGACATTTTTAGGAGGTGGGGCGCACCCCCCCTATAACTTGCAGAACAGGCCAATCCCCCTCCAATGGCCCAAAAAAACCCAGAAAAAAAATGCTCTGATTTTCACTATTCACAGTGCCCTTTTTTTTTGGTTTATAGAGGGAGGTGGGTGGGCGTGGTTGTGCAGCAACCATTAGTCGATATCTGAATATTCAAAAAAAGCGGCCTGAAAATTTTTCTCATTGACCTCATTGTCATCTATTGAGTGATGACAATACCAAGCATCTCATAAAACTACAACACATATACATGAAAATAACAGCATCATTAACATTCATAGAACAATCAGCCAACCTTCACCCAGCAGTCGATACAGTGCAACAACATCTCCACCTGCACAGAATGCTCTGCCACTGCCCTTCAAAAGACCAAAAACTTTATTTAGCACATTCCAAACAAGAAATTGAGGCCAAAAAAAGGGGGGGAAATAGACGAGATCAAGGAACAGCCGGATTCAAATTCTGAAGGCACAATGTGCTTGCTTACCTTCATAGCAACAAAACCAATATCTGGATTCTCCTCCCAGGAGTTGTACAGCTTCGTCAACCGAGCCGCCTGAAACACACACACAAGCCAGCCACTCAAGCCAACTGCCTCATCAAGGGAGGGGGGGTGCAACACGGCGGCGAAGCAGGGAAGTACAGAGAAAAGGAGGGTAGGGGGACAGGTGGGAGCTACCATGGAGGTGGAAATAGCGTTCAGAGAGGTGGGCCTGTTGAGAATCGCATTGCGGGAACTGGCTCTACCCTCCACCAGCACCTGCAAGAAACGGGCCAAGCAGAAATGAGGAGAAATGGGGAACCCAGGTGGGATGATTGAGCTCAGCTGCCTCCAGAGACCGACCAGATTCCCCACCTCCTCATCTGGGGCGGCGGCGTCCGGGTGCGTGGAAACGCCGCGGAGATGGGGGAGAAGGCGAGGGCAAGGAGCGGAAGAAAGGGAGCGCCTTGCGGCGGCCAACACCCTCAAGCTCCGCATCATCGTCGCTGCTTACGCCGGCGCCCCACCACCTCTTCTGCTGCTGCCTGCGCGATGCGGGAAAAAGGACGAGGAAGTAGCCGGTTGGCAGACGCAACAGCTCCACTTCAATTAAAACTAATTAGGGCGCGTTTGGGATGGGCTTTAGGGGGTGTCGGGGAAGTCACACTCCAAGAGTCAAAATAAATTACTTATTATCATATTATTTATTTATTTTAAAAATATATAGTTATTAAACAGTTATCTTTTGAAAAGTCTCAGAAATTCATTCTCTTTTTAGAATGTTTTCAAAAAAGTTAAAATTCACATGAACTTTTAAATGCACCTTAAGTTGAGGGGTACGATCTATATCGCACGTATCAGACCGTACTAACTGACGATCGATACAACCGGTGCGTGATACGTAATTGGTGCACTACTCATATTCTTATAAATAATATATTTTTATTTTATGTCAAACATGTCTTCATAGTTGATTTGATTCTAAGATTTCAAATTTGAAACCCGTAGGGCGTAAGTTTTTCTTCTTCTTTTCATTATTCTTCATAAATTGAAGTAAAAAATCGTGGCAGAAGTTAGATTCGAATCCTTGACCTCGAGCTCAATTGTTCAACAAATAAGTTATTCTAATTCAAATATATATAATATAATTTTTAATATATTAAAATAGAGTAAACATAGCATAATTATTAAATATCAAATTAACTTATTTATTTCATCGTCCAGAAGAAAAGATGATCTAACGAAACATGCTACCTTCATATGTGAAACATTGTATATTTTGATAGATTAGTTTACAATGTAATGTTCACAATGTTGCACGTCAATTTTGGTGTTACACTAAGTGAAATCATCTTTTAGATATTTCATGTTAAAATATGTATAATTCATATTTCACGTCAGATTACAACTAACGAAACTCGCTGGCTGCTCCCCCCGAGTTTCGGGGGTAGTACGCATCGTAGACTCCTCCCTTGTGTGGTGATGGGAGTCCCTCTTTCGCATCGCCGGTACCGTACTCCTGTTCCCCCCTCACTGTTACCCACTGAACAAAAAGAAAAAAAATCATATTGAATAAAAAAAATTATGTTTCTTGAAAATTCATGTACGAATCATCCAAGAATTACTTAGATTTATTTGAAAATTGGCCGGTTCAAAATCAAATCCAAAAATGCAAGGTAACGGGTCATTCAATTTGATATAAGATATCATAACGTTTTTATTAAAATGTTTATTTTATAATATTTTAAACAAGTTATAGTTTTTTTTATGCCAAATCAAGCCATTAGAATCACTTTCTGTCGTGTTTCTCCTGCATCGATCCTAGCTCCCTTTTCTTGAGACGAACCCTCTGATCCAAGTATTGATTTACGGCCTCCCAAATGCCAAAGCCTCAGGGCGCGTGTTTGAGATTATGAAAAACGATCTCTAGAGGGTTTTTAAGAAGCTTCTTAGAGAAGGGTTTCCCAAGTAATTGTGAGTTGACACGAGGATCACAGATGAATGATGCATCATGGAGTTTTTCTCAAAATTGACGAATATAGAGAGACCTTCTAAACGAAGGTTGTGTTCATATCTATGGATAATTTTTTGGCAACACTTCATGTCCCACATTAACTCTGCCATGGCCGGTCCCAAGTCCGGATGAGAAAAGAGGAGGGTTTGCATTAGGTCGACAGCCAGCAGTAAAATTTTTGTCACATCTCCAACATGAATTATGATTCAAATACATTATGTGCTAATGCTAAGGCGTTTCCTGTAAGCGACGCGTTACATCGGAACCCGGATGGAATGACAAGTGAGCAAGGGCTAGGTAGGGCGTTCCCCGTAAGCGACGCGTTACATCGGAACCCGGATGGAATGACAAGTGAGCAAGGGCTAGCTATGGCGTTCCTTGTAAGCGACGCGCCGCAATGGCCCCCGATTGCGGTGTCAAATAGGCAAGGGTTCTCGTGTGGGGTTAGACGCACACGGGTAAAGAAGCAAGTCTAAAAACATAGGATCCGTCTAGCTACTTGGAATATAAAAACTTTAACGGGTAAGAGTTTAGAATTAGTTAAGTTAATGAAGGACAGGAGGATTAACATAGTTTGCCTACAAGAAACTAGGTGGAAAGGACATAAAGCTAAAGACATTGATGGATATAAAATTTGATATACGGGTAATAATAATTCTAGAAATGGTGTTACTATAATAATAGATAAAAACTTAAAAGATAGAGTTGTGGAAGTAAATAGATTGGGGGATAGACTAATGTTAATTAAACTTATCTTAGGTGAGGATACTATGAATATAATTAGTGCATATGCACCTCAAGTAGGATTAGAAGAGAGCATTAAAAAGTAATTTTGGGAGGCTATTGATAATTTGATCCAAAATATCCCTAGTGAAGAGATAATCTTTATTGGAGGGGATCTTAATGGTCATGTGGGTAAAGATAATAGAGGCTATGAGAGGATTCATGGAGGGCTTGGTTTTGGCAATAGAAATGATATGGGTAACACTATTCTTGATTTTGTTATGGCCTATGATCTAGCAATTACTAATACCTTCTTTAAGAAGAGGGATGAACACTTAATAACGTGCAAGAGTGGAACACATATAAGTCAAATTAACTATTTTCTCATTAGGAAGGTCGATAGAGTTTTATGTAAAGATTGCAAAGTTATTCCTAGTGAGAGTCTAGCCCCTCAACATAGGTTGTTAGTAATGGATGTCACCATCCCTAAATTCAAAAGAAAGATCATTACAAACAATTATTCCAAGATTAAATGGTGGAATTTAAAAGATAAAAGTTTAGAAACATTTAAAAATCATCTATTAAAGGAAAATATTTGGAATTTAGAACAAGAAACTAATGTAATGTGGAATAATGTTACAAATTGTATAACGAGAGTTGCAAAATAACTCTTAGGCGAATCTAAAGGTAAAAAGAATTTAGAAAAAGAGACTTGGTGGTGGAGTGAGGAAATCCAAAATATCATTAGAGTAAAAAAGGAATGCTTTAAAGTTTGACAAACTAACAAAAATGATCAAACCCTAGAAGCCTATAAAATCGCTAAAAAGAGAGTTAAGAAAATAGTTAGCGAAATTAAATCAAAGGCATTTGAAGATTTATATAATAAATTAGGAACCCGAGAGGGTGAAAATGACATATTTAAACTTGCTAAATTAAGAAAAATGAAAACTAAAGATTTAGATCATGTTCGGTGCATCAAAGGTGAAGATCAAAGAGTTTTAACTAAGGATCTTGATATTAAAGGGAGGTGGCATAGCTATTTTCAGAAGTTACTTAATGGCGATTCCGTCAATGATTTATCTTTAGAAGGTACCCAAGAGTCCACCATATTTGATAAATATCAATATTTCAGGCGTATCAAGATGTAAGAAGTGGAGGATGCTTTAAGAAAAATGAAAGTGGGTAAGGCCTTAGGACTAGATGGCTTACCTATTGAAGTATGGAAAGGCCTAGGAGATATTGATATTCAGTGACTAACTAATTTTTTTAATAAAATTTTAAATGAACGGAGAATGCCAGAAGTTTGAAGAAAAAGTGTTGTAGTTCCTTTCTATAAAAACAAAGGAGATATTCAAAGTTGTAACAATTATCGTGGAATTAAGCTTATGAGTCATACTATGAAACTTTGGGAAAGAGTAATTGAAAAACGCCTCCGATGTATGACTACTGTATCAGAAAATCAGTTTGGTTTTATGCCAAATAGATATACTACAGAAGTTATTTTCTTACTACGGCAGCTAATGGAGAAGTATAGAGAGATGAGAAAAGATTTGTATATAATTTTTCTTGATTTAGAGAAGGCGTACGATCGAGTACCGAGAGAATTGATTTAGTGGACATTAAGAAAGAAAGAAATCTCTCAAGGATATGTTGATTTGATTAAGGATATGTACGACAGCGCTATTACTAGTGTTCGAACTATTGCTGGGGAGACTGGTGAATTTCCCGTTTCTATAGGTTTGCATCAAGGTTATACACTAAGTCTGTATCTCTTTGCCTTAGTTATGGATGAAGTAACTAAACAATTGCATGATGATATCCCTTGGTGTATATTTTTTGCATATGATATTGTTTTAATTGATGAGAGTATTGATGCTCTAAATGTTAAGTTAGAGCGTTGGAGACTTACCTTGGAGTCTAAATGTTTTAAAATTAGTAGGAGTAAGTCAGAGTTTATGCACTGTAATTTTAGTAATTTTTAGTAATGGAAGAGTGATTCAGGAAGACATGGTTCTAATTGATGGACATAACATTCAGAAAAGTAGTAACTTTCGATACTTAGGGTCTATCATACAAGAGAATGGAGAGATTTATGATGACGTTACACATAGGATTAAGGCAAGCTGGTTAAGATAGAGAAGTGCATAAGATGTCCTTTGTGATCGTCGTATATCTGTGAAACTCAAAGGGAGATTTTATAGAACGACTGTGAGACCTGCTTTGTTATATGGTACCGAGTGTTGGACAGTACGAAATGAACACATCCACAAAATGTGTGTAACAGAGATGAAGATGTTGAGATGGATATGTGACAAGACTAAGAAAGATAAGATTAGGAATGAACGTATCCGTAAAGACTTAGAGATAGCTATAATTGATAGTAAAATGAGAAAAAATAGACTCAAGTGATTTGGACATGTGTGTCGTCACCCTAACTTAACGCCAATTAAAAGATGTGACCAAATCTTAGTGGATGCTAGTAAAAGAGCTCGGAGAAAGCCTAAAATGAGATGGTACGATGTTATTAGGAAGGACATTAATTTCTTGGATTTAAATACGAATATTACACTTGATAGAAATCTTTGACAGAACATGATTCATGTAATCGACCCCAATTAATTGGGATAAGACTCTGATGATGACGATGACTTCATGTCCCACATTAAGTAGAATAGAGATTTTCTTCCCATGTTGGATAATGTTGAAATGTTACAATTGAAAAAACCCATCTTTTCAAAGATTCCAAGCATCGGAGAAATCGGCAGCTCCACAATTCTTGATGTGTCATCATATGTATGTCCTGCCTTTTACAGAGAAAACCCGTCTTATCCCAGTGTCAAAAGAACATTCGATACTGGGAAGGGCGGTACAGCAGCCAAGGTTTCCTCTCCATGCTCCGACACTCTCCATGCTCCGACACTCGCCGAAATAGAAAACTCATTCAAAGGGAGGAAGCTTCTATGACCCAAAAAAGGGAGTAAGCAAACGTATGACAGTGTGTGTGCATGTGGGAAAGAGGGGATGGCTTCCATAGTGCTCTTTTTTTCCCTCACATTAGGACAAATTTTAAAAGAAACACTAACATACCATCCTCTACACCGTTTTCCATTATCTATATAGGAATGATGCCACTGGCAGGTGGTAGCGGAGGCATCATATCCTCTGTTTTTTTCCAAATGCACTGCACAGATGCTTCTATTCACAAGAAACATCAACCACCCACTACATAGAGAACAGACGAAAAGTACTGGCTCTGTACCTAGTGTGAAGTAAATGTGGGCTCAAAGAGAAGAATGATGGGAAAAACGTAATGGAAGGATAAACTGGGAATAGAGGCAGATGGATGATGAGAATGAGGAGAGAGATGCATCAACAGGGTCTATGTATGTGGCGGAATGACGTACGTATATATTCTTTGCGAATTTCAGTTCGTTAGTAGCTAGGCCTTCCACGCATAACAAGTTACATCATGCAAAAATAAAACTGCATGCTCAAACTAAACAAGAGAGAGCTAACAAAGAAGTGACTTCATAATAACCGATCAAGGGGGTTGGGGGAGGGGGGGACACTTCGACTGAATTAAAAGAGCCCCCAGGAAACGAAAATATTGCCTCTGGCTACGGGCAATCAAGCAGATCATATGCCTTACAGTACTCCGGCACATGAAACGCCCTTATAGTTATGGGAGGTTGTATACAATCAACAAATTAACATTTCATACAAAGAATAAATAAATCAATAATAAATTGACAATGAACCTTGAGAGAGCCAAAAAGGCGTAAGAATCTAAAGAAAATGCATTTAACAGCCAGGCCGTGTGATTAGCAATTTAACTAAAGAAAACCATGGCCCAAGCACACTGCCGAGTTTGCACTCTTTGTTGCTAGGGCTTATTTGTTAGGACTCTTAGCATATTATTGAGATATATAGATCGTATACAGTTTGGTTGTCATTCATTCTTGTGAAGCTGTGGACTGCTTCCATCTCACCAAGGACTTGAGAAAAGCCATGACCTGAACAAATGATATAAAAGGGGATGAAATTCCAATATAAACAAAGAATTCTAAGCTCTATATGAGACGAGATGTTTCAGTTCTAGACTGTAAAGGCCTTTCACCTCAATGGGATCCCTCAGAGAGAAAAGTGCTTTTGTTTCCTTGGGAACAGAGGAAACCAGTATGCCATAGCCTTGGTTACCCTCTCGTAGGACCTATTGATCAAATACACCATAGTTAACAATAACTAATGTATTAGAATAATACATGACAATTATTTGAGTGCAGCATACAAACAATGCTGTACCTTGAATGCATCTTCGTCAGTTCGGTCATCACCAACATAGATAGGAAGAACATCCTTGCAATCACCAAGTCCAAGGGATTCAAGCAGAAATTCAACAGCTTTTCCCTTGTCCCAATCAATCACCGGACGGATCTCTAAAACCTAAATGACAACACAGAAAAAATTAAAGCCAAGCAATTCCACTTAGGCTGCGGTTGGAAAGACTTTCCAGAGGGGATTATGGTCTTGGAACCCCCCCCCCCCCCCAAAATAAAGATTTTCCAAGTGCAACCCAGTCCCATCAGATTTTGGAGGAGAGATTTTAATGGGTAGTGAGAGATAGGGACAAAAAAGATGAGAACCCAAGATCTGCAAAAGCTACCCAAAAGGCGCTTCTTCCCACTCTAGGGGATTTTGAAAAACATCCACACCCCACAATCCCTTCCAAATGTGCCCTAGGAATATACTAGAAAAACACAATTTTATCCATGATTCACGCATTACCTTCCGCCCATGGGTTAATCGCAGACGAGGAAATTCCTTCAGGATATCATGAACAAGTTGAGCAACACTTGGCCAACTCTGCAGTCATAACAGGTGTGGAGATTTTATACCTAGTTCACAAAAAAAAAAAATGTAGGATGTATGCTTCTGACGTTGATATGTACCTTTTCATCTACGTTACGGTAATGTACAGAAACACAAAACTTGTTATTCTCAACTTGTGCACCTTTAATTTCTTTTGTATTTTTGACAAGGGCCTTGAAAACCTGTCAGGAAGAGAAGTTTGATAGGTAAACAAGATGAGAACATTCAGCTGTCGCACAAGCATGAAGGACAATTGATTACCTCACTGATCATGGGTATAAATTCACTTGCAGGTTGAAACAGATTAACTTCCTTGTCCTATACAACAGAAAAAAATCCACAGACCCATGAGGTCAAGATACAGTAAGTGCAAACTTGTAGGCATCAGATATAGGCCATGGAGAGGAAGCTAGATACAAAAAACATGATGATTTCATGCTTCACAAAAAGATATTACATTACATTTGGAAGGAAATGATAATAAAATTTGAAATACACCACATTCCTGATAAATCATCAAACAATACTTGCAAGGAGAGAACTACACGTACAACATACCTGCTTAACAGCGAACTTAGTGTGATTTTGATGGCCATTACCAGACTCTGAAATTCTGACAGGGCACATTATGTCCATTCCATGACTACCAGCATAGTAGAGTTCTGTTAGTCCTACAAATTCATACACCTGCAGAAGTTCAAGATGACATGTAAGAACATTGCGGTATTGTCTACTGGCAACATGACATAAAAAATAAAAGGAACAAAAATCATAAAAAATGTTCAAAGGGGTATTGCAGCAATTAGAGCAAAAGGTATGCTATCATCAGGTCACACCTTATCCCGGCTCCTTCCACTAATAATGGCGGTAGGAAAGTACTTTGCCACATTTCTTACAGCAGCACGCATCTAAGAAGAAATTGCAAAGTATTAATAAGATGGTAAACAAAAACAATCAGATTCTACATCTATAAAGAAGGTATCAGAAAAAAGCTAGTCAAATATTTATCATAAAATTTTTTACCTCCTCTGACATAAAAGCCCGTTCTGGATCATCTACAATGGGAGAAAGAGTTCCATCATAGTCCAAAAACAAAGCTATGCATTTGCCTTTGGCATAGTTCGTGATCTGTTCAAATGATGCTAAAGCAGATGGATACTTCAACTGCACAGATAGACAATTTAATTGCAATATTAACCTTTTGAATAAAATTTTAACAAAAAAACACAACATCTCATCCCAGCACACAGGTCAGAACTCACCACCCAAGACCGATATGAAGCATCTGTCTCATCTGATGAGGGCTCAACACCTATATCCTTGTTTAGCTTCTTGCGAGGAGGTGATGAAGCTTTCATGGTATCCACCCAGTCACTAGCACGGACATCTTCAAGTTTTCCCGGGATGTTCTTTTTTCGAGGCATTGCCAGGTATGAACCCGAAGAAAATGCTGCGGCAGGTGGTGTGAATGGGAGCAAATTGGAATGCATGCCCAATCTTGACTTGCTAGCAGGCACAGGATCAGTGAGGACAGGAGCATTATGGTTTGACTTCAAATCCATTGGACAAAAGACTGCTTTGTAGATTTCCTTTTTAATTTTCCGCAACAAGATAAAATGGAAGAAACACCAGAAGAATTGTATTTTCTTTGATTTAGCTCTCCTGATTATTGTGTTGGTACTTGACAATGTTTCACCCAACTCTTTTGTCAATGAAGAACCACTTTTTCAATGTCTTCTTGTCACTGCTACTGTGAGTGTAGTCCATTAAGCATACAGTTTCTGAAAACTGATAACAGGAAGTTTGTTAGATAAACTGTCATTTAATCTACGACACACTAATATTTGAAGTAGTTCTCTGATGAGGAAGAAAACATTTTTATTAATAATATGTAATTTCAAATGCACCTCATCTCCAAGACCACAGCATCCATCGCAAGCAACAGAATATTTGTTGAATGTGGCTTTCGAATAGCTACGCCTTGGAAACCTTTAAAAAGCACTGATCCCCTGCAACCAAGTCCCAAAGAATGTTAATTAAGGAATTCAATAACACAACTATTTGCGACACTACCATGACATATAATCAGCCAAAGCTATCTAAGGAGGTGGCTATTGTTCTTTCTTCTTCCTTCTTAATTTTAGTGAAAGTACAAGTTGAACAATCTTCTGTGTCTAAGTGCAATGATTGATCTAGTGAAAGAAAATATGGATGCTACAGAACCTCTCAATGTGCACCTTGGCTGTCGATGGGAGGCAATACTTTCCACAAACTTACTGAGAAGGCTGATATAATGCCTAAGTGCAATGACAACTATTATTTGAATCAATCCATCTCCAACAGAAAAAGGAATTGTTTACCATACGTAGCATAGAATGGAGATTGGTGCTAAGAAATAGCACGAACTCACATCCCACGAGTGAGCTACCTAAAAGTAGGGCTTTGTATGAAACTAGAGAACACAGCATTGGAGCAATGCAAAAGGCATATGATATACAACTCGATTTTGATGTACAATAGAATATGACTACACTGCTTCTGTACAACATCAGCCCACGTCTTCAGACACTACTGGAACAATTTATAAGATGATGCAACTCAAAAACCTTACCCTTACATAAGAAACATAGATGCAATAAAATATTCTCCAATGTCTATTCAAATTTTGTTGATGCATTTAATTAACACTTTTAGCAAAAATTAACCTTAAGAAAATCAACGGAACATAAGTGCAGTGTTAATAATAACACAAACTCCAAGCTCCGATGTCACAGGCGCACAGTCCATGAAAGTGATACAAAAACACTGCATGCGTTGTGAGGGGAACACCAAAACTGCATCCAGCATATTTTTCCCCCACCCATTTGTTCACATATGAAATAGCAAAGGTATCGGCCTTCCAGCATTCAAAACAACAACAGCATACCATAAAACAAACAGTGTTGTGGCACTCTGAAAACAGAGGGGGGTAAAGAAAACAGGGATAGAGCACACGCTGTGCTATATAGAAACCTCCAATATAGCAATACAAAAAAAAATCCCATGCTCCTTTTTGCACAAATATGCACAAAATGGAACCGACCAGGATGGAAACAGCTCATTGTAGAAACGGAAGACGCTGCACCGTCTTCCTCAAATGAGGAAATACGTTCCTGGGGAGGCCCTTTTACGTTAAGTTTGAAGAAACGAAAAGGATCCTTGCTTAATCTTCCTTGTATTGTAGAGGAAAGACCGTGGAATGGGAATGATATCCTCACCCTTCCAATTCCGCTGAAAGAAGCCCCTTTGTTCACAAAGGTCTTTCCAAGAAGGCGGCAACAAGATCACTAACCCATCATATACACCAAAGACACCATATCCTCCAAGAACCAGTCCAAAAGATGAACCAAAATCCACCGAAAGAAATAAAAAAATCTAGAACGGTTTCTTCTCACGGCGGGTACCTCGGCAGGCCGGGGGTGGAGGGGGGGAGAGAGAAATTTAACCGTGGCGCCCATGGTGTAACGCCCCTGCCCCCTCTAACCACTAGTCTTCTTGTAGTTAACATCATTGTTTACCTATAATAAAGCGTTTACTCGGAAAACACGATTTTGACAGCTCGAAGCGGCAGGACCTCAACCTGCAGTCGGGAAGCAACATTTATACACATCACATACGGCCCCAGAAGCCACATGCTGCGCGTAACAATTACAGGATGGGGAAAAAGACCAAAGCGAAACAGGGAACAAAAAACACTACAAATCAAGCCAAGCCATGGAAACAGAGAGCGAACCAGACCACACAAACCTTCACCTCAAGAACTACACCGGAACCCCCTTAAAAACCAAGAAATCATAGGTTCCCATATCGGAACCAAATTCTTCTTCCCCGCCGGAGCCACCCTACGCGAAGGAAGACGACCGAGAGTAGGGCACGAAGTCATGTGCAGCATGACTGCAAACAGAGATCTGAGACGCGAAACAAGGACACAACATCTTGAATCCGTCAACCCTCACTGAACGACACCGGCATTTCGAATAACCCCAGGGGCGTCCACAGCGCCAAGAGACGCACACAGGGAAGGAACACGAAACTCACGAAAGTCCTTTGACATCCTACCTGCTTCCCAAACCCAGACGTCGAGCGGCCCCGAACGCGACTCAGCACCAAGCAGGTACGCAGAAACCTCTGCAATGCAGTTGCAACCGGGGACCGAGCCTCACAAGAATCAAATGAAGGGGGCACAGGCGGGAGGAGCACAGGCGGGAGGAAGACAGGCCGCCAGAAGAACCCTAAGAAGGAGAAACCCAGCAAATAGAAAATAGAGAGAGAGAGGGAGAGAGAGAGGGGGGGGTTACAAAGAGAGGGTTAGAGAGAGAGACAGGGGATGGAACGGCCTCAGAAAACGTGGCGGAGAGCGAAAGACGAGAGCGGCGAGCGCGAGTAAGGAGAGGAAGAAGGAAAAGAGAGCGGTGAGAGGCGAAGGACGAGGCATTTATATGGTTTTCCCCCGCCGTGGGAGTGCGGGCGAGCGGAGAGACGTGGTGCGCAAGGCAGACGTCCCACGCCTCGCCCAAAAATTTACCGCCCTCCTCAAACCACACCTTACCCCCCCCCCCCCCACTCGGTTAAAATAGTAACGGAAAAGGTGAACGGAAACAGAGAATTCCGAGTCCGTTATGACGGCTCCCAGAGGTCCCACGGCGGCGCGGGGTCCACGCCAACTTGGCGTGGAAAACGACGTGTCGCCACGTAAGGGGAAGGTCACCGTTACGTCGGCGCCAGGCCGGATGTGCTCGGGACTCGCTGGCGCGGGCCAGGCTCTCGAGGCGCGTGTCGGACACGGGAGGCTCTCGCGGATTTGGAGCTGAGCTGGCACGATCGGCCATCGGATGGTCACGACGTTCTCTCTCCAAAACGCGGAGAATTAAACGGAAATCGTACACCCGGAGAGATGATGATGGTTGTTGGGTGCTAACGGCGGTGGGGGCCGCCGGAATCCGTTTGTCGCCTCGTGCTCCTCTTTCGGGTATGTTTCTGGAAGGGCTCGGGCCTCCCTCGCGCACGGCGGATCTAGTCTTGGATTCTAAAGCGTTTTTTTGGTCTCTTCACCATATAAACACGGTCTCTTCCCACTCCTCGCCCTTTGGATTCCCGGAGCTATCACCCCTCTGTTTACCAAAAGTTTCCCGGTTTTTAGTGTCACGTGACTCCTTCCCTAGTCCCGACCATGCCATTAACAAAGCAGAGATTTTCTTATAAATATCTCTCCTAAAAATGAACCTGCATGAAAATCCATCTGAACTAAAATATTACTTATATTCTCATAATTATTTCCCGTTAAAAAAAATCAAAAATTCTTAAAGTCTTTTTGATAACAGAGTTGTCAGACGATTCCACTAATGACGAGAGAGAAAGGAGAAAGACGCGACATGACCTGCCTCCCCCTCATAGAGAAATCGTTAATCGGCGGCAGGGGTCGAGCACGTTAACCGTGCTCGATTAACAAACTTTTAATAATGACAAAGTAGATGGCGGAATTCTATGAATATTTTAACGAAAATTTATCAAAGGACATGCATGATATTAAATTCACGCGAAAAGAGTACGCATGTAAATTACAAAATATATTTTCACCCAAATTCACTTTTAAGAAGGGGATGCACGAAAAAACCCACAAAATAAAGAATTATAGAAGGGGTTTTTTATGGGGGGGGGGTGTGATAACTGGGTCAGGTCAAAATTGGTTGTTCGGAGCTTGACAATAATAAATGCGTAATGATATGTGGGGGACAAGATCTGCCACTGTTTAGGTTTGACTTTTAGCTCCGGGGGGCTAGTAGTAGGCAGGCCCCCCTGATTAGGCAAAGGGAGCATATATAAATTAACGGGGATTATGTGGTGCTGCTGGACCGGTGTGGCCCGAGTCCGTCCGTCCGGGTTTGGCTGTCACCTCCTCTTTGCTTCCTCTTCTGGTTCACGTCTAAACAATGTTTATTGGTCCGGTCGGATTTCTATGACGTAATCGTTATTGTTGGTCACAATCTTGATCACCGGCGAAGGGCCGAGGGCCTCAAAACTTGCACAGATTTTGGTTCAAAGACGCTTATATACTACATGGAATGTTCCTGTAATAGAAATCTGGGTGCTGTGTGGGTGGTTTCCCGTCATGGTGGCAAGGAAATACTGGTTGATCCACTTTACCGACAGTACTGTTGCATTTATTGCCGTGGGTTCACGACGGAACGGAAGAGGCCGGGTGGTGATGTTGGTACCAGCTCTAGGGCCAGCGGCGAGGACCACCCTAACGCGGGGGAAAGAGTACCTTCTTCTATAGGCTTCGCTTGCTACTTTTGTTCCCCTTGAAAAGAGAAGAAGTTGAAACCGGCATAGACACGTTTGTGATAATTTTGATAACAGAATAAAAAGTGAACAGGATGAGTTACTCTATCTATTTATTTTTAATCGAGTTTGATAATAGAATTAAGTTATTCGAAATATATTAGAGTTAAAAATTTTATTCTAAGAATAACTCGTTCTAACATTTAACCTGAAATGAGTTATTCCTAAGGTTAGAGTAAATTATCAAACTCAAAAAAAAAAACTCATACCCTCTTTGTTAACCGAGCGGAGATACTGTGTTCGACCCCTCTCGATCGAATACAATGTCCGAACTCGATTAGTGGTGTGTGTGTGAGGGAGAGTGTGAGCCCCCCCCCCTCATTCTCTCTTATCGGATTCGACATCCATCTGACAGTTCGATTAACAAAGAGGGTCTTAGAGAATAACTCATCCGAACTCATCTCGGATAATTCATCCTAACCTATTATCAAAGTGACCGGTGTATTACGGCTCTTCCTTAACAGGAACCCGTTTATAGAGCTTCCAAAATAACGGAGCTACGTCCGAGTAAGAGATTAGCGAGCACTTTGATAATAGATTAAGATAATTTAACTCAAATGAATGCAGAGTAGATTATTCTTGAATTTTTTATATTTTTAATTTGATACTTATTTTATCCGAGATCGGATAGAATATTCCTATGTAAAATAGGTGACATGAGTTAACCTTATTTTAAATATTTTAACTTTATCAGATTTCGAGTGACATATTTTGACTCTCAAATTTTTAATAACTCAATTACGTGCTAATAATTTATCTTAACTTATCTTATTTTATTATCAAAATGATCTTACATCGACCGATTACAAAGAGAAGACGGTGCAGCATGATTAGGGATGGGCGCAGAGAGTTACACATCGAAACAGTTCCTCGGTGTCGACCTGTGGGTGCTGGCTACACGTGATGACACTGCACAGGTTATAATTACGTACCTGCTAAACGAGGGCGCCTACGATGACAAACTGTGATGCTGCTGCAGTGTGGACGGCTGCCGAAGGGCAACCCTTCCAGCCGTGGAGACTGCATGCCACAGCATGAACTAAAAATAAGCAAACCTTCCGAGCTCCTCCTCCTCCGCCGTCCCCCCCCCAAGGAAAGAGATCTGTGTTTCGTATCAACCCTACTGATAACAGGCGCGCAGTAGGTGGAGGCATTTCTTTTACCTAAGTTCTCCTCCTCCGAACATAAATAAGATGGCCTGGGTGCCCATGGTCCCAGCTTCCTCCTGTATCATGACGTCCAATTAAGTTCTTCTACATATGCTCCTCACTGTTTAAGCTTGTCGTCTCTGCTCTGAACACAGATCCATCCAACCCTAGTCCGCCGCTGCCGACCACGCGAGTGCACGTGTATGTACTGTGAACTAATTAAAAAACCGTGTTGGAGGGGGGGCCGGGGCTGATACTGTGCTACGTTTCCGCAGCTCGTGCCCACCCCACGGAGTTCCTCGCTCCCGTTCCTTCTCGTTTCACGTTGTTGGCTTTGGAAAATGTTGATTAGGTTAATGAGCATGGAGTTGTCGTCAACACGACATCTTTGACCGCCATTGTTAAATTTTACGTGCCTGCATGCATGTGAAACCTCTTTAAACTCCCTCTAGATTGTGCGAGATTTTCTCCGCCGTACTTCTTGGCTTCTCCGTGCCATACACCAACAACGTTTACTTGGACTGCTCGACGAACTATCTTCCAGAAGCACGGAACCCGCATAGGAAATGCAATTCTGGAAATGAGATCGACGTGAGAAACCTTCTTGAAGTCGAGATTTGTTGAGTCGGTCATACAGGCCAGGCTAGTCACAGCCATGTACTGTCCATTGCGATATGGTACGCTGTCATGTTACTACGTGCCGAAAAGAATTTTTTTTTGAAGCCTCGAACAAAAAAAACAAAAACTCATTTTTAACCTCACACCAAATCACTCGTCACCCCCTCCATCTCTCTCTTTCAGATTTCATAACCCTAGCCGCCTCCCTCTCCCCAATGCCCCCCCCCCCCCCCCCGGACCTCTTCCTCTGCCCCCAACTCGGCAGACACACTCGGCGGACATGTGTATTGATAATATATTCTCCTTATGTCATTTAATTATTACAGGCTGAGTCCTCCTGCATCAGTCGCGCATGGCACACTAGAGAGTGCACATATCTTTTGGGGTAATGTTTTATTCGCCGAATTTGATGCACAAAATCACGTCAAAGTACAACCTTTCTTATTATTAATAAATAAAAGGTAAAAATACTCATTATGCACATAAAGGGACGCCTGCGTAAGACTTGTATGGCACGTATTTTTTAACATTAAATACGGGATGCGATCAACGAAAAAAATATATGAATAAATTATTTTACGAAAGAGTATAATATTTTATATATGAATGAAATATTGTGTTATAAGAATGAAATATTTTGTTTGACTTTAGAAATAAATCAAAGAAATACTTTGTACAAATGAAATATTTTGTTACGTGAACGTAACATTTGTTATAAAACATAAGAGAAATGAAACATTTTGTTACTTGAATGTAATATTATTTATAAGGATAAAATACTACATAAATAAAATATTTTGTTATAAAAATAAAATTTAATAAAATGTTTCAATTCTATACTAAATATTTCATTTGTGGAATAAAATATTTCACTCTTTCACAAAATATTTTATTCCTGCATTTTTTCGTTGAGCGAGCTCCGTATTTAATGCTCGAAAGTGCGCGTCATACGGATCTGACGCAGATGTCCTTTTCTACGCAGAATGGGTCTTTTCATCTTTTTTTACTAATGGGATGAAACGTTGCACTTTGACATGACTTTGTACATCAGATTCGGCGCACAAAGCATCACTACCAAAAAAAGCGGGATTTCATACGGATATTTCAGATGGATATTTTTCCGTCGTAAAATCCGTCTGTATTTGTGACGGATTAGTTTCCGTTACAAATTCCGTTGTTATTAACGACATACTATATTCCCTCTGAAGATCCGTCTATAATTATAGACGGAATATATTCCGTCTTTATATCCGTCGTGATTTGAGACGGATATTCAGACGGAAATAATCCGTCTGAAATCCGTTACAAATATTCTTTACCTCCATCGAAACTTTCCCCCCTTCCCCCACGACGGAGCTTTCCCCCCTTCTTCCCCCCTTCCCCCGCGATCTCCGTCTCACTCCCACTCTCCCTCTCACTCTCTTTCCACTATCTCCTTGCCAAGGAGAGATTGCCGGTGCCGTACTCGCCGTCGCGGCCAAAGCCGCCCTCGCCGTCGCGGCCAAAGCCGCCCTCGCCATCGTCGTCGAAGCCTTCCTCGTTGTCGTCGTCCCCGCAGAGCCCCCCTCACCGTTGCCGTTGAAGCCATCCTCGTCGTTGCCATCGAAGCCGTCCTCGTTGTCGCCGCCAGTGTCGCGTTGTCGCCATCCTCCAAGCCATCCTCTCTGGTCTGGTAAGCCCCCTCCCTCACCCTCTCTCTGTAAAACTCTCCCTACCTGACGCGCCTCCACCATCGCCATTGTTGCATTTGTTGTTCCTTTTTTTTTAAAGCTTGGGGATCATCAGGGAGGGCGGGGGTTCTAGCCGATTCGGGAGGGGGAGGTTGGTCTGGCAGGGAGAGGGGTTCCAGCAGCGGTTTTCGGGAAGGAGGGTCAAGAGCGGAGGGGGCCGGGGGGTGCTCTGGCAGAGGGCGGTTCAGGCGCGCAGTGGGATCCGGCAGGGAGTCCAGGGTGGGGGTTGTGGGTTAGGAGGGTGGGGGGGTTCCGATGGGGGGTCTAGAGGAGGGTTTCGGTGGGTGAGGGGCTGCTCTGGGAGTGGGGATTTCAGGGAGGGGGTCTCCGGTGGGGGGTCCGGGGTGGGGGCTACTGGCTGGGAGGGTGCGAAGTTCCAGTGGGGGGGAGTCTAGGGGAGGAGGGTTCGATTGCGGTAGGTCCGAGGGGGGCTGCTCTAGGAGTGGGGTGGTTCAGAGAGGGGGGATCCAACAGAGGGTCTGGGGTAGGGGCTCATCTCTGGGAGGGTGGGGGGTCCGGGGGAGGAGAGTTCAGGCGGATCTAGGGGGGCTACTCTGGGAGTGGGGGGTTAAGGGAGAGGTGCTACAAGGGGTCCGGGGTGGGGACTGCTGGTTGGGAGGGTGTGGGGCCACGAGCTCACCCGAATATTGCTAGAGGGAGAAAGGGGGTAGGGAGGGGTTGGGATGACTTTTGGTCGAAGGGTGGGGGTGGGGGTGGGGGTGCAATATCACCGGAGCCACTCCGGCGTGTGGTGGGGGTCAGTGGGAAGAGACTGGGGAGGGGGGCTCCCACTACAAGAAAAATCGCGGATAGCGACCGACCTAGCGGTCGCTATTCAGTCGTAGATCGGTCGCAAATATACATTGCGACCGAACAGATACTATCTAGCGACCGAATATGTCGGTCGCTATATAATAGTCGCTATATAGCGACCGACATAATTCGGTCGCAGTATCAGTCGTTACCAGAGACCGATTATAATCGGTCGCCTGTCCGGTCGCTAATAATTCGGTCGCCATTCAGTCTCTATTCGGTCGCTACATTTGTTGTATTTTAAAAAATAAAATTAACCTATCGGATTAAGTCGGTCTCAATTCGGTCGCTATTCGGTCGCTAATTATGTTGTATTTTTAAAAAATAAAATTAACCTATCGGATTTATTCGGTCTCAATTCGGTCGCCAGTCGGTCGCTAAATTTGTTGTATTTTTAAAAATAAAATTAAACTATCGGATTGATTCGGTGGCTAGTCGGTCGCCAGTCGGTCGCCAAGTATAATTATTTAATAAAAGAAATATAACGTATAGTCGCTATTCGGTCGCAATTCAGTCTCCATGCGGTCGCTAATTTTGCATTATTTTTTTTTTAAAAATTTATTTAAACTGATAAATAAATTACCTGATAAATAACAAATTCATAACATAAATATAAAATCAACTACACAGACAACAATATCGACAAATCTCAAATTCATCACATACAAACACCTGATAAATAACAATTTCATAAAACAATAATAAATCAACTACACGGATCACAATCTCCACGAACCTCAAATTACACACAATTAAAATAAAATCACAAATTAATCATACATCCATAATAATAAAATGACAACATACACAACTAAAATAAAATCACAAATCCTCCACATATGTCTCATCCTGGTCGTCGTCTCGTCCAACATCATCCTGGTCGTCGTCTCGTCCAACATCTCGCGACGGATGATCCTGTATATCATTTAAAAAAATTATAATCAAATCCTTAATAAAGAAATCAAGCATTAACAAGACTTAATAAAGAAATCAAGCATTAACAAGAGTATGCCAATAGTTTAAGCCAGCTCATTTTCATATATATAAATACACACACACAATATAAGTTCAAATTTCATCTTGTATTTTAAAAATGAAGTTTGAGCGCCGAGCTCAAACCGGGCATCCGATTTGGATTCCGTCAGTTCTGACAAGTCACTTTCATCTCCCCGGTCGTATTGGAATGATCGGCACGGCCATCCGACCGGTATTTCGAATTTTAGACCCCCGGACCCGTCCTAACAGTTCATTTGAACTAAGTGTATTTTAAAAATGAAGTTTGAGCGCCGAGCTCAAACCGGGCATCCGATTTGGATTCCGTCAGTTCTGACAAGTCACTTTCATCTCCCCGGTCGTATTGGAATGATCGGCACGGCCATCCGACCGGTATTTCGAATTTTAGACCCCCGGACCCGTCCTAACAGTTCATTTGAACTAAGTGTATTTTAAAAATGAAGTTTGAGCGCCGAGCTCAAACCGGGCATCCGATTTGGATTCCGTCAGTTCTGACAAGTCACTTTCATCTCCCCGGTCGTATTGGAATGACCGGCACGGCCATCCGACCGGTATTTCAGATTTTAGACCCCCGGACCCGTCCTAACAGTTCATTTGAAATAAGTGTATTTTAAAAATGAAGTTTGAGCGCCGAGCTCAAACCGGGCATCCGATTTGGATTCCGTCAGTTCTGACAAGTCACTTTCATCTCCCCGGTCGTATTGGAATGATCGGCACGGCCATCCGACCGGTATTTCGAATTTTAGACCCCCGGACCCGTCCTAACAGTTCATTTGAACTAAGTGTATTTTAAAAATGAAGTTTGAGCGCCGAGCTCAAACCGGGCATCCGATTTGGATTCCGTCAGTTCTGACAAGTCACTTTCATCTCCCCGGTCGTATTGGAATGATCGGCACGGCCATCCGACCGGTATTTCAGATTTTAGAACCAAATGCCCCGTCCTAACAGTTCATTTGAACTAAGTGTATTTTAAAAATGAAGTTTGAGCGCCGAGCTCAAACCGGGCATCCGATTTGGATTCCGTCAGTTCTGACAAGTCACTTTCATCTCCCCGGTCGTATTGGAATGACCGGCACGGCCATCCGACCGGTATTTCAGATTTTAGACCCCCGGACCCGTCCTAACAGTTCATTTGAAATAAGTGTATTTTAAAAATGAAGTTTGAGCGCCGAGCTCAAACCGGGCATCCGATTTGGATTCCGTCAGTTCTGATAAGTCACTTTCATCTCCCCGGTCGTATTGGAATGATCGGCACGGCCATCCGACCGGTATTTCGAATTTTAGACCCCCGGACCCGTCCTAACAGTTCATTTGAACTAAGTGTATTTTAAAAATGAAGTTTGAGCGCCGAGCTCAAACCGGGCATCCGATTTGGATTCCGTCAGTTCTGACAAGTCACTTTCATCTCCCCGGTCGTATTGGAATGATCGGCACGGCCATCCGACCGGTATTTCAGATTTTAGAACCAAATGCCCCATCCTAACAGTTCATTTGAACTAAGTGTATTTTAAAAATGAAGTTTGAGCGCCGAGCTCAAACCGGGCATCCGATTTGGATTCCGTCAGTTCTGACAAGTCACTTTCATCTCCCCACTGAAAATGAACTTCTTGTAACTTATGACCTATGCTCCTTTGTATGAACAAAGTGGGTTAAAATAATAATTGAAAATGACTTAATATGATAAAATAAGATAAATACCAAGAACATAGAGAACAATAAATCCTGAACACCCATCGGAAAATCAGCAAAGCGATGGATGGGGCCTGGAAAATGTGCTTGAATTGTCTTTGTAATAAATTGTGATGCTTGGGCTGGCTCTATTTTATTCCTGAAATTAAAAATATTAATACCACAATGACGAATAAATAACAAAAATAATGCATTACGTACCCTTCATTTATCCACACTGCCCGCATCGTCTCATTACAACAGCCCTCCCCCTCATGATGACTCGCCTCGTCATCAGCACGTACTATACGAATTAAATAGTATAAATAAAACAAACTATCAAAAAAACATAAATATGCAAATGAACATACCTGACTCAGCTGGGGGAGGTGTAGATCCACTCGCCATGTGTGATGGCGGTGCATAGGCCGTCAATGTACCCGTTGTCAGTGGTAACGGTGCAGAGGCCGTGGGTCCTGTAAGGATAAGAATCAGATAACACAAAAACATAAAGAATTATTTTAAACAAATACTCAAATGAATTATACATGAAAGTATACATACCTACTACCGGTGGTAGCGGTGCATCCCTCGGTGGTAACGGTGCAGAGGTCGTGGGTCCTGTGAAAATAAGAATCAGATAACACAAAAACATAAAGAATTATTTTCAACAAATACTACAATGCATTATACATGAAAGTATACATACCTACTACCGGTGGTAGCGGTGCAGAGGTCGGTCGTAACGGTGTAGAGGTCGTGGGTCCTGTGAAAATAATAATCAGATAACACAAATACATAATGAATTATTTTCAACAAATACTACAATGCATTATGAAGGGAAAGTATACATACCTACTACCGGTGGTAGCGGTGCAGAGGTCGGTGGTATATGTGCAGAGGTCGTGGGTCCTGTGAAAATAAGAATCAGATAACACAAAAACATAAAGAATTATTTTCAACAAATACTACAATGCATTATACATGAAAGTATACATACCTACTACCGGTGGTAGCGGTGCAGAGGTCGGTCGTAACGGTGTAGAGGTCGTGGGTCCTGTGAAAATAATAATCAGATAACACAAATACATAATGAATTATTTTCAACAAATACTACAATGCATTATGAAGGGAAAGTATACATACCTACTACCGGTGGTGAAACGGAAGTAAATCTCCTCCCGCTACCCTCTCCCCTCCCACCTCTGGGTGTCCCACGCCGTCCTCGAACCATATCTTCAACTGGTAATAAAATACATGCATATTCATCAAATAGTGAAAGA
Source organism: Amorphophallus konjac (assembly GCA_022559845.1). Classification (NCBI taxonomy): domain Eukaryota; kingdom Viridiplantae; phylum Streptophyta; class Magnoliopsida; order Alismatales; family Araceae; genus Amorphophallus; species Amorphophallus konjac. The sequence continues at coordinate 406,066,376 of CM040123.1, forward strand.
AAGAAAGTTACAGAGTATTAAAATTCCCAGATAAAATTGTATACCATTAATCAAACATTCTCCATTTCTTCTTCAGATGTTGGAGATATAACAAATTCAGCATTCACATCTTCATTATCAGATTCATTTTGATCACTAATATATTCCTCCTCTTCGGAGTCCCCCAACTGTATTTCTGGTTGTTCTGGATCGACTTCCTCCACTTCATTCTCTTTAGATAAAGACGGTGCCTCCACAGATTCATCACTAGAAGCAGGCAAGTCTACATCATCACCCAAGTCTGATTGAAAGAATTCGGCATTCACATCCAACTGCTCTGTTTCAGTCAAATCCAACTCATAATCCGGGAAAAGCCTTGTCTTAACCTTGCAAACTGCCCACCAATCATTTCTTTCTTTATTTCTAGACGATGGATACTTTGTATAATAGACCTGCTGGGCTTGTGCGGCCAAAATGAATGGATCATAAGTATTCAATTTAGACTTATGTCTGATATCGACAATCCCATATGTTGTGTCATTTCGAACAGAATTAGGATCAAACCAATGACACTTTAACAGAAATATATGGTTGTCATCTCCGAGATATTGCAATTCTAAGATCTCCTCAATAATACCATAATAATCACATTCGTTTTCATTATATGTACTTCCTTTCACACATACCCCGCTGTTCATTGTTGACTTATTCTGCCCATATTGTCTAGTGTGAAATCTATACCCATTCACAATAAATGCTGGATATGTACGTGCAACTTTCGATGGGCCATAACTGATCACTCGAATTCTTTGATCAGTAATAAAATCATTTTCAACCTACATATGGACAGCACACTAGTCAGAATTTGTCATTGACCCAACAAGGAGAAAGAGTAGTAATAATACTTACACGATATTTCAGCCAAGAAGCGAATGATTTTTCTCGTTCTTTTTCAACCTCCATGTCAGTGAGATATGGACATCTTTGGATTAGTTATGGTTGGTATATCGCCTTCGGCATCATATCACGAAATACAATAGGTAACAACCTCTGCATGAACACATGACAGTCATGACTTTTCATTCCATATATTTTCCCCTCATTTGTATTCACGCAACGAGCAATGTTAGACACATAACCATCTGGAAATCTCAACTGTTTTAGCCAAGAGCATACTTCTTTAATCTGTGCAGCTCCAAGGGCGTAACTTGCTTTCGGTTTAACTGTTTTACCATTTCTATCAATAAGGTACAGTTCTGGACGTTTACAATGTATTTTCAAGTCTAAACGGGCATTCACATTATCCTTTGTTTTGCCTGTTATGTCCATAACAGTGTTGAACACATTATCAAAGACATTCTTCTCAACATGCATGACGTCGATGTTATGTCGTATAAGAAGAGTTGACCAATAAGGCAATTCCCAGAAGATACTTTTTTTGACCCAATTGTGATCCTTCCCAAATCCAGGGAGTTGTCTTGTGCTGCTCGACAATTGTGCTATATCTGGTAAGTTCTGTACACGTGCTGCTAAATGTGGACCAGACAACCGTTCAAAATCAGCTTCTTCCAATTCAATTCTGTTCTTTAAGAATGCATCTTTTTGCCTTCTAAACGGATGGTCCCTTGGTAGAAATCGTCGATGACAATCAAACCAGCATGACTTGCCACCATGCTTAAGTACAAATGATTTGGAACTGTCCATACAGTAAGGACATGCTAGTTTTCCATGAGTGCTCCAGCTAGATAACATTCCATATGCAGGAAAGTCGCTTATTGTCCACATCAATGCAGCCTTCATAGTGAAATTTTGTTTTCTGCATGCATCATAGGTAGTAACCCCATCAGTCCATAACAACTTCAACTCATCAATCAACGGCCTGAGATATATGTCTAATTTTTTCCCAGGACTTTTTGGACCAGGGATCAATAATGATAGAAATAAATGCTCTCGTTTCATGCACATATTTGGCGGAATATTATATGGTGTCACGAAAACTGGCCAGCAAGAGTAGGAAGTCACTGAACCTCCAAATGGATTGAATCCATCAGTACATAAACCCAGCCTTACATTACGCGACTCTTTTGAGAAAGTAGGGTGAGCACGGTTAAAGTGACTCCAAGCTTCGGCATCTGCAGGATGACTGATTACATTATGTTGTCGACGTACTCTTTCCGCATGCCATCTCATATGTTGAGCTATCTTTGGTGCCATATACATTCTCTGCAATCTCGGTGCAATAGGAAAATACCGCAATGACATATATGGTATATCTTTTTGCTTTGAATTGTCCCCTTTCTTAGGCTTGAATCTATCATGACCACATATGGAACATGATACCTTACTTTTAGCCTCATTATAATATAGCATGCAATGATTAGGACATGCATCTATTTTCTCATATCCAAGCCCTAAGTCAGTGACCATCTTCTTTGCACGATAAAAATTTTCAGGTAATTTCTCATCTTGTGGCAACATACTTTTGATAATCAGTAACAAACGATCAAAACAAATCTCACTGATGTGAAATTCAGATTTCAAGTTCAATAATTGTGACACCGCAGACAGTCGAGAGTGATTTTGACATCCAGTCCACAATGGCTCATCAGCATCTTTGAGTAGCTGATAAAATCTTTCAGCTGTCTTGTTTGGCGGTTCTTCATTATGTACATGCTCCTCGTGAACATTGAATCCTGGACCAGCAGCATCTATGACCATATCAACATATGAACTTCCACTTCCAACATTGGCAGGCTCGTAGGTCGACCACAATGTTTCACCATGACATATCCAGTTTGTATAATCTTTAACAAACCCCTTTCTGTATAAATGACGTTGTACATCCCATGTTGTCAGCCACTTCAAATTCTTACAGACTACACAAGGACATCGGATACGACCCTCACAATCTACAGCTTCAATAGAATTTCTCAAAGCAAACTGAATGAATCTCTCAACTCCATTTTTAAATTCTATAGACACCACCTGATCAACTACTCTACGGTACATCCATGAACGATCTTCAGACATTTTCCCTATGCGAATGAAATGTAAACACACAAAACTTTAACATGTTTAACAAAATAAAAAGTACAACCCTTACCTCACATCGTCCATGTCTGCCATTTTAAATAGGACGGAAATATCATTTAGATCTTCACTTTTTAACCCATCTGTGAAGGTTTGATCGCACGATTAATTACTATATGTGTTGTGTTGTTTGCTAAAAATTTCGGCAGCATCTCCCCACACCTCTCCGATATACCACAAAATATTTATTGATTAAGAAATTTTCTTAAACACTTACTAATAAGTGGTTAAGAAAATAATCAAAATCAATAAAGGTATATCAGAGAGGAGTGAGAAGACGCAGCCAAAATTTTTAACAAACAACACAAACACATATAGTAATTAACCACCTAAGTGCGATCAAACATTCACAGACTGTCCAAACGGGACAATTCAAGACTTTGAGTTAGATATACACATTCTCATCATTCAAAATGAGAACGTGCATATCAATCCCAAAGTCTTGAACGGGTAGGTTGATTGGCACGGGCTTAACACGCTCTCCTAAGATGCGTGCAATGTTAGGTTGCACCCACGCATCTCAGCTCACATACAACACCCAACTAATTAAATATTGACAAGATAATAACACAATCTAAAAACATAGCAGTAACATGTGAAATTGGCAATACATGTACACAATGAAAACATGAATTTTATTTTAACATCCAACATAAAGACAACACTTTCACTAGCTATTTAGCAGAAATAAAATATAGCATGATACTTTTTAGCTTAAAGACAACACTGTCACTAGCTATGCAGAAATCAAGTAAAGAAATTGATAGTATCGTCACTGAATAAGACAATAATAAAACACACTTTACTTTTCATCCAACACTATCCAAACAGTACTCTTAGCTAATGACATGTTTTAGATATTCTAAAATTAAGAAACTGAGCTACAATTCTAAAATGTCAATGTTTCTCTAATACTCATGTCATGTAAATTTAAACATATCAATAATTTATGAGGTTGTCAACCACGACTGCTAATCTTTTTTTTTTTTTGAAAATCTACAAGATGACTAGTAGCTTCCATTGACAGATTCCCCATTTTAAAAAGGCGCGGGTTTACATGATTTGCAACGTCTCGACAGTCCTCAACTATTGTGCCTAGAAGATATTATCTCGTAGGGGTATGTCTAAAATTATTGCAAATTCTGATGAAATGGCCCACATCTGGGTATTATGGAAAGACCATCTGCATGTTTCTCTGGTTACTAGAGATGATCAGCAAATTACTCTTCTCATGGGTCTTAATGGTCAAGTCCCTTTTCACTTAACTGCAGTATATGCAAAATGCAATGTGATTGAGAGAAAGGGTCTTTGGACTTCTTTAATTAACGTCCACTCTAACATTTCTGGTCCTTGGATGGTGGCAGGAGACTTCAACTACATTACTGATACAAAGGAAAAAATTGGTGGTAATGATCCTAATTCGATTGCAATGACTGATTTTAAGGACTGTATATCAAATTGTGCACTTTTGGATACTGGTTTCAAAGGATCTTCCTACACTTGGCATAACAATCAATCAGGAAGCAGGGGTATTTGGGCCAGACTGGATAGAATTCTAACCAATTCTGATTGGATGGCTCATTATGCCTTCTCCGTTGAACATCTTTCCAGGGAAGTCTCAGATCATGCCCCTCTACTTGTGTTGCAGACTCCCCAGATTAAAAGGAAAACCAGATTCTGTTTCCAAAAAATGTGGACTTATCATGACCATCTTCTTGCTGATGTTAAAAAGTGTTGGGATACTAGTCCTTTAGCTTCTTCACCTACCTTAACCCTTTATCTTAAGCTCAAGAGTCTCAGGCAAATGCTTAAAGTTTGGAATTATCAAGTCTTTGGTAATATTCATAATAATGTGGCAAAAGCGGAGGATGATGTTATTAAGGCAGAACACGCTTATGACACCCAGCCTTCCACTACAAATCAGACTGCCCTGGATGAGGCTAAACTTGTTCTGTCCAAAATGTTGCTTCAGGAGGAATGCTTTTGGAGACAGAAATCTAGAGTCCGATGGCTCACTGAAGGGGATAGAAATACCAGATTCTTTCACTCTACCACTTTAGCTAAGAGGAAAAAAATGTGCATATCTCAACTTCAAAACTCTGCAGGCCTTCTCACTTCGGACCCTGGGGAAATGACTTCAATTGCTGTGACACATTTTCAGGAAGCCTTCTCTTCCCAACATCATTTAGCAGATAGTACTGTTCTTGACTGTATTCCCTCTCTGGTTGATCAGTTAGACACTGACACCCTCTGCTCAATCCCTACTGCCGCAGAAATCCAAGACTTATGTCTTCAGGCTATCCCAAGATAGTGCACCGGGCCCTGACGGATTCACAGGTGCATTTTACCAATTTGCTTGGGGGATAATTGCCTCCACTGTGATAAGAGCTGTGCAGGAATTCTTTACTTCCCATGAAGACTTACCCAGATCTGTCACTGCTACCCTGGTTGCTCTCATTCCAAAACAAACAAATGCTACCAGAATTTCTGAGTTTAGACCTATTAGCCTGTGCAACTTCTTTTACAAAATTATTGCCTCTATCATTAATACTAGGCTTGCCAGCATTCTTCCTAAGATCATATCTCCTGAACAATCTGCATTTGTCAAAGGCAGAAATATTATTGAGAATATTGCTTTGGCCCAGGAACTTACCAATGAAATTGGCATGAAAATAAGGGGCTCTAATGTGATGATAAAGATTGATATGGCTAAGGCTTATGATAGGCTTGAATGGGATTTTCTCTTCAATGTTCTTAACAGGTTTGGATTTAATGACCAGTTCATCAGGCTTATTAGAAAAATGGTGCACAATAACTGGTTTTCTATTCTTATAAATGGTACCCCTGCTGGATTCTTCAAATCTTCAAGAGGGGTGCGTCAAGGTGATCCAATTGCTCCCTCACTATTTATCATTGCAGAAGAGGTACTCAGTAGATCTCTGACAAAAGCCTTCCAATGTGGCCTCATAGAATGGTATGCTAGTCCTAGACATTGCCCGAATATTTCACATCTTTTGTTTGCGGATGATACCATCATTTTTTGCAATGGCAATCTTATTTCAATAAGGAATCTCCTTAAGATACTACAAGATTATGAAAGAGCTTCAGGGCAGTCAATAAACACAGGTAAAAGTGGTTTTTTCATACACTCCAGGAATAATAACTCTACTGCCAGGAAAATTCAGGATGTCACTGGTTTTGTTAAACACTCCTTCCCTCATAAGTATCTTGGTTTTCCCCTGATCAAAGGAAGATGCAAGAAAATTCACTACACTGGTATTCTACACAATATTCAGAGGAGGATTTCAGGTTGGAAATGTGGGATGCTCTCCTAGGGAGCAAAACTAGTCCTTATCAAGCATGTCCTGATCTCATTGCCCATATACTTTCTTACATCTTCTTCACTGCATATTGGAACTCACCAAGCTATTGAAAAATCACTTGCCAATTTCTTCTGGGGTTCATCTGATCATGGTCACAGGAAGCACTGGAGAAAATGGAACAAAATCTGCACTCCTATCTCTTAAGGTGGACTGGGTATTATATCACTAAGGAATATGGAAACTCCCTTAAGTGTTAAAATGTTGTGGCAAGCTCTTCATTCAAATTCATTATGGGCCGAGTATTTCAGAGCCAAATATATTAGGAACTGTCCTCTCATCCAGGTTCAGTTTACAAATATGAAGGGTTTTGAAAGGAGAAGGTGGATCACTGCAAAAAATTTAATTATTCAGCATAAGAGGGTCATTATTGGAGATGGCAGCAGGACAAGCTTCTGGTATGACAGATGGATAGGCCAACACACCCTTGCTGATTTTGCATTGGCTGATAACACCATCAACCCTATGCTCTCTGTTCGGGACTTTATTGTACAGATGAATTCAGAAGACACAAATTGGCCTAACAGGTTTTTTACTGAAGAAATTAGCACTGCTTTGAAGCATGTTAAACTCAATCAGGAACATGACCTACCTGCTTGGAGCCTTTCTTCTTCGGGGAACTGTTCAGTCTCATCCACCCAAAAGGCTATTAGCAGGAACCAAGAGACTCAGACTTTCAATCAGTGGACTAGCATTTGGTCACCATGGCTGCCTTCCAAGATCTCCATTCATCTGTGGAAAATTATCAACAAGTGTCTTCCTCTGGATTGCAACATTCAGAAGATAGGGATTCCAATTTGTTCAAAATGCTGCTGCTGCAAGACCCCACAGACTGAAAATTATAACCACTTATTTATTTTCGGTGATTGGGCTTCTTACATATGGACATATTTCAGATCTAAGGGGTTGCAAATTGAAGAAAATTCAGCTACCTCAATGATACTCAACAATTTATGCTCCACTCAGAAAAAATCAATGTTTGGCCTATTTGGTCTAGCTGCTGTCGGAGTTAGTATGTGGGAGATTTGGTGTGCTAGAAATTCAGACAAATATGATGACTCCAAAACTTCCTGCCAGGGTCTCCTCCACAAAATCAGATACAAAGTCAAAGAAATATGTCAGATTTCCTCACTACCCGAAGCCAATCAGGAACATATCAGAATTCTGGATGCTCTAGGAATTCAATTTGCTAAACCAAAGCAGCTTAGAGCTATAGCCATTAAATGGTTTTGCCCTCCTTGGCCTTCTTTAAAACTAAATACTGATGGAGCATCTAAAGCCAATGGTGAATCTGGTGGAGGTGGGGTCATAAGAGATCACCTTGGAAATGTCATCCTAGCTTTCAGCCACTACTATGGATTCTCAAATAGCATCATTGCTGAGGCCCCTGCCCTATTAGATGGAATGAAGTATATCAAAATCACTGGTTCCACAGCAGCAATAATTGAATGTGACTCTCAAACTATTGTCAATATTATCAAAAGGAAAGCCACCTGCCCTTGGTCGATATTGTCCTATGTCAGGGAGATATGGAGCCTCCTTAATCCTGCAGATACCATTAATCACATCTTTAGAGAAGGGAACACTGTGGCTGATTCCTTAGCTTCTTTAGCTTGTAAGTTGAAATGTAATGCATCCTATTCCTCCTCTGAGCTTCCTACTCTCATTAGAGGTGCTGTTAGGCTTGATAAACTGGGTATGCCCAGTGTCCGCTTGATGTAATTTATCTTTACAATTGCTTTTACTCAATAAAATACCCACTGGTGGTTAGGTGGTAGAGTTCTTCTCTCAACCTTTCCACTAGGCAGGGCTTTCACATAAAAAAAAAAGAAGATAGTGAAACCCTTCAGTTTCAGAATGCTATAGGCAGTCTCCATGCATGCATGTGGAAATGACAATGTCTATAAAGCAAATTAAACCTTAAGTCAAAGTTTTGAATTCTTCAGCTAAAATCAATATGTAACTTCTACAGTCCACTGATAGTTTGCAGAGAGTTGAGTTGTTTGAACAAAGATTTATTGTTTTATGAATTTGGCACGTAAACTGTCGGGAGACATGTAATCACCTCTGCACGTGGATTGTGCTAGCTTTCACAGAAAAATTCCACACCTAAGTACATAACCATGCATGACTATGCATAAATCTTTGAAGTCGATTCTGCTGGTTCGGGTGCCGGAGGGGGTGACACAGAGAGAGAGGGATCAGAGAGAGAGAGGGTGCCAGGTGGAACCTTTAATGTTGTAGTCGGCGAGGGTGCGGCCGTCCTCCAGATGCTTCCCGGCGAAGATGAGATGCTGCTGGTTCGGGGAAATGCCCTCCTTGCCCTGGATCTTAGCCTTCACGTTGTCGATCGTGTCCGAGGAGTCGACCTCCAAGGTGAACTGTGCTTTGACCGCAGGGGGAGGGGGGGCTCCGGCGGAGGGGGGCTCGGGCGGGAGGCCGCAGGGGGAGGGGGGCTCGGGCGGAGGTTGGCTCGGGCGGGAGGCCGCAGGGGGAGGGGGGGCTCCGGCGGAGGGGGGCTCGGGCGGGAGGCCGCAGGGGGAGGGGGGCTCGGGCGGGAGGCCGCAGGGGGAGGGGGGGCTCCGGCGGAGGGGGGCGGAGGCCGCAGGGGGAGGGGGGCTCGGGCGGGAGGCCGCAGGGGGAGGGGGGCTCCGGCGGAGGGGGGCGGAGGCCGCAGGGGGAGGGGGGGCTCCGGCGGAAGGGGGCTCGGGCGGGAGGCCGCAGGGGGAGGGGGGCTCTGGCGGGAGGCCGCAGGGGGAGGGGGGGCTCCGGCGGAGGGGGGCTCGGGCGGGAGGGGCGTGGGGGGGCTAGGGCGGAGAGGGGGCCGCAGGGGGAGGGGGCTCGGGCGGGGGCTCGGGCGGGAGGGCTCGGGCGGGAGGGGGGGCTCGGGCGGAGAGGGGCTCGGGCGGGCGGGGGCCGCAGTGGGGAGTATAACGGGATCAGCGACTGATTGGAGACCGAAGTAAATTCGGTCGCAAGAACAGCGACCGATTGGAGACCGAACTAAATTCGGTCGCCAAAACGGTCTCACATATGCGACCGATTATTTCGGTCGCCGAATTGGTCTCTATTTGGGACCGACTAGCGACCGATTTAATCGGTCTCTAAGTCGGTCGCTATAGCCACTTTTTCTTGTAGTGTCCAATAAGATGGCATTGGCAGCCATCATGAGGGGGATCAATATGAATGCAGGGTTTAAGCAGAGCCCAAGTGGCAGCTGACAGCTTGCTATGTAAGAGAAGGTGAGTGGTTGACTCAATCTAAGCATTTGGACAGCATAAGTTTTTAGAACACAATGATATTCCACTCTGTTGGACTCTTCTATCAGTGGGTAAAATTCCATGGATGAGCTTCCATAGGAATAGAGAAACTTTGGGGGGAATGTAGGTAGTCCAAATGAGAGAGTATGGAAAGGATTGATCAGTAACAGTTAAGTGCTTCCTCCATGAGCTGATAGTAAAATCTCTTGCTGCACCTCTGACCAGTCTTCTTAAGAAGGACAGTTATAGTTGGAGCCCATCTTCTCATCAAGCCTTCTTACAGCTTAAAGAGGCTATGTCAACTGCCCCAGTTCTTGACTTGCCTGATTTTTCAGAAACTTTTGTAGTCGAGTGTGATGCTAGTGGAACTGGCATGGGAGCAGTTATCATGCAAAAAGGTCGTCCTGCCATTCTTGAGGCCATAGATGCTCCACTGAGACTGAAAGTGATCCCATTTGAACCTTGTTTTATGATGATAAGAAGATATAGAGAAATGGAATGACCACACATCTTAAGTAGTACATATATACAAAGATGTGGATAAATGCAAAGAAATCAGAATTCTCTATAGCAATAGGTAAATACCCAAAAAATTCATTTTGTGATTTAAAACTTTGTGGATTTTTATTGCATGTAAATATATTTTTAAATCTGATTTTAATAGAAATTTGATGTTAATTTGACTAAGAAATGTAGATTGTTTAGCTTCGATGTTCTTCATTTGAAAAATTTTGTAATTTGGGTGTTATTTAATTTGATATGTCCATAATGATAATTGCGTTGTTATTTAATTTTATGTTATATAAATGCATGGGGTATTCCCTGTGAGCTGAGGTGCGTGGGTGCGACCTAACATTACACGCACCTCAGGAGAGCGCGTTAAAACCATGTCAATGTGCCTTCCCGTTCAAGACTTTGGGTTTGATGTGTATGTTCTCATTTGTTTATGAGAATATATATATCTACCTCAAAGTCTTGAATTGTCCCGTTTGGACAGTCTGTGAATGTTTGATCGCACTTAGGCAGTCATTTACTATATGTGTTTGTATGGTTTGTTGAGAATTTCGATTGTGTCTCCTCACTCTTCTCTGATATACCATTATTGATTTTGAGTGTTTTCTTTACCACTTACTTGTAAGTGTTTAAGAAAGTTTTAAAATTAATAAATATATTTGGTATATCGGAGAAGTGTGGGGAGATGATGCCAAAATTTTTAGCAAATCGTGCAGCACATATAGTAAGTGATTGTGCGATCAAACCTTCATGGATGGGTTAAAAAGTGATAATCTAATCAATATTCCTCTTCCAACTGCAAATGGTCTATGATGAACGATGTGAGGAAAGGGTCGGGTGTAATATTATGAGTAATGATTTGAAAGTTAGGATGTGTATTGTCATTTATTGGGTGCAGGCAAAATGTCGACAGATCGTTCATGGATGTATCGTAGAATAGTTGACCGGGTGGTGTCAGATGACTTTAAGCTTGGGGTTGAGAGTTTCATTCAATTTGCATTGGGGAATCCAAATGCAGTAATAGATCGCGACGGTCACATTCGATGCCCTTGTTCAAGTTGTAGAAACTTGAGGTGGTGTTCAACATGGGATGTGCAACATCATTTGTACACGAAAGGGTTCGTGGATGGTTATACGAATTGGACGTGTCATGGTGAGTAATTCTTGAGGTATGAGCCCGACAATATTACAGGCACAAGTGGGTACGTGGATATGGTTGTAGATGCTGCTGGTCCTAGTTTTAATATTCACGATGAAGCGCCGAATAAGACAGCCGGAAGATTTTATGAACTACTTAGGGATGTTGATGAGCCGCTGTGGGATGGTTGTGAAAATCACACTCGATTGTCTGCAGTGTCACAGTTATTGAACTTGAAATCTGAATTTCACATCAGTGAGACTTGTTTTGACCGTCTCCTCCTCTTGATCAAGAGTATGTTGCCTCGAGACGAGAAGTTGCCAGAAACTTTTTACCGTGCAAAAAAGATGGTCAATGACTTAGGACTTGGATATGTGAAAATAGATGTATGTCCGAATCATTGTATGTTATATTACAAAGATGATGCAGATAAGATATCATGTTCCATTTGTGGCCATGACAGATTCAAACCTAAGGGGGGGGGTCAATTCAAAGGCAAAAGATGTACCTTACAAGGCGTTGCGATACTTCCCTCTTGTGCCTAGGCTGCAGCGACTGTATATGTCCTCAAAGACGGCTCGGCATATGACATGGCACACCGAAAGAGTACGTCGTGCCGATGATATAATCAATCATCCTGCCGATGGTGAAGCTTGGACTCACTTTAGTCGTACTCATCTTGCCTTTTCAAGGGAGTCACGTAATGTTCGATTGGGTTTATGCACAGATGGCTTTAATCCATTCGGTGGTTCAGTGGCAGCTTATTCTTGTTGGCCAGTGTTCATGACACCGTACAACCTTCCGCCGCACATGTGCATGAAGCGAGAAAATCTGTTTTTGTCCCTAGTAATTCCTGGTCCAAAAAGTTCCGGAAAAAATTTGGACATATATCTCAGGCCGTTGATTGATGAGCTCAAATTTGTATGGACTGATGGAGTTGTTACTTATGATGCATATAGGAAGAAAAATTTTATTATGAAGGCTGCACTGATGTGGACAATAAGTGACTTCCCTGCATATGGAATGCTATCTGGTTGGAGCACACATGGGAGGCTAGCATGTCCTTACTGTATGGAAGATACCAAATCATTTGTATTGAAACATGGGGGGAAAAGCTGCTGGTTTGATTGCCATCGGCGGTTGCTACCAAGTGACCATCCTTTTCGAAGGCAAAAAGACTCGTTTAAAAAAAATACTGTTGAAATGGATGAAGCTGACTTGCAACGGGTGTCGGGTCTACATATGGCGTCACGGGTGCACAATTTACCAGATGTAGTTCAATTGGCTGGTAGCACACGGCAACTCCCTAATTTTGGAAAGGATCACAACTGGGTCAAGAAAAGTATTTTTTGGGAATTACCTTATTGGTCAACTCTTCTTGTACGACACAATCTGGATGTCATGCATACCGAGAAGAATTTTTTTGATAATGTGTTCAATACGATCATGAATGTTAAAGGGAAAACAAAGGACAACGCCAAAGCACGTATGGATTTAAAGATGCTTTGTAGACGTCCAGAACTGGAACTACAAAGTGTCAATGGCAAAACTGTGTAGCCTAAAGCAACTTATGTGCTTCATGGTACACAGATCAAGGAAGTATGCCAGTGGTTGAAACAACTGAGATTCCCAGATGGATATGCATCCAACATAGCCCGTTGTGTGAATGTTAATGAGGGGAAAATATATGGTATGAAAAGTCACGACTGTCATGTGTTCATGGAGAGGCTACTGCCCATTACATTCCGTGATTTGTTGCCAAAGCAGATATGGGGAGCACTAGCTGAGATGAGTCAATTTTTCAAGATTTTATGTGCATCTGAACTCAGACTTCGGGATGTACAAACTATCGAACAAGAAGTTGTCACAACCATTTGCAAGCTAGAGAAGATATTTCCTCCGGCATTCTTTGATTCGATGGAGCACCTGGTCGTTCATTTGCCATATGAGGTATCGTCGGAGGTCCAGTACAATTTCGATGGATGTATCCATTTGAGAGGTATGTGACAATTTTTGTTAACTTATAAGTCGTCCATAGCTGCTACATATTGTTGCCATCTGACTTGTTGTTGTAGGTGCATGCATGAATTAAAAATGAAAGTTCGCAACAAGGCACAGGTGGAGGGTTCGATTGCTGAGGCATACATTCTTGAAGAAATTTCGAACTTCTGTTCTATGTACTTTGAGCCAGAGATTCAAACTCGTCGTACTCGACCTCTACGTAATGATGATGGGGGAGTGGATGAATCGTCCGATCAGCTCTCCATATTTAAACATCCTGGACGTGCGTTCGGACGTTGCTTCACTCGCACGCTCGAAGATAGAGAGTTGTACGCCGCTGAGATATATATTCTTTTGAATTGCCTCGAGATTGAACCTTATGTTGAGTAAGATCTTAATTCACATTTCCAACAACTCCATAAGTCTATACATCCTCAAAGTCTATACAACATTGACTTCACAAAGTCTATACATTGGCTTCCTCAAAGTCTATACATCCTCAAAGTCTATACATTGGCTTCCTCAAAGTCTATACATTCACTTCCCCAATGTACTCAAAGTCTATACATTCACTTCCTCAATGTCTATACATTGGCTTCCTCAAAGTCTATACATTCACTTCCTCAAAGTCTATACATTGGCTTCCTCAAAGTCTATACAACATTGACTTCACAAAGTCTATACATTGACTTCCTCAAAGTCTATACATCCTCAAAGTCTATACATTGGCTTCCTCAAAGTCTATACATTGGCTTCCTCAAAGTCTATACATCCTCAAAGTCTATACATTCGCTTCCTCAAAGTCTATACATTGACTTCCTCAAAGTCTATACATTCACTTCCTCAAAGTCTATACATTGGCTTCCTCAAAGTCTATACATTGGCTTCACAAAGTCTATACATTGACTTCCTCAAAGTCTATACAACATTGACTTCACAAAGTCTATACATTGGCTTCCTCAAAGTATATACATCATCAAAGTCTATACATTGACTTCCTCAATGTCTATACATTCACTTCCTCAAAGTCTATACATTGGCTTCCTCAAAGTCTATACAACATTGACTTCACAAAGTCTATACATTGGCTTCCTCAAAGTCTATACATCCTCAAAGTCTATACATTGGCTTCCTCAAAGTCTATACATTGGCTTCCTCAAAGTCTATACATCCTCAAAGTCTATACATTGGCTTCCTCAAAGTCTATACAACATTGACTTCACAAAGTCTATACATTAGCTTTATCAAAAAAATTTAATCATTTTTTTTACGGGGTGCTACATTTATATTGCAGATAATTTGATTCAGAATTAGCTGAAAAATGTCCAAATATCTCAGATGTGGAGATTGAAAAAGAACGCGAGAAGTTTTTTTCCAAATGGCTAAGAAACCGAGTTAGTGTGAACTCTGAATATATATGTTTGTATTTATGTATGTTGAGGTAATTGTTATTATTTTAACTACTCTAATTTGAATATAGGTTGAACAAGGTCTCATTACTGATCAAATAGTACAACAGATAAGTTATGGCCCCTCGAACCAGACACGTGTCTATCCGGGATATATTGTGAATGGATACAAATTTCATACAAGGGATTATGGGCGAAATAAGTCTACGATGAACAGTGGCGTATGTGTGAAGGGAAGTTTATACAATGAAATGGAATTGGACTACTATGGTATTCTTGAAGAAGTCTTAGAACTTCAGTATTTGGGACAAAATAATCATGTATACATATTTAAGTGTCAATGGTTTGATCCTAATTCTATTCTACATGACACAAATTATGGGATTGTCAATGTCAAGCATAGGTTTAAACTTAAGACCTATGAATCGTTCATTTTAGCCGCACAAGCCCAGCAAGTGTACTATTCAAGCTATCCATCATCCAAGAATAGAGATTGGTGGGCAGTTTGCAGGGTTAATTCAAAACTCTTTCCCACTTATGAGTTAACTATGAGTGGAGATGTCTCAGAGGTTGCTCGTGCTGAATATTATCAATTAGACGAAGTTGGCGTTGTCGGTTCCTCTAGGTTTAATATGGACGAATCTGATGAGCCACTGTCATTACGTACGCGAGATGGCGTGGAAGAAGTCGATCCGACGGAGCTAAATGTTGATGTTAGAGGGGAGGAAGAATCAGATGAAGACGAAGATTTTGAATCTCATGAGACTACTATGGATGACAAAGATGATGAAGTTGAGCTAGATATATCAACATGAGGGAGGCATGTTTTGATAATTTAGTAAGAAGATTCTTACTTTTAAACATAATTTTAAATAACATTTGTCTAGCTTTATATAATTGTGGATTAATATGCATTAATTGTTTTGTTATTCATAAGGAAATGGTGCGAGGAGGTCGTACTAGGGGTGGGAGGAGATCTAGCAGTGAGAGGGGCACTACTACCTCCTCGCTACCATCTTCTTCAGACACAGGTATATTTGATCAATAAGTTAGCTATATAAATATTTTAATTATTTACAAACTTAAAAGAATTTATTTATAGGTGCAAGTGTCGGCTCACCACCACTTGTACATACGCCACCACCTCCCGCTACAGGTATGTATATTTTAATTTAAATTCTTGAACATTTGTTCTACTTATGAAAATAAGTTCTTGCATGTCTCAGTGGCCTCCCACCTGTTGTGCATACGCCACTCCCACCACCTCCCGCTGCAGGTATGTATATTTTAATTATATGTTCGCAATATTTGTATCACTCCACATGACAATAAATTCTTGCAGGTCTCAGTGGCAAAAAGACTCGAGGATCATGTATGTATATTTTAATTTAAATTCTTCAATATTTGTTCTACTTATGACAATAAATTCTTGCAGGTCTCAGTGGCCTCCCACCTGTTGTGCATAGGCCACCCCCACCACCTCCCGCTGCAGGTATGTATATTTTAATTATATGTTCGTATTATATGTATCACTCCACATGACAATAAATTCTTGCAGGTCTCAGTGCCTCCCACCTGTTGTGCATATGCCACCCCCACCACCTCCCGCTGCAGGTATGTATATTTTAATTATATGTTCGCAGTATATGTATCACTCCATATGACAATAAATTCTTGCAGGTCTCAGTGCCCTCCCACCTGTTGTGCATACGCCACCCCCACCACCTCCCGCTGCAGGTATGTATATTTTAATTATATGTTCGCATTATATGTATCACTTCACATGACAATAAATTCTTGCAGGTCTCAGTGGCCTCCCACATGTTGTGCATACGCCACCCCCACCACCTCCCGCTGCAGGTATGTATATTTTAATTATATGTTCGCAGTATATGTATCACTCCACATGACAATAAATTCTTGCAGGTCTCAGTACCCTCCCACCACCTCCCACTTGTACAGGGCCCACCCCCACCAGTCATCCCCTTGACGATGTCGGCAGTTGTCACGAGGGAGGCACGACCCATGATAGACGTCGCCCGTGTTGGGTATCCGGGTAAATCTATAAGGTTATATTACATTAATTAGCCCTCAACTGTCTAATATGAATATTTTGACATTTGCAATTGCAGTATGAAATTTGAACCCCATAGCGCTGTCCATCATTCCACCGAACTCATGTTGGCACATGTGCCCGGGGCAGCTTCCACTTTCAGAGATTTTCCGATGTCCGTCCGCGATTCATTGTACAACATGTTCTTAGTAAGTAATTACGTCATTTAATTCAAGTATTTCCCAAAGTCAATTTATAACTTTATACTAAGTGTGAAAAGCAATTGATTTACATCGGTCTTTTCAATTCACATGTGGACATGACGCGGCGAGATGTCGTCGTGCCTGGGAGTCTACTATGCTCTCAAGTTACAAGAGGAGAATACATGAGGCCCGAGCACACGCTAAAAAATTGAGTGGGGGGAGTGAAGACCGACAATTGTGGAAGGCGCATCGCCCTCTATGGATGAGGCAGGAGGATTGGGAGATATCTTGTGACCATTTTGCCGACCCCAAGTGGATAGAAAAGTCCGAAAAAGTCAAAGCAAACAGGACGTCAAAACCAGGTTCAAATTTGCATACGAGTGGGTCCATCTCTTATGCGGCTCATAAACAAAAATTGGTAAGTAATATACCAATTTATCTTCTTACAATTTATCCCAATATTTGACTTTTTTTTTACTATGAATTGTATAACAGGCTGTGGAGCTTAATCGACCTCCGTCGTTCCTCGAGGTGTTCGACAGAACACACAAAAAGAAGGGGACTAATGATTTTGTGAGTGACACAGCTAAGTCAGCAGCGGTAAGTTTATCTACATATGTAACTTGTACCGTTCATTTAAATTGGCATGTAATTCATATGAAATTGACTAGTTATTTTATTCAATTTGTAGGAAACATATAGCAAAGCAGTGACAGAGAAGTACGGGGAGGGAGACACGCAGCAGCCGGAGTTCGATCCGGTGGAGTGGGTGGCAGCAGCTGGCGTACCGAAGAAAGGCCGACTATATGGTTTTGGGGAGAGCCTAGACGCAAGCGCGGTGACATCAGCGTGTGCGAGTTCTAGCTATACTTCTTCCAGTGGCAGTGCCTTCACTATACCTTCCGTTGCCCCCAGCGCTTCTGCCAGCGACATGATGGACATGGTCCGATCGCAGATTTCTGATATGCAGCGGCAGCAGCAGCATTTCCAGTAAGAGATCTCTAGCCAAGTGTCAATATTCTTGCAGGCAATTAGTGGCCTCCTCTCCCAGAGCGGAATGGTCCCTCAGAAATCAACCACCACCACACCACAGCCCACACAGGTGAGTGTTTACTATGTTTTTATTTTGATGGAATTACTCAATTATGTTCATTATTAATTTTAAAACTCATTTACTTCAGAAGAATTGAGAAAATCCGGGGGCCGGAGGTCTAAAACTTGAAATACCGGCCGGATGGCCGTGCCGATCATTCCAACACTACCGGGGAGATGAAAGTGACTTGTCAGAACTGACGGAATCCAAATCGGATGTCCGATTTGAGCTCGGCGCTCAAAGTTCAGTTTTAAAATACACTTAGTTTAAATGAACTACCAGGTCGGGTCCGGGGGTCTAAAATTGAAAATACCGATCGGACGGCCGTGCCGATCATTCCAACGCGACCGGGGAGACGAAAGTGACTTGTCAGAACTGACGGAATCCAAATCGGATGCCCGGTTTGAGCTCGACGCTCAAAGTTCAGTTTTAAAATACACTTAGTTTAAATGAACTACCAGGTCGAGTCCGGGGGTCTAAAATTAGAAATACCGGTCGGACGGCCGTGCCGATCATTCCAACACGACTGGGGAGACGAAAGTGACTTGTCAGAACTGACGGAATCTAAATCGGATGTCCGGTTTGAGCTCGGCGCTCAAAGTTCAGTTTTAAAATACACTTAGCTTAAATGAACTGCCAGGTCAGGTCCGGGGGTCAAAAACTTGAAATACAAGTCGGACGGCCGTGCCGATCATTCCAACGCGGCCGGGGAGATGAAAGTGACTTGTCAGAACTGACGGAATCCAAATCGGATGCCCGGTTTGAGCTCGGCGCTCAAAGTTCAGTTTTAAAATACACTTAGTTTAAATGAACTACCAGGTCGGGTCCGAGGGTCTAAAATTGAAAATACCGGTCGGACGGCCGTGCCGATCATTCCAACACGACCGAGGAGATGAAAGTGACTTGTCAGAACTGACGGAATCCAAATCGGATGTCCGGTTTGAGCTCGGCGCTCAAAGTTCAGTTTTAAAATACACTTAGTTTAAATGAACTACCAGGTCGGGTCCGGGGGTCTAAAATTAGAAATACCGGTCGGACGGCCGTGCCGATCATTCCAACACGACCGGGGAGATGAAAGTGACTTGTCAGAACTGACGGAATCCAAATCGGATGTCCGGTTTGAGCTCGGCGCTCAAAGTTCAGTTTTAAAATACACTTAGTTTAAATGAACTATCAGGTCGGGTCCGGGGGTCTAAAATTGAAATACCGGTCGGACGGCCGTGCCGATCATTCCAACGCGACCGGGGAGATGAAAGTGACTTGTCAGAACTGACGGAATCCAAATCGGATGCCCGGTTTGAGCTCGGCGCTCAAAGTTCAGTTTTAAAATACACTTAGTTTAAATGAACTACCAGGTCGGGTCCGGGGGTCTAAAATTGGAAATACCGGTCGGACGGCCGTGCCGATCATTCCAACACTACCGGGGAGATGAAAGTGACTTGTCAGAACTGACGGAATCCAAATCGGATGTCCGGTTTGAGCTCGGCGCTCAAAGTTCAGTTTTAAAATACACTTAGTTTAAATGAACTATCAGGTCGGGTCCGGGGGTCTAAAATTGAAATACCGGTCGGACGGCCGTGCCGATCATTCCAACGCGACCGGGGAGATGAAAGTGACTTGTCAGAACTGACGGAATCCAAATCGGATGCCCGGTTTGAGCTCGGCGCTCAAAGTTCAGTTTTAAAATACACTTAGTTTAAATGAACTACCAGGTCGGGTCCGGGGGTCTAAAATTGGAAATACCGGTCGGACGGCCGTGCCGATCATTCCAACACGACCGGGGAGATGAAAGTGACTTGTCAGAACTGACGGAATCCAAATCGGATGTCCGGTTTGAGCTCGGCGCTCAAAGTTCAGTTTTAAAATACACTTAGCTTAAATGAACTGCCAGGTCAGGTCCGGGGGTCTAAAATTGAAATACCGGTCGGACGGCCGTGCCGATCATTCCAACACGACCGGGGAGATGAAAGTGACTTGTCAGAACTGACGGAATCCAAATCGGATGCCCGGTTTGAGCTCGGCGCTCAAAGTTCAGTTTTAAAATACACTTAGTTTAAATGAACTACCAGGTCGGGTCCGGGGGTCTAAAATTGGAAATACCGGTCGGACGGCCGTGCCGATCATTCCAACACGACCGGGGAGATGAAAGTGACTTGTCAGAACTGACGGAATCCAAATCGGATGCCCGGTTTGAGCTCGGCGCTCAAAGTTCAGTTTTAAAATACACTTAGTTTAAATGAACTATCAGGTCGGGTCCGGGGGTCTAAAATTGAAATACCGGTCGGACGGCCGTGCCGATCATTCCAACGCGACCGGGGAGATGAAAGTGACTTGTCAGAACTGACGGAATCCAAATCGGATGCCCGGTTTGAGCTCGGCGCTCAAAGTTCAGTTTTAAAATACACTTAGTTTAAATGAACTACCAGGTCGGGTCCGGGGGTCTAAAATTGAAATACCGGTCGGACGGCCGTGCCGATCATTCCAACACGACCGGGGAGATGAAAGTGACTTGTCAGAACTGACGGAATCCAAATCGGATGTCCGGTTTGAGCTCGGCGCTCAAAGTTCAGTTTTAAAATACACTTAGTTTAAATGAACTATCAGGTCGGGTCCGGGGGTCTAAAATTGGAAATACCGGTCGGACGGCCGTGCCGATCATTCCAACGCGACCGGGGAGATGAAAGTGACTTGTCAGAACTGACGGAATCCAAATCGGATGCCCGGTTTGAGCTCGGCGCTCAAAGTTCAGTTTTAAAATACACTTAGTTTAAATGAACTACCAGGTCGGGTCCGGGGGTCTAAAATTGGAAATACCGGTCGGACGGCCGTGCCGATCATTCCAACACGACCGGGGAGATGAAAGTGACTTGTCAGAACTGACGGAATCCAAATCGGATGTCCGGTTTGAGCTCGGCGCTCAAAGTTCAGTTTTAAAATACACTTAGTTTAAATGAACTACCAGGTCGGGTCCGGGGGTCTAAAATTGAAATACAGGTCGGACGGCCGTGCCGATCATTCCAACGCGACCGGGGAGATGAAAGTGACTTGTCAGAACTGACGGAATCCAAATCGGATGCCCGGTTTGAGCTCGGCGCTCAAAGTTCAGTTTTAAAATACACTTAGTTTAAATGAACTACCAGGTCGGGTCCGGGGGTCTAAAATTGGAAATACCGGTCGGACGGCCGTGCCGATCATTCCAACACGACCGGGGAGATGAAAGTGACTTGTCAGAACTGACGGAATCCAAATCGGATGTCCGGTTTGAGCTCGGCGCTCAAAGTTCAGTTTTAAAATACACTTAGTTTAAATGAACTATCAGGTCGGGTCCGGGGGTCTAAAATTGGAAATACCGATCGGACGGTCGTGCCGATCATTCCAACGCGACCGGGGAGATGAAAGTGACTTGTCAGAACTGACGGAATCCAAATCGGATGCCCGGTTTGAGCTCGGCGCTCAAAGTTCAGTTTTAAAATACACTTAGTTTAAATGAACTACCAGGTCGGGTCCGGGGGTCTAAAATTAGAAATACCGGTCGGACGGCCGTGCCGATCATTCCAACATGACCGGGGAGATGAAAGTGACTTGTCAGAACTGACAGAATCCAAATCGGATGTCCGGTTTGAGCTCGGCGCTCAAAGTTCAGTTTTAAAATACACTTAGTTTAAATGAACTATCAGGTCGGGTCCGGGGGTCTAAAATTGGAAATACTGGTCGGACGGCCGTGCCGATCATTCCAACGCGACCGGGGAGATGAAAGTGACTTGTCAAAACTGGCGGAATCCAAATCGGATGTCCGGTTTGAGCTCGGCGCTCAAAGTTCAGTTTTAAAATATACTTAGTTTAAATGAACTGCCAGGTCGGGTCCGGGGGTCTAAAATTGGAAATACCGGTCGGACGGCCGTGCTGATCATTCCAACACGACCGGGGAGATGAAAGTGACTTTTTAGAACTGACGGAATCCAAATCGGATGTCCGGTTTGAGCTCGGCGCTCAAAGTTCAGTTTTAAAATACACTTAATTTAAATGAACTACCAGGTCGGGTCCGGGGGTCTAAAATTGGAAATACCGGTCGGACGGCCGTGTCGATCATTCCAACATGACCGGGGAGATAAAAGTGACTTGTCAGAACTGACGGAATCCAAATCGGATGTCCGGTTTGAGCTCGGCGCTCAAAGTTCAGTTTTAAAATACACTTAGTTTAAATGAACTATCAGGTCGGGTCCGGGGGTCTAAAATTGGAAATACTGGTCGGACGGCCGTGCCGATCATTCCAACGCGACCGGGGAGATGAAAGTGACTTGTCAGAACTGGCGGAATCCAAATCGGATGTCCGGTTTGAGCTCGGCGCTCAAAGTTCAGTTTTAAAATACACTTAGTTTAAATGAACTGCCAGGTCGGGTCCGGGGGTCTAAAATTGGAAATACCGGTCGGACGGCCGTGCCGATCATTCCAACACGACTGGGGAGATGAAAGTGACTTTTTAGAACTGACGGAATCCAAATCGGATGTCCGGTTTGAGCTCGGCGCTCAAAGTTCAGTTTTAAAATACACTTAGTTTAAATGAACTATCAGGTCAGGTCCGGGGGTCAAAAACTTGAAATACAAGTCGGACGGCCGTGCCGATCATTCCAACGCGACCGGGGAGATGAAAGTGACTTGTTAGAACTGACGGAATCCAAATCGGATGCCCGGTTTGAGCTCGGCGCTCAAAGTTCAGTTTTAAAATACACTTAGTTTAAATGAACTACCAGGTCGGGTCCGGGGGTCTAAATATTGTTTCAAGCTAGTAGTTGATCTATAAAATCTGCAGTTATCAATTTGATATGTTTGATTTATATTTATGCTCATTTCTTCGCACTAATTTTTTTATCTATAAATGAATGTTGTTATTTTTTTAATGTAGGGGGATCCTTCTGCGGGCAGCGACGGAGGAGATGAGCAGGGCAGTGACGATATGGATGATGAGGATATTGACGATGTACCAGATATTTCTTGATGTTTAATGATATTTGTTTTATGTTATTCAGACGGATCAGCAGGGTTAATGTGTTTTTTTTTTATTTATTTGATCAGCATGGTGGAATTTTTTTATTGGTGGTGTTTATTTATTTGAACATCTATGTTGATGTTGAGTTTTTTTCGGTGGTGTTTATTTATTTGGGTACGTTGATGTTGAGTTTTTTTTGTGGTTATCAGTAGGTTCCCAATAATTTTTTTTAACAGGTTTATTAGATAAATAAACGTAATATTTTAAAAAAATATATTTTTGATTTCAGACGGATTTTCACTCCGTCGCTATTTCCGTTTGGAATAGCGACGGTAATTTCAGACGGAAATTAATATCCGTCGTGATTTCCGTTTCAAACACCGACGGATTTAGGACGAATTTGCATATGGAACCGTCGTCGGTAGTTACGACGAAAAAGTAATCCGTCGTAATATCCGGCAGATATAGCGACGGATTTCAGACAAGCTTTCAGACGGATTACTGACGGTATTTACAACGGATTATAAATCCGTCTTAAAAACCGTATGAAATACAGACGGATAATTTCAGACGGACAGTTACATACGGAAATTTTATCGTATGAGATTTAGACGGAATTTGTGACCGAAATTTATTCTGTCTTAATTTCAGACGGAATTTCAGACAGACAAATTAACTGTCACAAATTTGTGACTAAGAATTTCAGACGGTCGATTCCCGTCTTAAATCCGTCGGAATTCCGTTACAAATATGGTTTGCGACGGATTTTTAGACGGATTTGAGACGGATAATGTCCGTCTGAAATCCCGCTTTTCTGTCTTTTGAGTCATTCTCAATTTAATTGGATTATGTTTGATTAAACAGATGCTTAATTACATCACTTTTCATTAGTTAGTATTTATTTTGCCTGCAGTGCCATATGCCCCTACACCAGTCACGCAAGGCACATCGCAAACACTTTGGCGATTTCATCACCCAACCGGCAAATGACGTCGGTAGCATACACGGGGATGCCTAGCTCGCGGGTCGATGATAATCACAAAATCATCTACCTCAAGTATGACATAAGGGGATAAGTACATTTCATGAATTATGTTCATTACCTATCTATCACACAATGCTCTCCAATTATAACATTTGTAATTGCATACATTGATTTGCACCCATCCGGTGACTCATTATACTATTGAGGTGCTTAAACAACACATTCCCTGGTCGATCATCATGTGGAAGGGTATCTCGATAGATGTCCAGTAGTCAATGTAGGAGATGTTCAAGGTATGGAATTTACTCTTTTAAATTATGTTTTTCCCAACTCTTGATTTCAATATATTGACTTATACATCATTAACTTTTTTTGCAGCATACCTATCGGTTCAGGAGCACCTTGGATGAGGCCAAAGCTTGAATTTTCTGGGAGAGGACTATGAAAGATCGATACACCCAGATGTTATAATGTGAAGAAGGACTTTGGGAGCCGAGCATACCCCAATCACTGGAAGCCTTACGACGTTGCTTGGATGAGGAAGGAGTTTTAGGAGGAGATGTGTGACAAATGGATCAAAGAGGGGTGGCAAAATAAGTCCACCAAGACAAAAGCAAACCATGCCAAAATGTCAGACGCAAACGTGCATACGAGTGAGTCCGTTAGTTTCAGGACCTAACAGTATAGATTGGTAAGTAATATTTCTAATATTTTATATTTTATTCTATTTAATTTAATTGTTTATGTGATTTGTAAAATCGGTAGTGAAACTCTAGAGCGAACCAATTTCTGGGAGTTGTATCATTGCACTCATAAGAAGAAGGGGAAAGATGAGTACGTGAGACGTAGATGCCAAGAGGTGGCAGTAAGTTTATCTACATATACAAGTTTTTTTATTTTAAATATGAACAATTAATATGAAATTTATAACTTTTTTGATTCAATTTGTAGGAATCTTAAGAGAGAGAGATGATAGAGAAATACGGGGAGGACACCAGGCATCATCCAGTGCTACATGCTGCGGCGTGGATGGTAGCAACTGATCAACTGAAGAAAGGCCAGTTGTACGATTTTGGACAGAGCATGAATGCTAGCAGGGTGATAACATCTTCCTAGGGTTTTAGGCTTGCCAGGACTAGCACCTTCACTATGGACCCCTCCAGTTCAGCGGGCGACAGCCAAGAGACCATCCACTTGTACTCGCTCTGAGCTCAGCTTCGAGATCAACTTGCAACTCAAGAGTTGTGCCTCACGTAGATGATGGCAAGTATGATGACACCCCTTTTCTCCTATATGGGGATGGCTCCTCCATAAGGAGCATCGTTGACCGCATCAGAGCCTCCTCCGACGAGTACCATATTTATTACACTTTTTAATTTGTAAATTTTTGACTTGTAATACTACTATTTAGTTGAGAGGAATTTTATTGAAAACTAAGTTAGTTCAAAATAACCTCATTAAGATAAATCAAAGAAGTCGGGTTCGTGGTGACAAGATCTGAAATCCCAGTCTAATAGACATGCCGATTGTACCAACACGACCGGAGAGGTGAGAGTGACCTATGGAAGTTGACAAAATATAATTTAGATTTCTGGTTTGAGCTCGACGCTTAAATCACCCATTATTTAGGAATTAAGTTAAGTTTAAAATCGAAGAAATCGGGTTCGAGAGTCAAATATCTAAAATGTCAGTCTAATTGATGTGTCGATTGTTCCAACATGACCGGAGGGATGAGAATGACCAGTGGGAGCTGACTGAATCCAAACCAAATTCTCGATTTAGGCTCAACGTTGAAATCACCCATTTAGAAATTAAGTTAAGGTTAAAACCGAATAAGTCTGGTTTGAGGGTCCAATATCTGAAATATCAGTCCGATCGATGTGCCAATTGTTTGAACACGACCGGAGAGGTAAGAGTGACTTGTAGGAGCTAATGGAATCTAAATCGAACTCTCGACTTTGACTCAACACTCAAATCACCCATTTAGGCATTAAGTTTAAAACTGAAGAAGAACACGATCGGAGAGGTGAGAGTGACATGTGGGAGCTGACAGAATCTAAATCGGATTCCTAAATTAGGCTTGTCACTCAAATCACTCATTTAAGAATTGAGTTTAAAATCTCGGGTTTGGGAGTACAATATCTAAAATATAGGTCCGATCGACTTGTCGATTATTCCAACATGACCGTAGAGGTGAGAGTGACTTGTGGAAGCTGACAGAATCCAAATCGGATTCTCGGTTTGAGATTGATGCTCAAATCACCTATTTAAGAATTAAGTTATTTTAAAATCAAAAATTTTCAATTAAATTCTTTTATTTTTAATTTAAAAATTAAAAATATTTTAATTTATTATTAATGAACTTATTTGATATGCACACGTCTTATATTCTTCTAATCCATTCTCAATATAGGATCCTACTACACATTCATCGCATGGTGACGAGGGAGATGAGGACGATGATGCAGAGGATCGTTGTTGATCTTTTTCAGTTATTGTAAAAAGATTATACCTTTTAAACATTGTATTTAAACAATGTTGTATTTTATTTGAGTTTAATAGTATAAATATGTAATTTTTATTTGTCATTGTGTGTTTGATATAGGTGTCGTATGTTTCTTATTGAAATGAGTTTTCTAATATTTTTAAATAAATAAATATTTTTAAGAATTATAATAATTTGTGACGAATTTGAGACGGTATAATCCGTCTCGATGTTTTGATACATTGCGACCGATCTGAGATAGATTATTAGTCATCGCAACAAAAAATTACGATGATTTTGAGACTATAACTTTCTGCCGTTAAATGCGTTATTTTTGCGACATATTTGCGACGAACAAATAATCCGTCGTAGAACGAAGGCAGTCTGAACTTTGTGACGGATTGGAGATGGATATAATTATGTCGCTAAATTTGTGATTGAATTGAGACGAAAATCTTGTCCGTCGAGAATTTGCGATCCAAAATAAGTGACCGACTAATTCAATTGCAAGTCTATCACAATTCCGTCGTAAACTCGTTTAACGATGGATTAAAGATGGAGTTGCGACTGAACGTGTCCTTGTCACTAATCATGTCTTTTGTTGTAGTGTTATAAGGAACATCTGCTTTTTCTTTATTAAAAATCTCTGATCTTACTGTCCTGTAAATTATCAAATTCTACTTTTTAGGAAAATGTTGACGGTTAAAGTGTCATACCACTTTATATTAAAGTGATATTCGCATATTTTAAATTGTATATCGGTAATATACAACAATCTATTACCACGTTAATATTAAAATATTATTTAACAAAGGAGGTGTACGAAGAATACTTAAGTCGCGTTTGGAAACACGACGTATCTCTGAGAAATTTTCAAGTGTCCCGTAACCGTACCATGTACAATATGTACAAGATTTTTCCTATGAAATTTTGAAAATTTCATTGAGATCAGATATCTTTGAGTGAGACATGGTGGGGAGTTCAATTCTTTTTTTACCCTCATTTGACCGTTACTTTTTTATAAACAGTGTTTTGAGAATGCTACATTAAACACTATAGCAAATATTACGACACTATGGTAACATTTGAATTTTTGAGTCATGTTACTGTTTACCTTCTTCCTCGAGCTGTGGCAACGCGCGGGTGTGCGAGGCGTGGCGAGGGGCGATCGGCCATGACGACATTCACGACTTGGGGGCACCAGTGAGTAGGTGACCGCGGGTTGGGGGGCCGACGTCAAATTGGGGGTCTGCGATTTGGGCCATTGCGGCTATGGGAGGAGTGGGGGATGACGAGCAACGAGCTGATGACTGTGGTTACGGGCGGGCAGAGGGACTACGATTGCGGGTGGGGAAGGGGCAACAGCTACTACGAGCTAGATGAGGGCGAAGGCATTTCAAAAAAATGGCCTTCAAAAGTCGACGTCGCACCCAAGAAGTTCACTCGCGTGAGCTTTTACGGATTCCAAGATTTTAAGTTTTATGTATACTGTAATGTCCTTGGCTGGCTTTTTGGACACTTTTTGGATCTGGATATGTGAGTTTCGGATCTTTTTCGGAGATCCCGAAGTTTGTTTTGTGATTTACGTGTATTTTTCCCCGACGGACCTGCGGAACGTCATAGCGGGAGAACCGTTGCGTTCTCCTCCTCCGGAACTATACCAGTGCGACGAGCGTATTCCGAAGATCGTGGAAATGATTTCTCATAATTTATCATATTTTTAGTATTTTCCAGATTTTCTATATAACCCCCTTTTTCCATTTCTTTTTCCCCTTTTCTTCTTTCTTCTTCCTCCTTCTTCTTTCTCCCCCCGTGAGCACATGCGGCTCCCCCTCTGTCCCGTGTGATCATTCCGGCGCCCCTCCCTCCTCCGGCGATGGACGGCGGGCTGGGGCGGCGGCGTGGTAACGACGGCGGCGGCGAGAGGAACGCGGCGGTGCCCTTTTCACGGCGTGGGAGAGGCGTTCTTGTGCGGCCAAGATTTGTGATCGGCGGCGATCCGGCGGGTTTCGACCTTCCTTGAGGTAGGGGGACAGATCCTTACCCTCTTTATTGATTTCCCTGTGATTTGTAGGCCAAGGCGAGGCCGAGAGGGGCATTTTTGAGCCGGGTAGGGTAAAATCCATATTTTGGGGTTGAGCGCCGGATCTCCCGTTTCGTGAGGTTTTTGACCGATCTAAGGACATAGATGCATGCTAGGTTGGTTGGGGAAGGATTCCCCTTTGTTTCCCCATCATCGGGTGATGATCGAGACGTGGATCGGGGTTTTTGGGCATTTCCCGCCGTTTCGCGCTCGAGAGTGCCTAGCGGTCCTTCCAGTGACCGCATGGCTCCCCAGGTGGTCTCTAGGAGACCGCTTGGCGACACTGTATTGTAGGCAGGCCTTGCGGTCTGGCGATGGACCACTAGGCTTGGTGAGGCGGTCGTGCGATAGACCACTAGCTATTTTCTGACCGTTGCACCCTCGGGGCACGTGTTTTTGACCGTTGGGAGTCACGCTGTAGCAACCCTAATAAATTTAAAAGAATAAAATAAGTCAAAATAGAATAAAAGACTAAATAAAGAAAAGATAAAAATCTGAAATGGAGAAGAATTAAACTCTAATAAAAATAACGCCTCAGGAAAAGGCGCGACTTTACAAATAAGCGACCTTCAACCATGCGCGAATTAAAGAAAGGACGTCCAAATAATAAGGCGTCAAATTTCAAACGACCAAAATAAATAAAAAGGGCAAGAAAGCGTAACGCCCTTTGAGTGGACGCGTTTCAACAAGTAACGACACCTGACAAGGCGTCAATTTAAATTCGACGCCCTGACCTAGGTCGTTAATTCAATTCGTCTCCCGTTCGACCCAGGAACTTATCCAGGGTAAGTTGATAACTATGAGAAAGAGTTCGAATGTAGTAATAACTCTAATATGGAAGTGTTACTTCCAATACAACTCTAACTCCATTAGGATTCTAGAAATCCTATAAAAACCCTTGACTATCAAACCCTAAAGCTATTTGGTCAATATGATGCTGCTACGGTACGTAAAGAACAGCAGTTCTTCTTATCTCTTTTTATCATTACTTTCGGTTGCATGAAGAATTAATGATTCTTCATCTCTCCTTACAGGTTAAGAAGCCCTGATGTTCTGAAGAACAAGAGTTCTTCATCCGGGTAAAGTTATTCTCTTTACCTTTAGTCTGGATGTGTAAGGTGAAGAAACTAATATCAGTTTCTTTTTCTATAGGACTTACAGCAAGTTGTTCAGTGAAGAACAAGGATTCTTCATCAAACGATCTCTTCATCTGCATCATCTTTACTTGGTGCTGCTGTTAAGTTCGTAGAAGTTCAGAACCTGTCACGTTCATCTTCAGATTATTATTATTAAGGTAGGTTTTCTCAAGCACTGTAGCCCAAATCACCATAATAACTATGTTAAACCATATATATTAGTTCATGCATATAGTTTTCGCGAGTTTTAAATGTTTCTATTATTGGGAAGAAACGCCCTTTCCAAGGGCGCTACCTTAATACGCGACCCAGACAAGGGCGCTACTTTGAAAGAAACGACCATGACCAGGTCGTCAATTCCAGATTTGACGCCCTGTACACGGACGTCAATTTTCTCAAATGTTAATAGTTACCCAGGTTAATTATCCAATATCCACTTAAACATGATTCTAAAATCAGTGCATGATCATATCCCGATATTTTTCGTGTCATGACCATGTTTCTTGTTTCTGGAAATTATAATACTTGAAATTTGAAAATTCTTTAATTCACGACCCTGTAGAGGTCGTCTCTCACTTGACTAACGCCCCTGTTCAGGGCGTGAATTGAAAAGTAACGCCCCTGTCTAGGGCGTGTTTTTGATAAATTTCTGAATATATATGTACTGTAAAAATAGAAGTAAAGAATGAACAACCACTGTATACGTCGTCAACTTGTAAAGAAACGCCCCTCACCAGGGCGCGTTTTTGGTAAAATACTGAAATATTGAAATTTTGCAAACAAGGAAAATAGATAAACGCCCTTACTGAAGGCGTTAATTATGTGATTAATGACTTAGTTAAAGTCGTTATTTTCTATAAAAAAACTGTTTTCTTCCCTGTTTCTGTAACCGAGGGTTTTTATTATATATACATATATACATTACATTGGCACTATATTCCAATCCGTGAGTATAGTCCCACGTTTCATGATGTTTTATCGATCACCCTCAATTCTCATTGACATACAAGCTCTCCATTGGACATTCCGTTCCTTTGGACTAGCAAGTTAGTCATAGAGACCTCCGTAAGACTCCTCGAGCCTTGGATTCCCTCAAGGCCGACTGAGCTGGTTGTACCCTAAAAACCCATTACACTATTGAATGCCATGTCACTCTAAAGAAACATAGTATACCGGCCCTTATGTTATACTAAGTGTATATCATAAGAATTTCCTAATGTGATGAGATTATCATGCCATTAAATGATGTTCTTGTAAAACCTCAATTCTATGATAAGAATGGGGGTATCTTACCTTTGATATACTGTTCATGTGGACCTCAATTCTATATAAAGAATGTCCATACTTGTCATGGTACCCGAGTTAAGGGAACCTAATTCCACCTAGTTTCATCGTTCATCGTGATTGTACCGTTGTTATCGCCTATCTATGTCCAATGTCGTATTTTTGGACTCCATTCTATCAAAGTTATCCTACGTGTCTACAAGCTTAAAATGTTGAAATTCCATATTGGCTACATATATATACAAGAGTGGATGTCAAAAATACATGATAAATGCCTCCGCATATAGGGCCCGATCTGGTCCTGGGAGGAGCACCCGAAAGTACTTGTGCCCATGGGAGTTGAATGATAAGGTATCTGGCATTATACCGAGTGCATGACTAGCTTGATTGGACATTCCACACAAATCTTGTACTTGACTCGTACTTGACTTGACATGACTTGCGTGACCCGAAAAAAAAAGGTAATTACTTGTTTGCTTGATACATGATAGCCAAAGTTCTTGACATGACTTGCTAAAAAGTACTTGCTTGGATATCTGTTATCTTTTCTTGAAAGCTCATGACTAGTTCATCTTGCTGTCTTATTGATAAATTCTTTCTCTATCTTGTCGTTTTATGCGAGCATGCATAGCTATAGTACGTTCATGAAAAATGTAATTACTTAGACCCCTTGCTAAGCGCTTGAGATATAACTTCCTACTGAGCGTTCGCTCACTCCGTGTGTTCCCTACTTTTCAGGTAATTCCGACGACGAGGGAAGTCAATCGGATGGGAATGGTCAAGAGTGAAAGAGATAGAACTTCTCCAAGTGTCATCTAGTCTTTTTCTTATTTTTGAGTCAACTATGTACTTTTCCTTTTTTTTGAATAGAGTATTGGATTTGTAATAGTCTATCCATTATGAAATAAAGGATTGGGTTATCTTTCTATTTTGCGCATCTCTGTTTTGGTGTCGAATACACTACTACTCTGATTGACATGATTGATATAAACTCGTCGCGCATATCCGAGTATCTTCCGCGCTCGGGGCGTGACAGTTTTTGTGGTATCAGAGCCTAGGGTATTCAATTCCTAGGAAAATCCAAGTCCAAGGATAGGTTTTAACCCTTTAACCAGTGAGATTGGGTAGAACCAAGGGTTAAAGTTAACATAGAATGCTAGTCTTTAAGATACAAATCACGTATTAATCTAGTTATTATAATTGTAGGATAATGGCTGCCGAACGTGCTCAATGGGATAACATGCAGCGTACACTGCAAGGCATGACTCAAGTGCTGCAACAAGTAACACAAGGAGGTGGACAACGAGCAGGAAGTCTCCACCAGACTTTCAAGAACATGAACCCGCCCAAGTTCACGGGTTCTACTGATCCAGATGACGTTGAACACTGGATTAGGGAAACAGAACGAATATTCCGTGTTATGCAATGCACAGATCAAGATAAGGTCTTATTAGCTACTTTTCAGTTAGAAAGGGATGCTAGATGCTGGTGGGAATCAATAGAGGCTACTATAAATCAAGATCAAGTTTCGTGGGAGGAATTCGTTGAACACTTCAACGCAAAATATTTCTCGGACCGAGTTCAGGAAAAGAAGGCTACAAAATTTGCTGCATTAAAGCAACGATCTTTGTCAGTGGCCGAGTATGAGGCCCAATTCTCTAGATTATCTCGGTATGCTAAGCATCTAGTTAGCACCGAGAAAATGAAAGCTAGGAGGTTTCTTAATGGGCTCAGGCCCCACGCTATTACTCAACTGGCGCCGATGGACATTCAAGTCTACTCGGAGATAGTACGCCGAGCTCAACTATTAGAAGATGCCACGGAACTATCTGATAGGATTCGTGGTAAGGATAAGAAGGAACAAGTTACAGGTTCGGGTTCCTTTAAACCCAACTTCAAGAAGAGGCCTAGCAATGGAGGTATTTCCTCGCAAGACCAAAAGTTCAAGAAGATCAAGCCCTTCTCTATCACCACTACCTCTTCAAATACAGTGTGCAAACATTGTGATAAAGCGGGGGCATAGAGCAGAAGAATGCTGGAGGAAACTTGGAGCATGTCTCCGTTGTGGGAGTCGTGAGCATCGGATTCCCGATTGCCCACTACTAAATAACCAAGCCGTTGACGGAAAGCGCCCAGTAATCAAGAATGCTCGTCTTCATGCAATCAAGGAGACCGAGCAAGAAGAAGAAGGCGGCTTAGTGGAAGGTACATTGAAAGTTTGTTCCAGGAATGCATATGTCTTAATTGATACTGGTGCATCGCATTCTATTGTTTCTAAGAAGTTTGCTGACCCATTACCCCTAGAACCGGAATGGATAAAGTTAGTTTTGTCTACTCCTCTGGATGATGAGACTGATATTACACATTATTACCAAAACTGCGAAGTATTGGTTCAGGGTAGAAATCTCCCTATTGATCTCATATGTTTAGATCTGAAAGAGTATGATGTTATACTAGGGACAGATTGGTTATCCAAGTATCAGGCAACGGTTGATTGCCGCAATAGTAAGGTTACATTCAAGGAATTTCCAGAACTAATCTTGACTAGCCCCAAGGGTCGGAGCAGATCCCCTCTTATTTCAGCTCTCCGAGCTAGCAAGCTCATCAGGAAAGGATGTGCATCTTTCCTTGCCTTTGTCACAGTTAAAGAAGCTAAGGAAGCTAAGCTAGAAGACATTCTAGTGGTACAAGAATTTCCGGACGTGTTTCCGAAAGATTTGCCGGGATTACCCCCGCAAAGAGAAGTGGCCTTCACCATTGACTTAGTCCTTGGTGCTGGTCCGATTTCAAAGGCACCTTATAGGATGTCACCTGCTGAACTCAAGGAGTTAAAGGAGCAATTGATGGAACTCATTAAGAAAGGATTCATTAGACCAAGTACTTCCCCGTGGGGAGCGCCTGTATTATTTGTAAAGAAGAAAGACGGATCCATGAGGTTATGCATCGACTATCGACAGTTGAATCACCTCACTATCAAGAACAAGTATCCACTGCCGAGAATCGATGAATTGTTTGATCAAATTTCAGGATCCATGTACTTTTCCAAAATTGATCTTAGGTCAGGATATCACCAACTAAGAATCAAGGACGAGGATATTCATAAAACCGCATTCCGAAGCAGGTATGGCCATTATGAATTTGTTGTTATGCCTTTTGGACTAACGAATGCCCCTGCTGCCTTTATGCAGTTAATGAATAGTATATTCAGGCCTTATTTGGATCAATTCGTGATGGTCTTTATTGATGATATATTGATTTATTCCAAGACCAAGGAAGAGCATGAGGAACATTTGAGGATTGCATTATAAATATTGAGGACAAACCAATTATATGCAAAACTTAGCAAGTGTGAATTCTGGCTTGAAGAAGTGACTTTTCTCGGACATGTTATATCAAAGGATGGCTTGTCTGTAGACCCATCAAAGGTTGAAGCTGTAAGGAACTGGGAAAGATCGACCAATGCTAGCGAGATCTGAAGTTTCTTAGGTCTTGCCGGCTATTACAGGCGATTCATCAAGGATTTCTCTAAAATCGCCGTGCCACTTACGAGGTTAACTCGCAAGGAGATCCATTATGAATGGAGTGAGGAATGTGAAAGAAGCTTCCAAACTCTCAAGGATCATCTTACTACAGCTCCTATCTTAGCATTGTCAATTGAAGGAGAAAAGTTCGAGGTATACACTGATGCTTCTGGCATTGGCCTCGGGTGTGTTCTAATGCAACAAGGGAAGGTTATAGCCTACTCTTCTGGTCAATTAAAGAAGCATGAAGAGAACTACCCCGTCCATGACTTAGAATTGGCCGCGGTAGTATTTGCACTCAAAATATGGAGACATTATCTTTATGGAGTACAGTTTACTGTATACTCCGATCACAAGAGTCTCAAATATCTTTTCTCACAGAAGGAACTAAATATGAGGCAAAGACGATGGCTGGAATATCTCAAGGACTTCGACTTCAATATACAATATCATCCCGGAAAGGGTAATCATGTAGCAGATGCCCTTAGTCGAAAGCCGAGAGCACTGTTAGCCAATTGTATGATTCAAGAATGGAAATTGCTGGAACAATTCTCTGAACTCAATATAAGCATGGACACGGACCCTAGATGTGTCACATTATCTCATGTAAGCATACAGTCAGATTTATTGTCTGAAATACAAGCACTTCAGAATGATGATCCTACATTAGTAGAAATCAAGGGCAGATTAGAAGGACAATCGGATTTCCAATTAACTTCTGATGGAAGATTAATGTTCAAGAATAGAACTTGTATACCGGACTGCCCAGAATTGAAGAAGAAGGTCTTAGATGAAGCTCACAGATCTAGATATACAATTCATCCAGGATCTACCAAAATGTACCAAGATGTAAAAAGAAATTTTTGGTGGCCCAACATGAAAAGAGAAATAGCGGACTACGTATCACGCTGTCTCACATGCCAACAAGTCAAGGCGGAACACCAAAAGCTGCTGGAAAACTACATCCTCTAGATATCCCTAAATGGAAGTGGGAGGATATTGGTATGGATTTCATCATGGGTTTATCTAAATCAAAAGGAGGACATGATGGAATATGGGTTATCATTGACCGATTGACTAAATCAGCGCATTTCTTGTCAATCAAGAGTCGATGGTCAGTTGATGTCTTAGCTGCACTATACATCAAGGAAATAGTCAAATTACATGGTATTCCTGTTTCAATCGTGTCTGACAGAGATCCCCGTTTTACTTCTCATTTTTGGAAAGGACTACAACATTCGTTGGGAACGAGACTTAACTTTAGCACAGCCTTTCATCCTCAAACGGATGGTCAGACCGAGAGAACCAATCAAGTAGTCGAAGATATGCTAAGAGCATGCATTACAGATTTTGATGGAAACTGGCATGATCACTTGCCTCTGGTCGAATTTGCATACAATAATAGCTACCAGGCAAGTATACAACTGGCACCTTTTGAAGCCTTATACGGAAGGAGTTGTCGATCACCCTTATGCTGGGACGAAGTTGGAGAGAAACAACTGTTAGGTCCAGAAATGGTAAGGGACACTACCGAGAAGATACAATTGATCAAAGAAAGACTGCAAGTTGCTCAGTCTAGACAAAAGGCTTATGCTGACACAAGAAGAAGAGATCTTGAATTCCAAGTTGGAGATCATGTATTTCTCAAGATATCGCCTGGACGTGGAATACGAAGATTTGGTGTTAAGGGTAAGCTTACACCAAGATTTATCGGACCTTTTGAGATACTAGAAAGAGTTGGCGAGGTTGCTTATCGCATCGCATTGCCACCTCAACTGTCCGAAGTACACGATGTGTTGCACATATCTATGTTGAAGAAGTATGTGCATGATCCATCACATAT
The DNA here is from genome assembly GCA_022559845.1 of Amorphophallus konjac. Lineage (NCBI taxonomy): Eukaryota > Viridiplantae > Streptophyta > Magnoliopsida > Alismatales > Araceae > Amorphophallus > Amorphophallus konjac. The sequence continues at coordinate 406,102,819 of CM040123.1, forward strand.
TATTGAGCATGAAAATCTAGTAATCCGGAAAGATCTCACATACGAGCAGAAGCCCATAAGAATACTAAATCGAGAAGTACGAACCCTAAGGAATAAGACTATTCCCATGCTAAAAGTATAATGGAATAAGAATTCAGAACATGAAGCTACATGGGAGACCGAGGAATCTATGAGGAAGCAATTTCCAGAGTTATTTTAGAAGGTATGAACTCTACACTCTCCATATGTAAAAATATGCTATGAATTTGGGGACCAAATTCTTTTTAAGTGGGGGAGGGTGTAGCAACCCTAATAAATTTAAAAGAATAAAATAAGTCAAAATAGAATAAAAGACTAAGTAAAGAAAAGATAAAAATCTGAAATGGAAAAGAATTAAACTCTAATGAAAATAACGCCTAAGGAAAAGGCGCGACTTTACAAATAAGCGACCTTCAACCAGGCGCGAATTAAAGAAAGGACGCCCAAATAATAAGGCGTCAAATTTCAAACGACCAAAATTAATAAAAAGGGCAAGAAAGCGTAACGCCCTTTGAGTGGACGCGTTTCAACAAGTAACGACACCTGACAAGGCGTCAATTTAAATTCGACGCCCTGACCTAGGTCGTTAATTCAATTCGTCTCCCGTTCGACCCAGGAACTTATCCAGGGTAAGTTGATAACTATGAGAAAGAGTTCGAATGTAGTAATAACTCTAATATGGAAGTGTTACTTCCAATACAACTCTAACTCCATTAGGATTCTAGAAATCCTATAAAAACCCTTGACTATCAAACCCTAAAGCTATTTGGTCGATCTGCTGCTGCTACGGTACGTAAAGAACAGTAGTTCTTCTTATCTCTTTTTATCATTACTTTCGGTTGCATGAAGAATTAATGATTCTTCATCTCTCCTTACAGGTTAAGAAGCCCTGATGTTCTGAAGAACAAGAGTTCTTCATCCGGGTAAAGTTATTCTCTTTACCTTTAGTCTGGATGTGTAAGGTGAAGAAACTAATATCAGTTTCTTTTTCTATAGGACTTACAGCAAGTTGTTCAGTGAAGAACAAGGATTCTTCATCAAACGATCTCTTCATCTGCATCATCTTTACTTGGTGCTGCTGTTAAGTTTGTAGAAGTTCAGAACCTGTCACGTTCATCTTCAGATTATTATTATTAAGGTAGGTTTTCTCAAGCACTGTAGCCCAAATCACCATAATAACTATGTTAAACCATATATATTAGTTCATGCATATAGTTTTCGCGAGTTTTAAATGTTTCTATTATTGGGAAGAAACGCCCTTTCCAAGGGCGCTACCTTAATACGCGACCCAGACAAGGGCGCTACTTTGAAAGAAACGACCATGACCAGGTCGTCAATTCCAGATTTGACGCCCTGTACACGGACGTCAATTTTCTCAAATGTTAATAGTTACCCAGGTTAATTATCCAATATCCACTTAAACATGATTCTAAAATCAGTGCATGATCATATCCCGATATTTTTCGTGTCATGACCATGTTTCTTGTTTATGGAAATTATAATACTTGAAATTTGAAAATTCTTTAATTCACGACCCTGTAGAGGTCGTCTCTCACTTGACTAACGCCCCTGTTCAGGGCGTGAATTGAAAAGTAACGCCCCTGTCTAGGGCGTGTTTTTGATAAATTTCTGAATATATATGTACTGCAAAAATAGAAGTAAAGAATAAACGACCACTGTATACGTCGTCAACTTGTAAAGAAACGCCCCTCACCAGGGCGCGTTTTTGGTAAAATACTGAAATATTGAAATTTTGCAAACAAGGAAAATAGATAAACGCCCTTACTGAAGGCGTTAATTATGTGATTAATGACTTAGTTAAAGTCGTTATTTTCTATAAAAAAATTGTTTTCTTCCCTGTTTCTATAACCGAGAGTTTTTATTATATATACATATATATATTACATTGGCACTATATTCCAATCCGTGAGTATAGTCCCACGTTTCATGATGTTTTATCGATCACCCTCAATTCTCATTGACATACAAGCTCTCCATTGGACATTCCGTTCCTTTGGACTAGCAAGTTAGTCATAGAGACCTCCGTAAGACTTCTCGAGCATTGGATTCCCTCAAGGCCGACTGAGCTGGTTGTACCCTAAAAACCCATTACACTATTGAATGCCATGTCACTCTAAAGAAACATGGTATACCGGCCCTTATGTTATACCAAGTGTATATCATAAGAATTTCCTAATGGGATGAGATTATCATGCCATTAAATGATGTTCTTGTAAAACCTCAATTCTATGATAAGAATGGGGCTATCTTACCTTTGATATACTGTTCATGTGGACCTCAATTCTATATAAAGAATGTCCATACTTGTCATGGTACCCAAGTTAAGGGAACCTAATTCCACCTAGTTTCATCGTTCATCGTGATTGTACCGTTGTTATCGCCTATCTATGTCCAATGTCGTATTTTTGGACTCCATTCTATCAAAGTTATCCTACGTGTCTACAAGCTTAAAATGTTGAAATTCCATATTGGCTACATATATATACAAGAGTGGATGTCAAAAATACATGATAAATGTCTGCGCATATAGGGCCCGATCTGGTCCTGGGAGGAGCACCCGAAAGTACTTGTGCCCATGGGAGTTGAATGATAAGGTATCTGGCATTATACCGAGTGCATGACTAGCTTGATTGGACATTCCACACAAATCTTGTACTTGACTCGTACTTGACTTGACATGACTTGCGTGACCCGAAAAAAAAGGGTAATTACTTGTTTGCTTGATACATGATAGCCAAAGTTCTTGACATGACTTGCTAAAAAGTACTTGCTTGGATATCTGTTATCTTTTCTTGAAAGCTCATGACTAGTTCATCTTGCTGTCTTATTGATAAATTCTTTCTCTATCTTGTCGTTTTATGCGAGCATGCATAGCTATAGTACGTTCATGAAAAATGTAATTACTTAGACCCCTTGCTAAGCGCTTGAGATATAACTTCCTACTGAGCGTTCGCTCACTCCGTGTGTTCCCTACTTTTCAGGTAATTCCGACGACGAGGGAAGTCAATCGGATGGGAATGATCAAGAGTGAAAGAGATAGAACTTCTCCAAGTGTCATCTAGTCTTTTTCCTATTTTTGAGTCAACTATGTACTTTTCCTTTTTTTTGAATAGAGTATTGGATTTGTAATAGTCTATCCATTATGAAATAAAGGATTGGGTTATCTTTCTATTTTGCGCATCTCTGTTTTGGTGTCGAATACACTACTACTCTGATTGACATGATTGATATAAACTCGTCGCGCATATCCGAGTATCTTCCGCGCTCGGGGCGTGACACACGCGTTGGTAAGCGGTCAAGGGTATGACCGTTTACCATTTCCTTGCGGTCCAGGCATGGACCGTTTGGCTTGCCAAGCGGCCTAGCGATAGACCGCTAGGCGTTATCGTGGCTCGATCCCTTGCGGTCGTGGGTTCGACCGCTAGGCTAGGCCTCGCGGTCTAGAGTTAGACCGCTAGATGCCTAGCGGTCCAACGATAGACCGCTAGGTTAGGGGCAGTCCGGAGTGGACCGCTATCCCGTTTCTCTTCGATACGTGTTTTCCGTGAGCTGAGTCTTACCTCTGGGTGATCCGTCCACTAGACATAGCTTTCCTGCGCACGCGTGTGCGAACCCACTTGGGAGTGGTGGAGAGCGTGACCCGGAGAGATGGTTTTTTAGCTGGTTACCGTAGGGCCCCCACACACAGTCGAGTCCGGGCTTCGGGGGAAGAACCAGCTAGAGGATCTGACCTAGGACGCATGGTCTGTGTGTGCACACTGGGCTGGGGACGTCGAACCCGTGCTGACGAGTGCGACCCCAGCTTGTCCTTGTTCACGGTACTGGTTACTTGTTGTGTGTCTCAGTCTCCGCCTAGGGTGTGGTAGCGAGATACCTGAGGCGCGGTGTAAGACGTCAGGGGATACATCCGGCTTCGCTTCTAGTGGGTGGTGCTCCTGTCTCCTGGCAGGTGCGGACTCGTTTTTCCGCCGGTTTGCGATAAGTTGGCCTGGTACAGTTAGTTGTAGGGAGCTTTTCCGTTTATTAATTACTACTTGCTGCTTCTACCGTGCTCCTACTAGGTAGTGTTACCTTCCGTGGTTGTTCACGCCTTGTTGTTGTTTTCCTCGTTGTGCGGTGGGGGTCCGAGGGATCCCTACTGGGCTAATGAAATGAGGCTCACCCTTACTTTTCAGGTGAGGCGTGGTCGTCAAGAGGCGCATCAGAGTTTCAGCGCGGTTCCAGTAGCCAGGGTTAGTCGCCAGTTGCCATATACGGGGTATGTCCCGTGTACTTGTACTTTTCTTTCTGTTGACTGTACTTAATTTGGACATGAGATACACTGTACCCTGTAGTAGTTTATTTATTTATTTTATTATGTGCATTTTATCTTTAGATTATTGTGCTATCTCTGCAGTTATTTCATCTTCTCTTCTACTCCCACACCATGTCTTTAACTCTTCCGAGTCTTCGGGCTCGTGGGTGGCGGGCCGAGGTTCGAGACGTGCCGGTTCCTTTCCGGTACTCGGATCTCGGGTCGTTACAGTTGGTATCAGAGCATAGGTTGTGGAGGTACATAAGAACCTGAAATGATTGCAATGGCCTAGAAGGTCCATGAGTGTCCTGTACAGTCGGCGACTGGCGTAGGGTGTGAGCGACGTCACGCGGTTCGGGGAAGAGCGGAGAAGACGCGGAGCGCGCGCGGGCTCCTCTTTTTTTGTGTTGTTTGTTTGCTGCAACACAGAAATAAGAGAAGAGAGAGAAGGTGCCACCACGGGAGATTGCTCCGGCGGGACGAGCGGGACAAGTGTGATATAGCAAGATATGGAGGTTAAACGGCCATAGCGGGAAGTGACTCGCCGCGGCCTCGGGGGGACGGAAATGGTGCAGAAATTAAATAACAAGAATTGAAACGGCCATTGGGGAAGTGACTCGCTGCGGCCTTGAGAATATGAGCAGATAATAAGATGACAGAATATAAAGAGAAGACAAAGAGCGGGAATTTAAATGGCCATTGGGGAAGTGACTCGCCGCGGCCTCGAGAACATAAACATATAAGAATATAACGTATAAGAACGTGAATTTAAACGGCCATTGGGGAAGTGACTCGCCGCGGCCTCGAGAATATGAGCAGAATATAACAGAATATAAAGAGAATATAAGAACGTGAATTTAAACGGCCATTGGGGAAGTGACTCGCCGCGGCCTCGAGAACATGAATAGATAAGAATATAACATATAAGAGCGAAAATTTAAACGGCCATTGGGGAAGTGACTCGACGCGGCCTCGAGAACAATATGTGATCGCCAGGGGCCAAAAGACCTCAAAAATAAGAAGGTGATCGCGCCTACCTCAAGAGCGAGAGATGGCGGGTTGCTTCTTCCTCCCCCTTCGGCCGACCGACGGAGAGGGCTTTCCTCGGCTACCCTTGCAAAACAACGACAAACAAATGACAAGTGGATTAGAAAGATGGAGGTGTAGTATTCAAATCATCGCGATAAAAATAACGAAATGATGGCAAGACACACACCTGGTTGGTGTTATCTTTTAAACCCCTCTCGGACTCGAGTAGGAGGAAAATGAGATGATGGATGTAAGAAGTGTATAAGAAAAGGCGCCCTTATGAAGGGGGATAGGGGATGCAAGATGATGAATGCAAAAGAACTACGAAGAAAAGGAAAGAATTGGCTTATTGAATGTGCCGATGGTGAAATCCGGCGGAGCTCCGGCAGTGTGGGGACGACGTGGAAGCGCGGTGGATGAAGACGACCTTCCTCTCGCGAGCTTGAGCACCCGAGAAGCTGGCAGAACCTCCACCTACAAAAGAACCCACGGGTTAGAAAATGACTCCGTAGCCTCTGGGCTCCGGCAGCCTATCGGATCACTTCGAAGCTCTCCCAGAACTGAGGGGGTGGGCCTCTATTTATAGAGCTCCGGAGGGTGGAGGCATCCAGGACCCTGGACACCTCCATCAGGGCCGAATTAATATTTTGTTCTATTTTTATATATTTTTTTGGAATACTTTTGTGGAGGCGTCCAGGGCCCCGGACACCTCAAACAAGTCCACCGAAAACCGACGACGGCCGCACGCGGTTTGGCACAACGCGTGGTTTTGTGAGCGGCGCCTCGTGATTCAGAAATGGGCGCGTCCAGTTGACTGGACGTCTCTATAATTTAGATTTTTTCACACACGACAAACCGTCGTTCGGTGGCCGGCGCCCGTGAGAGAGTTGATGGAGGCGTCTAGGGGCCTGGACGCCTCCATAAATATATTATTTTATTTTTTTATTTGTCTTTTGTGCCAAGGCTGGCATTTTAATTTTTTTTTATAATTATTTTTATGGAGGCGTCCAGGGGCCTGGACGCCTCCATTAATATATATATATTTTTATTTATTTTCTAATTTTTATGCCAACTGGTATTTTACACATACACATTTTTTATTTTTATTTTTATGGAGGCGTCCAGGGGCCTGGACGCCTCTATTAATATATATATTTTTTATTTAGTTTTGGGCCCTGAGAAAATAATAAAATAAATTAAAAAGATGGGGACGTCCAGAGGCCTGGACGCCCCCATTAAGACCCACCCGGGTCCTAGTTAGCGGCCGCCCGGCAGACATCCTTCTTGGTTCCGGAACCTCCTGATGCGTTCGACTGGTGTTGATGCCGTCCGACTGCCGTGACGGGACGATTCCGAATGCCGAAAAAGACAGAAGAAGACCCAAGAAAAGGAAGTGCTCAAGTGATTCGAAATGCGTAAGCCGTCGCGGGGCGTCGTATAGTAATATGAGACTTTCTCAGGAGACGTCAAGAATGGCGTGTCTACATAGGGCCCCGTGTGTTTTATTAATTATGTTGTTTGTTTCTGTTAGTAGGAGTTATGGCGCCCAAGAGAGTGACTCATTCCCAACAGGGAGAGTCGGGTGGGGCCAGGAAGGGCAGAGTAGGGCAGTGCTTCCGGATGAGGCAGCTAGAGAGGCGAGAGTTCCCGGACCAGAGGAGTTCTTCCGGGGCATGTATCAGTATGTTCTTCAGCAGCAGCAGCAGCAGGGTGGTGATGTTGGCGAGGTTTCGTCGTCTCGAGATGGTCTTGGCCGCGTGCTGAGAGATTTCTTGCAGTTCCAGCCGTCTCTTTTCAGCGGACAGCCAGATCCAGAGGTGGCTAGGGAGTGGTTAGATGACCTGGAGTGAGTGTTCAGTTGGATGGAATGTCCCGAGGAGGAGAAGTTGGTGTTGGCTACGCATCGATTGCAGGGGCCAGCCCGGACTTGGTGGGCGTTAGAGTGGGGGGCAGTGTTTCAATCCCGTCCTCTTCGGCAGATCATGTGGCAGGAGTTCGTCCCGACCTTCGAGCGTGCTTTTTGTCCCTCCTTCCTCAGATCGCAGAAGCTGTGCGAGTTTCTAGAGCTGGTCCAGGGTGATATGACCGTGATGCAGTATAGATCCAAGTTTATTGAGCTGGGCCGTTATGCACCGCACATTGTGGCAGATGAGATGGTGCGGACCGAGCAGTTTGTTAGGGGTTTGAGGTTAGAGCTGAGGCATCCTTTGCTTGCGTCGGGCTTGACCAACGTAGATGCGGCTTGCAGAGCAGCAGCGGCGTTGGAGAGAGATTTGTAGAAGGTTCGAGGGCAGGGCAGTGTAGGTCAGTCACAAGCGGGTCTTAGTCAGTCGATGGATGTGCAGCAGCAGAGTACCGTCCAGCCCTCAACAGGTGGTTCAGGGGCATCCCCTTCCGTGGCATCGACAGTAGATTCGGAGTCTTTCGGGTCGAAGTTGAAGAAGCTGTTCGGTAAGATCGGGTTCGGCAGGAGGCGTCAAGACCGTAGGGAGTCGAGGCAGCAGTCAGCGATCAGCAGCCATCTTATCAGCGCCAGGGTTCAGTCAGTGGTTCTCGGGGCGGGTGTCCTCGGTGCGGCGATTCTCATCCAGGCAGGCAGTGCTCGGCGCCCGTGGTTTGCTTCAGGTGTGACCAAGCAGGGCACATGGCACATGACTGTCCATAGAGACCACGTCAGCCGCACTCGTTTCAGCAGTAGCAACAGTTTCAGCCCCAGCAGATACCATCGTAGCCGTTGCAGTACCAGCAGCAGGCTCGGTTTCCTGAGTTGACTCGGTCAGCTACCGTAAGGAGGCAGAGATCCCGAGGCAGAGTTACTCACATGACTAGAGCAGAGGCTGAGGCATCCCAGTTGGTGGAGGGCACTATTCTGATTTTGGGTTGTGCGGCTCGAGTTTTGTTCGATTCTGGTGCATCTCATTCGTTCATTTCCGAGGATTTTGCTCAAAGGGTTGAGGACGCGGTGGCCGAGATGTCCTGTGATTTGACGGTGGAGTTACTTACTGGTGACTTCATGATCACCCCGTATTATTTTGAGAAGGTGTCTGTGTGGGTGGAAGGGCGGAACTTATCGGCCAGGCTTTATGCATTGCCGCTTCAGGACTTCGACGTGATTTTGGGCATGGATTCGCTCGAGGCCCATCATGTCATGGTGGATTGCGGCTCGAAGAAGATCTACTTCCGGCAGCTTCGTGGACCCACCTTCTATTTTCAAGGTATCCAGTCTTCCTCCTCCCGTTTTCTTATTTCGGCTATCAGGGCTCGTCGATTGCTTGACACAGGTTGTCAAGGTTTTCTTACTTTGGTGGTTTTGGTCGATCGGCAGTGTCCAGATGTGGAGGATATTTTGATTGTGTGCGAGTTTCTCGATATTTTTCCCGAGGAGTTGCCTGGGTTGCCACCGCAACGAGAGATTGATTTCGTGATTGAGGTGGTACCAGGTACGGCACCTATGTCGAAGGCCCCTTATCGTATGGCGCCTACGGAGTTGAGAGAGTTGAAGGTGCAGTTGCATGAGTTGCTAACCAAGGGGTACATTCGTCCTAGCTTTTCCCCTTGGGGTGCGCCGGTGTTGTTTATGAAGAAGAAGGATGGTAGTTTGAGGCTGTGCATCGACTACTGACAGTTGAACCAGGCGACTATTAAGAACAAGTATCTGTTGCCTCGGATTGATGACTTGTTCGATCAGCTTCAGTCTGCCTGGGTGTTTTCGCGTATCGATCTGAGATCGGGTTATTACCAGTTACGGATTCGAGAGTCTGATGTTGAGAAGACTGCTTTCCGCTCGAGGTATGTGCATTATGAGTTCTTGGTGATGCCGTTTGGTCTCACCAATGCCCCCGTGGCATTTATGGATTTGATGCATAGGGTGTTCCGTCCGTATCTAGACCAGTTCGTGGTCGTGTTTGTGGATGACATCCTTGTGTATTCGCGGTCTGCTGAGGAGCATGTGCATCATTTGAGGGTGGTGTTGCAAACGTTACGAGATCACCAGCTGTATGCCAAGCTCAGCAAGTGTGAGTTTTGGCTTCGAGAGGTGCACTTTTTGGGGCACGTGATTTCTGGTGACGGTGTTTCTGTGGACCCGGCCAAGGTCGAGGTTGTGGTGCAGTGGCCGAGGTCGACTTCTGTCACGGAGATTCGGAACTTTTTGGGGCTTGCAGGCTATTATAGGAGATTTATTCTGCATTTCGCTCGTATTGCGGCCCCGGTGACTAGACTTACGCGGAAGGAGGTGCCGTTTGTCTGGACGGAGGAGTGTGAGCAGAGCTTTATGGAGCTGAAGAGATTGCTCACTACCGCTCTGGTGTTGGTGTTACCTTCTGGATCGGGAGGTTTCGTGGTGTGTACAGATACTTCCAGGGTAGATTTGGGTGCTGTGTTGATGCAGCACGGTAGAGTTGTGGCATATGCATCTTAGCAGTTGAAGCCACATGAGGAGAACTACCCTACTCATGATCTTGTGTTGGCGGCGGTGATTTTTACTCTGAAGATCTGGAGGCACTATCTGTATGGCGAGAAGTTTAAGATGTTTACTGACCATCAAAGTTTGAGATATGTGTTTACCCAGAAGAATCTTAACCTCAGGCAGAGGAGGTGGATGGAGTACATGAAGGATTATGATTTTACTCTGTCGTATCAGCCTGGCAGGATGAACGTCATGGCTGACGCCTTGAGTAGGAAGGTGGTGGTCAGTCAGATGTTGTTGAGGAAGTGGAGGTTATGGGAACAGGTGCCAGTCATGACTTTTAGGCTCAAGATCCCTCGGGATCAGGGTTCGGCTGTGCTTGCGAGCTTGACTGTCACGCTAGCTATTCGTCATCAAGTGACAGAGGCTCAGTGTGCGGACCCCGAGCTACCTCGTATTTTGTCGATGGCCGAGGTGGAATTTGGTGAGGATGGAGCTGTGCGGTTTCGAGGTAGGTTGTACGTCCCAACGGAGGAGCAGATGACGTGCACGGTGTTGCGAGAGGCTCATGGGAGCCGTTATGTTGTGCACCCCGGATCAACGAAGATATACCAGAATTTGAAAAGGCAGTTTTGGTGGCCTGGGATGAAGAGAGATGTGGCGGAGTTTGTGGCCAGGTGTTTGATCTGCCAGTAGGTGAAGGCGGAGCACCAGCGACCGGGAGGTACACTTCAGCCCTTGGAGGTTCCCGCATGGAAGTGGGACAGTGTGACCACTGATTTCATGGTTGGGTTGCCGAGGACATCCAATGGGCATGATGGTATTTGGTTACTGGTGGATAGACTGACGGAAACGGCTCGGTTGTTACCGATCAAGGTCAGTTGGAGTGTGCATCGTTTAGCTCGTTTGTATGTGGAGCGGATCGTCCCATTGCATGGAGTTCCAATCTCCATTGTATCCGATCATGATCCCTGCTTCACTTTTGGATTCTGGAGGAGCTTCCAGCGAGCTCTAGGCACTGAGTTGTGTGACGACCAGAGATCCGGATACCGGGAGGAGCCCGATACCATTCGAATCCTAGCCCGCCGCCCACGAGTAGGGAGGGCTCGGAAGGGCTAAAAAGGAGTGTGGAGGTGCAAAGAAATATGAAATAAAGCAGGATAATTCAACAATTAACAGAATTAAATAAACAACAGCAACAGAGTCCAGTCCAATAGAAAGTACAGTCTAAAGTAGTAAAACGTACCACGTGCCAAGTGAACACTCGGCCCGGCAAGCTGGCAACTAAGAACCTCCGCACAGCACCTTCGAACCTCGAGGCAGAACCGCCGCACCTGAAACGCAGGGGTGAGCCTCCTGTCACTGGCCCAGTAGGGATCCCGCAGAACCCCAACTGAGAAACAACGGCAGAAGGAAAGCTACGCTAGCAAGACAGCAACGGAAAGAAGTAACTCCGAAAGCAGGAAAGTAACTACGGTGGCCGGCAAAACCTCGGCGCTACAGCTACTCCTACTGTACCAGAACACACCCCAGACTCACGGCCAAGGGCTACCAAGCTACACTAGAACCAGTCACACGGTACAAAAATCGACACACGTGCCACGGCGAGACAACCGAAACTCAACGGTCAACGCGACAAAAAACCCGAAGGTCGAAGTCACGCGACTGACAGTCTATCACTCTCTATCCAGAACAGGAGTACCTCCCACTTGAAGAACGACCGGATGCGTCCCCTGACGTCTTACACCGCGTCACAAGTGTCTAGCTACGACGCCCTAGGCGTGAGACTCAGACACACACAGTAACCAGTACCACAACAAGGACTAGCTGGGGTCACGCTCGTCAGCGCGTGTCCTAAGCCCCCAACTACATGTGCACACACAGACCATCTGCTCTAGGTCAGGTCCTCTAGCTGGTTTCCCCCCCCCACTGGACTCTGGTGGCAAAGGCAAGGGGCCGACGGAAACCAGCCTAAAAACTGCGTCTCACCGGGTCGCGCTCTCCAGCACTCCCAGGTGGGTCCGCACACGCGTGCGCAGGAAGCTACGACTAGTGGAGGATCACTGAGAGAGTAGACTCTCAAGACAATGGAAAACAACGTCCGAACCTGACGAAGTACGGGGACCGTCCCACGTACCAGCACCATCGCACGGTGACCACGGTCGGAGAAGAAACGGACGCACCACCCACGGCCAAACACATGACCCACTCGGGGATCATCTTCTAGGAAGACTCACGACATGCGGGGGAACTCCACCGCACACACACCGATACACGGTGACTCGATCAAGCGAGAACACAGAAACCCGAAATGCCTGGGGTCACCCGGACCCACCAAGCCCACGGGCATGCTTATCGAGGTAACACTGCACCTCCAGACACCCCTAAACATGGACACGAAACCCACAGAGTGCCCGGGACACACACGGCCCAAGGGAAGCACCATCAGCCGCAAACCACCCGCCCCGGGTAGCCCGACTGCTCCCCTCCATGAACGCGCTATAGGTCCATAGCGCGTTCAAACAGAACGCGCTATACACCTATAGCGCGACAAGTCAGATCGCGCTATAGGCCCATAGCGCGACTGCAACCGCCTTACTGTTCATCTTCTCCGATGAACGCGCCCCGTCGGGGCAGCGCGACCATCAAGAACGCGCTAGCCGAGGCTAGCGCGTTCTCAGTCCGCGACCGAAAACGGTGGAAACCGCGGGAAAAACCATTCCACGCCCTGTTCACCCCCAGGTGAAGGGGAAACAAAAGGGAAAATATTCCCCAAGCCCCTAGGCATGCATCTAAACCCCTGGATCGCCCAAAAACACGGTAAAACGGAAGATCCGGCTCACACCCCAAAAACATGCATTTTCTCCAAATTGCCCCGTTTAGCCCGCTTGGCTCACCACGGCCTACAAAACTCGCGGGAGATGAAGTACGCGGGTTGAGGGTCCATCGCCATACCTCCACCGAAGATTCGACGCGCCGTGGATGCCGATCCACGAAGAAACGCCATTTAAACCCTCGTCGGTTCACGATCCCACGAACCGCCTCCACCATCGCGATCCTCGTCCCGTACCCATCGCTCCACGCTCCACGCCCCACGAGCCACGCCGCCCTGCCCTCGCCGCCTCCGTCGGCCGCCCGGAGTGAGAGGGGGAGAGGAGAGAACGTGAGAGAAGAGAGAGGGAGGGAAGAGAGAAATGAGAGGGGAGAGAGAGAAAAGGTTAGATATAGGGAAAATCCGAAAATTCAGAAAAATCCCGAAAAATAGAAGAATACACCTCCTCAATCCTCATGACGCGCTGATCGCAACGGTACCACTCGCGCCCAGGTGAACGGCCTGGTTCACCCGCAACGAGGTTCCGAAGAAAAAATCGAAACACACACCGGGAATCGGAAAACACACGCGGAAAAGCGGTGGACGCACTCCGGGCCTCCGAAACGACTCCGGATCGCGCCGATCCGAACATGAAAGATGTCCGAAACGAAATTTTGGACACAAAGGAGTCGGACACTCCGAGAAATCAGATCCGGGATCCATGAACAAGGATCCAAAAAAATCCGGGGCATTACAGCCCTCCCCCCTTAAAGGAATTTCGTCCTCGAAATTCAGGACCTAGCACAAAGTCACAGGAGAAGAACACTGAACCAACTGACAACGCTGTCAGAGCCCTAGCACAAAAAATCTCGATTCTCACGAAACCACCGATCCTGAGGGACACAGCCAGACTTACAATCACAACCAACACCTCGCTCCGTGCATCGTGCACACCGGCCAACAGAGCAGGCATATACTAGAGGACATAGTCCAACATCACCTCAGACACCTCGAAAACCAACATGCACTGCTGCCACCATCTCACCCATCGAGGAAGCACACCCTCGACACGAGAAATAGCTACCGATCCATCCAATGGTAGGTAGACAAAACACACGTCAACTTCACAACCAGCTGACCGGTCGCACACCCTTCTCAAGGGAACAACCAGAACAGAGCCTCCACCAGCTCACGCAGCCATCTCAGCAGACTGCAACCAGAACAACAGCTCAGCACCGAGAGTCACCTTTGCGCTGAGAGTCACCTCAACCCAGATCCCGTCCGGAAAGGCACATCTCGGAAACAGCCACCCTAGGTCTCGTTAGCACACGGCTATCGCCACGCTCGAGCCCCAACAACCAGCATCTTCTGTCTCTGAAAAGACCATCCGCTGGTCACTAGACATTTGTCAACAGGAAACCTCCGCTTGCTCAGGTTCTTCCTTCTTTCCTGGTCCTCCACCAGATCCGAAGGGAACATTCCAAACCTCGGCAAGCCATCCGTTGACTCTCGCACAGACCACCACTATATCCAGATGGATCCCCGCGCCAACTCTACCCTTCAGGGGAGCACGGCGGGACCCAATGACTCCATCTCTCCTCGGTCTTCACGTCACTCGACTTAGACTTACAGGGAATCCTCCCTTGCTGGTCGCAGACGGAGGATCAATATCCCACGTCAACGTCTCATCAGAGATCACTCTCTGACGCCGATCTCACGAAAAAGGCCTCCGCCCATAGGCGTCACTCTTCCATCTGGTCTCATCAAATCCTTCGATCAATCCAAATGGACACCTGCCAATCCCTGACTCCCGCCCTTAACACAGAGCCACGGGACACACAACCTCTTACAATCCACGGCACACTTCTCCAAAACACGATCTCATCCACGAACGCAACCTCCATTGCAAGAACAGGGTACTCATGCGGCAACCTCGCCAGCACATTTCCCCAACTCTCCACTTGCCAGTGCCATAAACCACAATATCTCAAGCAACGGCACGGCAACAATACGTCTCACGCCGTCGGAGACAACACACACCGATGAACCAATCCTCCGCTGCTCTACTCGTTCTCAAGAAATCCGCCCGTAGCCACCAACGCCACGATCCACGCACTCTAATCCAAACGCACAGCCACCACAACGCCAACTCGGGATCCACCAACTCAACAACCATATGCAACCCCGCATACTCCGATCCTCCGCACCTCGGGAACCACAACACCAACCGCAAATCTCAAAACACCGCCCAGCCGGCACTCGTCCTTCTGGAACAGCGCCAACACCCTTACACATCAGGGAACGGGCAACGCTTCTCACAGGCAACCACCTTGCCAAAACACGGAACACGGCTCGCACGGACTTCATGGCACACCGAGGCCAACCAATCCGGACACGCAATGCAAGACGACGTACCTTAGCCAAACACGATTCTCTCCAACCAAAGGAGAACCCAATCACACCTCCGACCAACGGAAGGAAAACTCCACACTCGACCTGACCTCGAGCCTCGCGCATGCTAGGAACAGCACCTTCCAGCACCAAGAAAACCATCACCACGTCAGGTCAGCGCCTCCAACACACTCAGCAAGTGTCACGTCGGACCATGATCACAACATCTCTCGATGCACCATCGCTGCAGTTCCCTGAACGCAGCACCACAGCAACACACCCGCCGGCAACCTCTGCCCAACGCAACACAACCAGGGCCACCACCCAAGGGAGAAAGCTCTCGACCTCGATCCGCAGACCCCACGCCGGCACGAAAGCTGCGAACAGTAACCACCCTCACCGCGCCGCACAGCGCACTCAACATCTCAAGCGAGAAACAAAGCGAAAAACATGCACGAAACCCTATGCCAACTGCTAACTGTACTGGACCTTACGGACTCTGATCACTGCAATATCTCGAATTCCCATGTACGTCCACAACCACGCTCTGATATCAACTGTGACGACCCGAGATCCGGATACCGGGAGGAGCCCGATACCATTCGAATCCCGGCCCGCCGCCCACGAGTAGGGAGGGCTCGGAAGGGCTAAAAAGGAGTGTGGAGGTACAAAGAAATAGGAAATAAAGCAGGATAATTCAACAATTAACAGAATTAAATAAACAACTGCAACAGAGTCCAGTCCAATAGAAATTACAGTCTAAAGCAGTAAAACGTACCACGTGCCAAGTGAACACTCGGCCCGGCAAGCTGGCAACTAAGAACCTCCGCACAGCACCCTCGAACCTCGAGGCAGAACCGCCGCACCTGAAACGCAGGGGTGAGCCTCCTGTCACTGGCCCAGTAGGGATCCCGCGGAACCCCAACTGAGAAACAACGGCAGAAGGAAAGCTACGCTAGCAAGACAGCAACGGAAAGAAGTAACTACGAAAGCAGGAAAGTAACTACGGTGGCCGGTAAAATCTCGGCACTACAG
This sequence comes from Amorphophallus konjac, assembly GCA_022559845.1. Classification (NCBI taxonomy): domain Eukaryota; kingdom Viridiplantae; phylum Streptophyta; class Magnoliopsida; order Alismatales; family Araceae; genus Amorphophallus; species Amorphophallus konjac. The sequence continues at coordinate 406,118,827 of CM040123.1, forward strand.
CTACTCCTACTGTACCAGAGCACACCCCAGACTCACGGCCAAGGGCTACCAAACTACACTAGAACCAGTCACACGGTACAAAAATCGACACACGTGCCACGGCGAGACAACCGAAACTCAACGGTCAACGCGACCAAAAACCCGAAGGTCGAAGTCACGCGACTGACAGTCTGTCACTCTCTATCCAGAACAGGAGTACCTCCCACTAGAAGAACGACCGGATGCGTCCCCTGACGTCTTACACCGCGTCACAAGTGTCTAGTTACGACGCCCTAGGCGTGAGACTCAGACACACACAGTAACCAGTACCACAACAAGGACTAGCTGGGGTCACGCTCGTCAGCGCGTGTCCTAAGCCCCCAACTACGTGTGCACACACAGACCATCTGCTTTAGGTCGGGTCCTCTAGCTGGTTTTCTCCCCCACTGGACTCTGGTGGCAAAGGCAAGGGGCCGACGGAAACCAGCCTAAAAACCGCGTCTCACCGGGTCGCGCTCTCCACCACTCCCAGGTGGGTCTGCACATGCGTGCGCAGGAAGCTACGACTAGTGGAGGATCACTGAGAGAGTAGACTCTCAAGACAATGGAAAACAACGTCCGAACCTGACGAATTACGGGGACCGTCCCACGTACCAGCACCATCGCACGGTGACCACGGTCGGAGAAGAAACGGACGCACCGCCCACGGCCAAACACATGACCCACTCGGGGATCATCTTCCAGGAAGACTCACGACATGCGGGGGAACTCCACCGCACACACACCGATACACGGTGACTCGATCAAGCGAGAACACGGAAACCCAAAATGCCTAGGGTCACCCGGACCCACCAAGCCCACGGGCATGCTTATCGAGGTAACACTGCACCTCCAGACACCCCTAAACATGGACACGAAACCCACAGAGTGCCCGGGACACACACGGCCCAAGGGAAGCACCATCAGCCGCAAACCACCTGCCCCGGGTAGCCCGGCTGCTCACCTCCATGAACGCGCTATAGGTCCATAGTGCGTTCAAACAGAACGCGCTATACACCTATAGCGCGACAAGTCAGATCGCGCTATAGGCCCATAGCGCGACTGCAACCGTCTTACTGTTCATCTTCTCCGATGAACGCGCCCCGTCGGGGCAGCGCGACCATCAAGAACACGCTAGCCGAGGCTAGCGCGTTCTCTGTCCGCGCCAGAAAATGGTGGAAACCGCGGGAAAAACCATTCCACGCCCCATTCACCCCCAGGTGAAGGGGGAAAAAAAGGGAAAACATTCCCCAAGCCCCTAGGCATGCATCTAAACCCCTGGATCGCCCAAAAATACGGTAAAACGGAAGATCCGGCTCACACCCCAAAAACATGCATTTTCTCCAAATTGCCCCGTTTAGCCTGCTCGGCTCACCACGGCCTACAAAACTCGCGGGAGATGAAGTACGCGGGTTGAGAGTCAATCTCCTTACCTCCATCGAAGATTCGACGCGCCGTGGATGCTGATCCACGAAGAAACGCCATTTAAACCCTCGCCGGTTCACGATCCCACGAACCGCCTCCACCATCGCGATCCTCGTCCCGTACCCGTCGCTCCATGCCCCACGAGCCACGCCGCCCCGCCCTCGCCACCTCCGTCGGCCACCCGGGGTGAGAGGGGGAGAGGAGAGAACGTGAGAGAAGAGAGAGGGAGGGAAGAGAGAAATGAGAGGGGGGAGAGAGAAAAGGTTAGATATAGGGAAAATCCGAAAATTCAGAAAAATCCCGAAAAATAGAAGAATACACCTCCTCAATCCTCACGACGCGCTGATCGCAACGGTACCACTCGCGCCCAGGTGAACGGCCTGGTTCACCTGCAACGAGGTTCCGAAGAAAAAGTCGAAACACACACCGGGAATCGGAAAACACACGCGGAAAAGCCGCGGACGCACTCCGGACCTCCGAAACGACTCCGGATCGCGCCGATCCGAACATGAAAGATGTCCGAAACGAAATTTTGGACACAACGGAGCCGGACACTCTGAGAAATCAGATACAGGATCCATGAATAAGGATCCGAAAAAATCCGGGGCATTACAGTTAGCGTTTAGCTCAGCGTACCATCCTCAGTCAGACAGTCAATCTGAGAGGACCATCCAGAGTTTGGAGGATATGTTGAGGTCGTGTTTCCTGGAGTGGTAAGGGAGTTGGATCCACCATCTACTATTAGTGGAGTTTGCCTACAACAATGGCTATCATTCAAGCATTGGTATGGCTCCGTACGAGGCGTTGTATAGGCGACCTTGTCGGACTCCGCTTGATTGGTTCAAGGTGGGAGAGCATGTCCTGACAGGACCGGATTTGGTGCGGCAGTGTACTGAGGTGGTGCATCTGGTTCGACAAAAGATGTTGGCAGCGCAGAGCCGATAGAAGAGTTACGCCGATCGGAGGAGGCAACCTCTCAACTTTGCTGTGGGAGATCAGGTGTTTTTGCGGGTTTCTCCCATGAAGGGTGTAATGCGCTTCGGCAGGCGTGGGAAGTTGAGTCCCCGCTACATTGGTCCTTTTCTTATTGTCGAGCGTATTGGTGAAGTTGCTTATCGGTTGCAGTTACCCCCGGAGCTATCTTCTGTGCATGATATGTTCCATGTATCTATGCTGCGGAGGTATATGCCCGATGATTCCCACGTTCTGGAGGATGTCATTTGGCCCGAGGTGGCCCCAGACTTGTCCCTTCCGGAGTACCTTATCCGCATCGAGGATCGGCGTGAGCAGTGCCTGCGGAACAAGGTTATCCCTCTAGTTAAGGTAGTCTGGCAACATCACTCCGGTGGTGAGGCGTCATGGGAGCGTGAGGATGAGATGCAGCAGCTGTATCCTTATTTGTTCGGGTGAGTCTTCTCCCCTATCCCCGTGCCTTGTCCTTAATTTCGAGGATGAAATTTGTTTAAGGGGGGAGGGCTGTAATGTCCCAAGTTTTCTGAACAGTTTCGGATCTAGATCCATGAGTTTCGGATCTCTTTTGGGGGTCCCGGAGCTTGTTTTGTGGTTTACGTGTATTTTTCCCTGACGGACCTGCGGAACGCCATAGCAGGTGAACCGTTGCGTTCTCCTCCTCCGCGACTGTAGCAGTGCGATGAGCGTGTTCCGAGGATCGCGAAAATGATTTCTCCTAATTTTTCGTATTTTTAGCATTTTCTGGATTTTCTATATAACCCGCATTTTTCCTTTTCTTTTTCCCTTTTTCTTCTTTCTTCTTCTTCCTTCTTCTTTCTCCCCCCGTGAGCGCACGCGGCTCCCCCTCTCTCCCGTGTGATCATTCCGGCGCCCCTCCCTCCTCCGGCGATGGATTGCGGGCTTCGGCGGCGGCGTGGTAACGACGGTGGCGGCGGTGCCCTTTTTCGCGGCGTGGGAGAGGCGTTCTTGTGCGGCCAAGATTTGTGATCGGCGACGATCTGGCCGGTTTCGGCCTTCCTTGAGGTAGGGGAACGGATCCTTACCCTCTTTATTACTTTTCCCGTGATTTGTAGGTCGAGACGAGGCCGAGAGGGGCATTTTTGAGCCGGGTATGATAAAATCCACGTTTTAGGGTTGAGCATCGGATCTGCCGTTTCGTGATGTTTTTGACCGATCTAAGGGCATAGATGCATGTTAGGTTGGTTGGGGAAGGATTTCCCTTTGTTTCCCCATCATCGGGCGATGATCGAGACGTGGATCAGGGGTTTTTGGGCATTTCCCGCCGTTTCGCACTCGGGAGTGCCTAGCGGTCCTTCCAGTGACCGCATGGCTCCCCTGGCGGTCTCTAGGAGACCGCTTGGCGACACTGTATTGTAGGCAGGCCTTGCAGTCTGGCGATGGACCGCTAGGCTTGGTGAGGAGGTCGTGCGATAGACCGCTAGCCGTTTTCTGACCGTTGCGCCCTTGGGGCACGTGTTTTTGACCGTTGGGAGTCACGCGTTGGTAAGCGGTCAAGGGTATGACGGTTTACCATTTCCTTGCGGTCCAGGCATGGACCGTTTGGCTTGCCAAGCGGCCTAGCGATAGACCGCTAGGCGTTATCGTGGCTCGATCCCTTGCGGTCGTGGGTTCGACCGCTAGGCTGGGCCTCGCGGTCTAGAGTTAGACCGCTAGATGCCTAGCGGTCCAGCGATAGACCGCTAGGTTGGGGGCAGTCCGGAGTGGACCGCTGTCCCGTTTCTCTTCGATACGTGTTTTCCGTGAGCTGAGTCTTACCTCTGGGTGACCCGTCCACTAGACGTAGCTTTCCTGCGCACGCGTGTGCGAACCCACTTGGGAGTGGTGGAGAGCGTGACCCGGAGAGATGGTTTTTAAGCTGGTTACCGTAGGGCCTCCACACGCAGTCGAGTCCGGGCTTCGGGGGAAGAACTAGCTAGAGGATCTAACCTAGGACGCATGGTCTGTGTGTGCACACTGGGCTGGGGACGTCGAACCCGCGCTGACGAGTGCGACCCCAGCTTGTCCTTGTTCACGGTACTGGTTACTTGTTGTGTGTCTCAGTCTCCGCCTGGGGTGTGGTAGCGAGATACCTGAGGTGCGGTGTAAGACGTCAGGGGATACATCCGGCTTCGCTTCTAGTGGGTGGTGCTCCTGTCTCCTGGCAGGTGCGGACTCGTTTTTCCGCCGGTTTGCGATAAGTTGGCCTGGTACAGTTAGTTGTAGGGAGCTTTTCCGTTTATTAATTACTACTTGCTGCTTCTACCGTGCTCCTACTAGGTAGTGTTACCTTCCGTGGTTGTTCACGCCTTGTTGTTGTTTTCCTCGTTGTGCGGTGGGGGTCCGAGGGATCCCTACTGGGCTAATGAAATGAGGCTCACCCTTACTTTTCAGGTGAGGCGGGGTCGTCGAGAGGCGCATCAGAGTTTCAGCGCGGTTCCTGTAGCCAGGTTTAGTCGCCAGTTGCTAGGGCCAGGGTATGCCCCGTGTACTTGTATTTTTCTTTCTGTTGACTGTACTTAATTTGGACATGAGATACACTGGATCCTGTAGCAGTTTATTTATTTATTTTATTCTGTGCATTTTATCTTTAGATTATTGTGATATCTCTGCAGTTATTTCAGCTTTTCTTGTACTCCCACACCATCCCTTTAACCCTTCCGAGTCTTCGGGCTCGTGGGTGGTGGGCCGAGGTTCGAGACACGCCGATTCCTTTCCGGTACTCGGATCTCGGGTCGTTACATATATGCACTTTGGCCTCATCTGGAAGCCCTCTCTTTGCAAAGATCAAGATGTAAGTGTTTTGTTTGGAACCATTATACACTATTGAAGAGGCTCATCTAGTACCCGATTGTAGATCGTCGGATGTTGAAGGAAAAGCTGGTGATATGATCACTCCAATGGCTCTTCAAGAGAAGGTCTACAAAAAAGAATAAAGATAAGAGGGCCTACGATTGAGATCTCAGGGAAAACTCTCCGATGCTAAAGCCAATAATATGCAAGAGCAAAGAACAAGAGGAAACGAGGGATATGAGGATACGAGATCGCTCTTTACCAGTTTTGGGTTTAGAGTGAGGCAATACCTGATGATCCTTCTTCGAGGGAGATCACTGGGTTAAATAACCACGAACTCCCTTCTCGACTCCGCAAAGGTCGGCGAGAGGGGAGGTAGATCAAGGTTCATAATCTCCAGGTAAGAACTCTTACCGATGCAGGACTCTTCAGCCTTATCTTAACCCTTCCTCGTCTCTTGATCTAATCCTTTTGCGGGGAGTTTTCTCCCTTTGCGGGGAGTTTTCTGACGGTTGTATCAGATAGGAATCCGGTCTAGATAGGTCTCTTTTGGGATCAGGAGGGGACCCCAGATATGGGGTTGCCCACCTCTGGATAAGGATCACCCTTTACAGAGCAAAGATCATCGGTCGCTCGTGCCTATCACGTGGCATAGCATTCTCCCGAGCTGAGGGTGTCCCGTGCACATGGGCGTCCGTTCCGAGGCTATAGATAGCGCTTCTTGGATGCTATCGTTTGGGCTTTCAATAGGTGGGTCTCGAGTGCGTTAACGGGCTATCACCTAATCGGTCAAATGGGTCTCGTGGACTTTTAAGCAGAAGAATTAGTGGACTGTAATTTTTTCGCTCTCTCGACGTGAGAGATATTCTAACGATTAAAATCAATCCCCACCGCGTTTTCAAAAGCGGCAATATTAGAAAAACAGGGGAGTCCTGTTAAGGTGAAAAAATAAGTAATAAGTGGGGACGCACACAAACGATCCTTTCTCCCCCCAAACGCATAATAAAGGACACGGAAGCGGGAGGTTGATGTGAGCGGCCTTGGCTGCTTTGGTTGGCGACATGACGAAGGGTGGGTGGTGGCCGGTGGGAGCCACCTAGGATCCACGGCTCTGACCTTGTCGTGACCAACGAAGCATCTACTCACACATCCGGTCCCACACACTGACACTGTCCTTGCAAGGAGGAGAGGGAGAGAGAGAGAGAGAGAGAGAGAGGATCTAACAAGTGTGTGTAATAACTAAAAAAGGAGGCCGCTTCTTTTAAAAGAGAATGCCATAAATAACAACGGAGGAAGGGGAGGCCCGAAGGTGTCTAGTTTCTTCCCCTCGAAGGGCCAGGCCCAACGTACGTCTGACCTTTCAACGTGGAGGCACGTCCAGAGCCGAGACCTGGCGATCGTCCTCGGCTGACTAGGCGAATGGTAGTAGCAAACAAAGGGTATGGGACTTTTTGTTTCACTGATCATATACACGTGCTAAAGAGGGGGCGACACACAACTCCTTCGTGCAAAAGTAATATTAAAAATTCAAGTAAGGGTAATCAACATTTAATAACCCGAATCTTAAAAAAAAGGATTATTGGGGTGGATTTTTTTTTTAAAAAAAAATCTCTAAAGAAAAGCACCTTCTGGATAATTTTTGGAATCCCCACCACCTCTTTTATTGGTCCAGCCCACCCGGTGAGTTTTCAAAAATGTGGCTTTAAAAGAGAGTTTGTAGTCCCCACCACCTCTTTTATTGGTGTGTGTATAATGTATTATATACGAGGCGAAGCGGCCTGTGGTGCTGGTTCTTCTGGCCCCACCGGTAGGGGAGGGGGGGGGGGGACCGAGACCTTTGGGTTTTGATAGTTGGAGAGGCATTTTAGCCCTCGTTGATTTGGTTACACAATCATACAATGGTTAGTTAATTCGATCGGGGGGGGGGGTTCGATTGGTTGTGGATTGAAGCATTCAAGGTAATGATTTACTTGCACACAATGAATACTTTCTATTCAATTCTTGCATTAGAGTACATAATTTGTAATTAGTTCTCAAGTTAACCTATGTATATATATATATATGTATATTCCATCATTTATCAAATTAAGCAAACCCGTGGTTCTTACTCTAGAATCCTTTTATCGCAGCTGTGATCCTTAACTAGGGGACGGAGAAAAGTCGACGTACCCATGTGAAGTTCAATATCAATTTATGGATTGACGTCGAATTGTAATCGATGAAAAGGTCAAAGAAGATTAATGAAGCTTGCATCAACCATGACGAATGACAGGCAGTTGGGCATGCATAACACATATCAGCCAATTAAAAAAAACTCGATCGGGCGGGGAGGTGGGGAGGTGTAGGGGGTGTTGTGGCCCTTCTGGGTCGTTTTGGGTTGGCGGTGATGGACGTGTTGACTCGGACCTGACGAGGACGACGGCGACCGGGAGAAGCAAAGGGGCAGTGTTTTTTTTTTTTTGCCTTTTTTTTTTGGGGGGGGGGGGTGCGTGCATCCCCGTCCTCTCCTCTAACATTTCCAACTTTTTGCACGCGTCTACGGCCTGCCAGACCTTTCCCTTCCCGAAGGGTCATTGATAATTTGATACGACGACGACGGCGACGAAGAAGGAGGAGGAGGAGGAGGAGGAGAGGGCATTAATTACGTCTGACTGTGGCCATCAGCATACAGAATAGTGGCGTTTCTCTCCATTAGAAACTGACGACAACTTGCATATGGGAGCTGCTCCCATCTGACCCTGGCGTTATTACGTCACGCTCTGGTCGGGACTGCTGCCTACCGTAGGGGCACTAGAACAGGTCAGCTCAACGGACGTGGGTAGAACTTCTTGGAAGGAAGAATGCCATGCCATGCTACGCTACGCAGGTGCAGTACTCATCATCATAGATGCTGAATAGTAGACATACACGGCTGAACAGGTCATGTATCCCACCCGTGGAGGTGGGTTCTGAACTCGGTAGAGAGCGACGCGTAACCGTGTGAAGTACTGATAAAGAAATGGTGGGAACCTTCGTCGGATCCTTGGATCGACAAATTACCTTCCGAGATCCCAACCATACTTCTGTACTGTCACGTCTATTAACGGTGGGAAGGGCAAAGCGAGGTCACTCCCCGGGGCGGGCTTCTTCGCCTCATGTGTGTGTGCGCGCGCGTGTGTGCGTGTAGGACATGACACACAGTGGCCATCGGGTTTCGCATTGGACGAGTCAAAAAGTTGCAGACCGGTGATTGGGGAGGCCTGCCTGGACGGTGGGTAGCAGGCTCGGCGTGGACGCGGTGGCACAGAACGTCGAAACGCCGATCCCCCTGTGGCACTGCGCAGCTACATCAGCTGGCTGCACGCACGTCTCTTCTCCTCACACCGGCCCCATCACTTCGGCAGGCCCCAGAGAAAGAGACGCTATTCACAGTGACAACACGAGGCAGGCCCCAGAGACTTGGAAGGATACCGATGGGCATGCATCGATCTCCAGCTGTTCTTTGTTGCACAGACACGTGCATGGGCCCTTGTCGAACAAGATGGACGTGAGCGGGAACAGACTCTGCGGCCCCATCACTCCGGAGATGAGCAAGTGCAAGCTGGTGATACGAGGGCTCCATTAACTCCGTTATGCTTTTGAATTACTCTGTCTACAGCTGTGCTTTGCTGGGTGGTTTCTTAGCCATGGTGATATTTGGTGCCAGTGAAGTAAGCCGCGGGAATGTTGATCTTGGTGACGAAACTACCACGATGATGTGCAAATTTTTTGTTTGGGCCTCTGATGCATCAATTAAGGAAGAAATAGGTTCTGACTTACAGGGGTGGTTAGATTAGATGGCATCACAGATGGGCGTGTGGAATACCAGTCCGAGGACGAAGTAAAAGCAGATCATGCGGCATGCTGAGCAATACGTTTCGAAAACCGGTCTGGCCTCCGGTTGAGTTGTGAAATGCCCTCTGCCTTTTACGCAGAAACCTGCTGTCCTCTCCGGTTTGAGTTGTGAAAGTGCCATTTTTGCCTTCTACATGGATATATTTGCAGACCTGATTCATGTGAATGAAGAACTTGTCCCACATTCATTAATTATGAACGAAGAGGTTCTTGGTCTATAGGTCCTGAGCGGGGATCGTGTACAAGGGTGTGATGCCCAACGGTGACCAGGTGGCCTCACGCAAAGTGGCTTCCGGCGATGAGCTGGGGATCGTCCCACGACCATGGGTTCTCTGCGGAGATACAGACCCTTGGGCGCGCGTATCCACCACTGCCACATCGTGAGCTTGCTCGGCTTCTGTTCGACCCATGAGGCACTACAAGAAAACTGTGTACTGGCGACAACTTATTGGCGACGACTTCTGTATGCCGTCGCTATTACAACTTATTAACGACGGTTTTAAAAATATCCGTCGCTAATAAATTTTAAAGGCGACAAGTATAAAAAGTTGTCATCAGCCGTCGCTAATAAGGATTTATTCGCGACGACACAAATCAGTCGTTGCAATTGTTACTTATTAGCGACGATTTTCTATAATAGTCGTCTCTAATATATTTTAAAGGAGACAATAGAAAAACGCCGTCACTAATAATTCGCAAGCGTCGCTAATAAGATATTAGTCGCGACGGTCTCAAGTATGTTGTCGCAAAAAACATATATCATTTTTTGTAAAAAATAAAAAATTAGCATTATCGACGGTTGATTTAAAATCGTCGCTAATAAAAATATATTAGCAACACCTGAAATATAGTCGCCGTTAATAATTTATCATTAGCGACGTCTCTTATGTTGTCCAGTTGTCGCTGTTAATAGTTGTGATTAATAGCGACGTCTTATTCGTCGTCGCTAATACTCTTCTGCTTAATGGCGACGATTGTGTAATAGTACATGCCCATGGGTCATCTATGATACATACGACACGTCAATATTTATAAAGAGTACCGGTCCAGAAATTTGATCTAATTATGGTCGTACTCGAAACCGAAATTCATGAGTTTAAGGCTGCGTTTGATGGCCATCGGCCAAAACGCTTTGAAAAATAATCCATGTGCCGTATTGCACAAAATATGTCAGAAGATTTCTAATCATACAAAATCTGGAGAAGCTGGTATTACGGTGCTTCCGAAGATTTGAAGAGTTGAACCCATCTGTATATGGGTTCTCTCACCTCTTTAAAATCTCCTATGCACGAAAGTCGAGATACATAACATTCCTTTGTTAAAAATTAAATCTTGTCGGACGATTGTGTCTCGAAATCTTTGCCCTATTGTGTTGTCAAACGGACCCTAAGTATGAGTTATAGGCACATTAAACATATCTCATCGACCAGATTAAAATGTGTTGTCTCAATAATAGTGATAAGTGGATCACTAATTGAGTAAAATCTAACATTCTCTCACTTGATCTATCTCTTGACAATTATGTTAATTTTTTTTTTCAATTATCCATACGTATAACATAATATAATGTTGAAAAGTTATTTAAAAATTTGATTCATCGACCTTCACCTGAAGTGAAAACTTGGTATAGGCACGCTGGATATAAAATAAAAAATCACATGCTGCTCTAATCAATGAGATCTGTAAGTCCAATTCGTGAAAAATCAAATGACATGAGTCATGACGATAAATATATTTAGTCACACACCACCTTCTATATATCATGATGGCATTAACTTTTCACAATTGAACATTAAATCTGGCACTGCAAACAAACCAAATCTTATATTCTTTTGCTGGTCATCACATTCTGCCAACTATAATCCATCTTCATATAATATACAGAATTGAAGAACCATCATCACTGAATGTGATCACAAATAAGCACAACTAAATATGTCATTGCACGTCGAAAGAACTAATAAGATCCTTTATTAAATTGCACAGAATTTAATGTTGACTATTTAAAGTACTCTTTATCTAATATTCTTTCACAACATGTGCCATATACAGTAGATGATTCTTCACTCTCTCTAAGACAACCCTCGTATCCAAAGTTCTATTATATTTGGATGTTATTATCTAAGAGGAGAAACAATATTGGAATAATCATGAAAGTGATGTCTAAAGATAGTAGAGTAACGATCAATTTCATATCTAAATAACCTATATATTAGCCTCAAATAACTATAAAATCCACAGCCACGATGGAAATCTCCATAATGCTTCGAATTGCACCAACAAAATAATTTTGTTCAATTACATAAGTGGACTTCCTTACTTATAGACAACCGCCATATAGTTCATGTATGTATAGATGATAATCATTGACTATACATGAGCATACAATATCAGTGTCTTTTAATTATTAGGAGCCTCCTACTCAACATATGAGTATTTCAAATACTTCAAATATACACATTAAATGTAATAAGGCTTCCAACTTTAGAACTTAATTCTAACATTAAAATCATTGAGTTTATTACTTTATCCAGATGCACAAATCTTTCTGACATTTCAATGATATAAACTGCAAGAGAAAAGCACGATATACCCTCAATTGTTTATCTCTCTATATCTTAAAATATCATTCAGAAAGAATCACCATGTTTCATGTAATATATAAAAAATATTAATGACATGCAAACGATAACTTTAAATAAACTTAGTCCCACTAACCTCTAGGTGTACTTTATTAAAATTTAATACTTATAACGTCCTCTTTAAAAAATTAAAAAATAACAAATGTGTAACTTAATTAAGTTCATCAAATACATGTCAAATATTTCATTTCCACATACACGAAACTATCAAATGTTGATATACACTTTTTAAGTATAGTCTCACAAACATTACTACTTTAAACTAGCACTTCTAAAGACTGTGAAAGAAAATTCGGACAGAATAATCCAAGAGGGAAAGGGTGAATTGAATTAATAAAGTAAATCACAGCATAATGAACAAACTAATAAAACTCAGGGGAGAACCCTCCAATGGTTAAGTCATACAATGGTGGTGGAAGGAGGCGAGCACTTGGGAGTGAAGAAGGAGGGAGACCAGAATGAGAAAGTGAGAGTTCGAAGAGGTTAGGTTGCGTGTACCATCTGGCCGTTAGGCTAGGGTCCTATTTATACTGTCGCTGTAGAGTTGACCGTTGGGTTGCCATGGTCGGAGGAGATGTGAGCTGCTCAGCTTATGTGCCTAACGAGGTAGGGAGGCATGGGCACTGACTCACCATCTCTCGATCGGAGGGGTGGCTCCGCCATTAATACGGCAGGACTTGTCGGTCATTAATGCGATAGGGATCGTCGAAAAGGATGTGAGGCTACACTATCAGCGAGAGTGGCATGGGCGGCATCCTCCCCCCATCACCGGACTGGCATGTCTCTCATCATTAATGCACTGTTGGAGACGTATGTCATGGCCATTGACGGGGAAGTAGCATGCAAGTACAGCTCCTGCGCTGGGCCTACATCGGGGTAGGAGGCGTGTTGGGCCGACGAGGAGAGTAACAAGCTAGGGGTGCTGGGCCCCCGTGGTGGGCCAAATAGATGGGCACTAATGGGTTGGCAGCATGTGCCCTCCTCAATAGAGATATAGAGATAATTTTTAAAGATTTAAGAGATATAGGGGTAATTTTCCCAATATCTTAATATGCATCACACTAACATATCACTTTTGCACGAAGTAACTTAATTTATTTTTTAGACCTAGGTCCACTTTAATGGATATCCTAGTAAAATTGAAAAATAAAATTTTCTTATTTATTAATAAATGATATTTGGCAAAAGCAAGTCCAAATAGAAGGATTAAATCAAAATATTTTCACCTACAAAATATACAGATAGCTAATTAGACACACAAATGAGATAAATGACTCAATGGAATCTCCTTAATTATCTCTCCATGATAACAACGGGGTTTATTATAATATGTATGACCACGACTTAATGATATCATTCAATTATCTTGATCAAGAGAACAAATTATTCTTCATGCATAAGGTCACTTTGGTGGACTACTTATACACTTAGAATACCAGATGTTCCTTCAATTCCATAAGAATAATACCAAATATCATTTTATTGCTTCTATAGTTCTGCACATTGCTCCTCACTTTTGTCCTTCAAATGACAATGAATAATTTAAAATATATAAAAATATTTAAGTAATGACCCATATTGTTCCTCATATAGAGCTTTAAGTTTTGTAGTACAAATTAAAATCGAATATTTTTAAAATTCACAAAACAAGACTAACAACATATCCTACTGCTCTAAAAAATGTAAAATATAATCTGTAACTTAATTTACAAAACTATCTATATTATCCAGATTATCTGAATAGGTCTAATTTTCTTGTATTGGATCCTATCTCAAAGTTTTGAGCCACTGTATAAAGGTTTAATGTACCAGTGTTACCGAGCATCTTTAATGGGCCAAACATAAATCTTAAACTCTCACGTAGACAATGATATATAGCTACCAACAATCATCCTTAATGAGCCAAATATAAATCTTAAACTCTCGTCTAGACAATGCTATATAATTACCAACAGTCATGACCTTTCAAGTATAATAGATTATATGAAGTATTATAATAGAACTTCAAAAGACTTAAATATGCAACTCAAAATATCCGTAATGTTAAACTTAGATACTAATAGTCCACCCAAAGGATCTAATAAAAGGTATACAAACGATAGATCCATAATGATCAATAGATGATCTATCAACACTACAAGATCTCAAATTATCTTATAGATCCAGAAATTCAATTTTATTAATTAATAATATTTGTCACGGTACCTTATTGAATCTTACACTAGAACCTTAAAATCCACAAATAAGCTCACTAATATCCAGACAACAGTATAATGATAAAAAATTATTATCATCATATTAAATGTAAAGATTATTGTTCCATACTTTATTAATCAAATGAACCATTAATAAAATCTTTACAATAATAATAAAACTTGTAGCATACATCAAACATCAATTAATGGATATGAATTGATAACTTAAAGCATGTTTTATTATATGCTCACAAACTTGATTTAATAAACAATAATCATGCCAAAATAGACTTTAATTTGCATATGCATCCTTATTATTTATTTATATATTCATTATATTTTACATATATGTCCCTTAAATTATGCATAGTTCTTTCATTATGACTCTCATTATAAAGATTTCTTAATAGATTTTTAAAAACCAACCCTTAATGAGCTAAGAAATACACTAATTGATTGTCATAATGCATCAATCATATTGTCAATCTTCTTAATGATAATACAAATAAAGTTTTAGATTAAAACAAAGGACTAATCCAAACATATCATTGCATTCCAAAATTATAGATTATGACATATAGAAGAGCTAAATATATGTCAAAAACCAAAAAATTATCTATAATATTAATGCAATAATGTATAAATGTAGGTAAAGGGACATAATTATAAAATTAGTGTAATATGAAACTAGAAACATGTAGACCTAATTGACAGCTAAAATAATGTATAATTTCATAAAAATGTCTTTGATATTTACTACAATAATTAACAATTCAATATATTATGCTAAAACTTATTGAAATGAGAGATAATATGGTAAAGTTTCAATATGTTGTTACATAAATATGTTGAATAAATTGCAATCATATCTTTCTGAGTTACTTTCATACTCAAAGTAATTGTAAATCAGTCCATGATATCCTTTAAACCCCATTAATAATTAAGCCAAATTACCCATAATTTAATGGGGTAAAGTAAAAAAGGACATAAATACAATTACTGTAATTATGAAACTTTGAAATTATAGATGCACATTTATGGTAAGCAACTAAATGAGGTCAAAAATTCTATATAATATCTCTTGAAATAGTTACATAATTAATAGCCCATTTCCATGTTAAAACTAAATGAAAAAGGGTAAAAAAATAAAAGTTATAACGTGATGTTACAAATATATCTAGTTCAGTTACAAAAAGTACCCTATGAAAGTATCTCAGTCTCCTTATTTTTTTGTAAAACAGTACCTGTTATCCATTAAAGACCCTTAATGAGTCTTATAAAGCCCAAAAGTAAATGGGCCGAGGGTCCAAAACTGAAATGGGCCTAGGTGGATCCTAATTAATGGACTTTAAAGGATAGAGGATATTGGAAATTTTATTGCCTAACATTTAAACTAAAATAGATACAAATATAATAATGGATAAGGTAGAGGTCAAAATATAGTATCTCCAACCACGTGTTACATCTTTAGGATTTATTTGATAGAGAAAGAGGAGGCCACCCAAGAGGAAACCTATAAACAAAGAAATTACGTCAAAAGGAGCCCTGAGAGAGATCGCATGGTACAACCCTCTGATGCTTAAGTCAGACAAATGCTTGAGTAAGAGGAAGAGCGCTCAGACGTAGAGTCAGAGTGCTCGAACATGGAGAGAGAGTGAGGAGAAGGAGATGGAGAGTGGTCAGACGGCTTAGTGGAGGTGGTGAGAGCTATATAGCTTAGTGGAAATTAGGAGACAAATAGAGTGAGGCCGATTGAGTGTGAGAGCCATCGTGAGTGTACATCCCCGCCTGTCTGGCTAGGGTGCTATTTATAGAGTCTCCTTGAGCTCGTCCCATTCCCCTTGTCTCTTGAGTTAAGAGGCCATCGCTCTCACCTCCTTGAGCTCGTGGAGTTATGGTTGCCCTAACTGTGGAGTCATTGGTTATCCGTCCGCTTGTCTTACAGGAGGTGAGAGGGCAGAGTCATTCTGAATTCTTGCCCTACAGGTAACGTAGACGTGGGTGATAACTTGACACTCATTAATCTTTAGGATAATTCCCATCATTATTGTAGTAATGGCCACCTGATAGTGCTTCACGTGGGACATGGGGCAAGGACATGTGCGCACGAAGCACAGGCTTAGATCTTGGGCTAGTCCTTGTTGGGCCTTGGCAGGCGACGCTGTAGACTACGGGTTGATCCGTATTAGACCTTATTGGGTCCTCGTGAGTTTCCCCCTCCTCAGATAGTAATCGGATATTCCATATTTGGATCCAATTTAGATTCGAATATTGTAAACAGATCTGGATTCGAGTCTTTAACATGACCAAGAATGGATATGAGACCCAATACCCAAATCCAAAACCATTAGAATAACTTAAGCTCGTATCCAATGAAGATTCTCAATCCAACTTCAAACCAGAATCCAAAACCTTAATGAAGATAAAAAATTAGATCTGTAAATCCATATCACATCCATAATTTAAATAAATTTGAATATAAAATTAAAATTTTAAAAATATGGTGGCAAAAGGGTCAAAAGGCCCATCTTCTTCCTTATCCAAAATTCTCCCAAACCATAGCTGCAGGAGGAGGAGGGGATGGTGGGGAGGAAGGTTGGCGGTCACCTGGCCTCCATGCGGGTTGGAGACGACGTCGGTGACAACATCCAACATGGAGATGGTCGCCGAGCTTCCCCAAACTTCTAAGCCTTTTTTTTTGTTTGACTAGAGCTCCAATAGGGAATCATGGTGGCCAATCTGGCTGCACCCAGGTCTAACAACCACTGACTTGCACACGTCAGGCACTATCGTGGCCGACTGTGCGCTCCAGGGCACGGTTGATGCTGGTCGTCGCTGCCCATCGTGGGCTTGGCCGACTGCGAGCCTGAGCACGGTCCCATCTAGCAGCCTCCGCCCGCCAGGGGGCTGGGTGCTTCCATCGCCGTCCCCTGCAAGGCTAGGGCCGCTCGCATGTGCGCCGCTGGCAACTTGCCACCCTGCACCTAAGCATTGGCTGCTGCTGGCCGTGAACACGCAAGGTCCCTGTCCCCCCCATTGTTGTCCTTCATTGCTGCCTTATATGCTCCGGGTCACCATGCAACCTGTAGCCCACAGTCCGTGGCTGTGGTGGTGCCGTGTATGTGTGTAGTGATTCGAGAAATGACGAACAAAGTCTAAGGGATCAAAAGTAACTCTGATACCACATGTTGGATTGCGTACTTGAAATAGAAGTTGTATCTACGCACACACTAGCAAAATGACGTAGAGAAGATCTATTACAAAGCTGAGCCGATTTCAAATGGAGATGCACATAACCCTACTAGCGCCTCCTTGATTTCCTCTCTCCATAGAGCCTTGAATGCTTGTGTCCTCTATAGGGCAAACACAAGCCAATATTTGTAGAGAGGAAAGGCTAGTCTAGGGTTTTGACCTAATTAAGTTCATGACAATAACCGAAATATATGGGCCACATATGGATTAGACCCATTAACCACATCTCTTCGTCTAGAGTTAAACGTGTTGTGCGGCCCAAAAATAGTGATAAGTGGATCACTAATTGAGTAAAAAACTAACAAAGCTAACTCCACTTAGGTTTCACTTTTGTTAACGGAATGCACGACAACGACTTTTTCATATAACGGTGATGATTGTAGGGATTTTAAAATAAGTACTAACATTTGAGGAATTAGAATATAAATATATTTATTTGTAGGGACTAAAAAGTGAACATCTCTTATAAAAAAGAGGAAAAGACGTCATTTCTCCCAGGGTTTGTCGGCCCGGTCGACCCGCCCGACCCGGTCTCGGCTTGGGTCGGGTCGGGTCGGTCCCGTCTCGGTCCGACTCGATCCGTCCCGCTCCAAAACACCACTATATATATATAATATATATAAAATAATATAATAAAATAGAAAAGGACACATTATATATAAAATATAATATAATATAATATTAAAATAATGGACCGATCCGGTGGCGACCCACGGCCCGACCGACCCGGTCCCGGCCTGGGTCGGGTCGGGTCGTGCGAGTCGGTGCGAGACGCACCGGGTCGGCAAATCCTGATTTCTCCCTCTATGTTATTCTCTCTCTCCTGCCACTCTCCCCCTCTCTCATTCTCTCTCTACCTACCTCCACTTGGACCTGGTTGGGGGGGGGGTGGCTCAAACCTTTAAATACCCCCACGACGGGTGTGAAGAAGGGAGGGGGTCCAGAGCCAAGAAGCTAGCGCAAAGAGGAGCTCCGGAGTTCTTTGTTTGTTCACAAACCCTGGGCAAGGGTATATTATAAATACACCTTCATGTTTGCACATATATATATATTTCTTGTCTTTTGCATATGCCCCTGTGGTTATGTTCACATAATTTCTTATGAAATATTAGAGAAAGATATTATAATTTTATGAAACAATCAAAAATTACAAATAAGTCTTATATTTTATACAAAACCCCCCTCAAATGTCCCATAATTGTAGTCATGTCTTATAATTTTCAGAAAATTACATAAATGTTCTATACTTGCAGAGATGTCCAAAAGATATTCTCTAATGGTCAATGTACCTTATATTCTCCAAAGCAAAGTTTGCAGAATCAATCGTACCGATTTTTTGCCGATACGATACGCTAGCGTACTGTAGTGTACCATTATATGTCAATAAGACTATATTACTTCATAAATATTATTATTACGGTCATATCGATCTGTGACTGGTACATTCCAATACGGACGGTTCGGCCCGTACCGGATCGATTTGTAAAAGCTTGCTCCAAACAGGGTTTGCCGACCCGGTGCGGGTCGTCTCGACCCGCACGACCTGACCCGACCCAGACCGTTTGCGGGACGACCGAGTCGTGGGTCGTCACCGGGTTGCCCCATTAACTTAATATTATAATATATATAAAGTGTATTTTTTATTTTATTCTATTATTCTATATATATTATATATAAAGTCTTTTTTTATTTAAATATAGATCGAGATAGACCGAGACGGGAGCGACCTGACCCGACCCAGGCCGAGACCGGGTTGGCCGAGTCGCGCGGGTCGGCAAACCTTGACTCCAAATACTGCAAAATACGTAAAATTATAAAATTATCCTAAAATTTTAGGAATTGTGCAAATATCTATGTGATGTTGTAAAGAAATGCCCTTGCGATTTTCACCCGTACTCAAATCATTTTCAAAATTACACTCGGTACCTAAAATATTTTTCAAGCTTCAATTATACCCAAACCGATTTCTAAATTACAATTATATGCTCAAAGTAGTTCTAAATTATAATCATATCCAGGGTTTTACCAACTGCAGATCGGGACGGTTGGGACGTGGGACGCAACCGAGACACTTTCTATATTTAATATTTTTTAAATATATAATACTATATAAACCAGTTGGTTAAGTGATTTTTGTATTATTTTGCATATTATATATATATATATATATATATATATATATATATATATATATATATATAATTTTTTTATATGGGACGGAGCGGGACAGACCGGGACGGACCGGGACGAGACCGTCCCATCCCGTCCCGACAAAAAATCGGGTCAGCCAGGACGACCAAGCCCGCAAACCTTGATCATATCTAAATCATCTCTAAATTGTAATTATCCCCAAAACTTTTGAAATTGTGATTATGTCCAAAGCAGTGTCAAACAATAGTTAGAGTCCAAACCATTTCCAGACTGTAGATAAACCAGGGTTTGTCGGCCCGGTCGACCCGGTCTCAGCTTGGGTCGGGTCGAGTCACTCCCGTCTCGGTCCGACCCGGTCCGTCTCGGTCCATATTTAAATAAAAAATATTTTATATATCTAATATATATTTATAATAATAGAATAAAATAAAAAAATATACTATATATATATTATATTATCAAATTAATGGGGTGACCCGGTGGCGACCCACGGCCCGGTCGACCCGGTCTCAACCTGGGTCGGGTCGGGTCGTGCGGGTCGGGGCGACCCGCACTGGGTCGGTAAATCTGATAAACCCATGCTAGCATCCAATTGCAAATCAATCCATGACAATGTCAAATTGTAGGCAAAATCTTGTCAATGCCAAATTGCAATTAAACTCTAGCTCGCTCAGGGTTTGCCGACCCGGTGCGTCTCGCACCGACTCGCACGACCCGACCTGACCCAGGCTGGGACCGGGTCGACCGAGCTGTGAGTTGTCACCGGGTCGGCCCATTATTTTAATATTATATTATATTATATTTTATATATAATATGTATTTTTCTATTTTATTATATTATTTTATATTATATATATATATATATATATATATATATATAAAGTGATGTTTTAGAACGAGACGGACCGGGTCGGATCGAGACGGGAGCGACCCGACCCGACCCAAGCCGAGACCGGGTCGGCCGGGTCGACCGGGCCGGCAAACCCTGAGCTCGCTGTAGTCTGTGCGTATGTCTATACAAATAATAAATATACCCTTATTTTTGCAAACATACATTTATGAGCATAAAATTACATTCATACCCCTATTATTGCACAAATATTATGAACCATCAAAATATGCCCTCATCTTTTCAAACGATGATTAGTAATGCAATTGAAAATATACTCAGAAAGGGTGTGAAATTTCTAATATACTTCAAAAAATATAAAATTATAAATATATTTAAAAGATGGATAAAATTATAAATATGTCATAAAAAGTCAAGAAATGATAGAGATGTCTAAGACTCTAAGTAATTCAAGAAATTACAAATATACCTTCAAAAGTCAACAAATGACATGGACATCCAAAGAAACAATGAAATTATAAATATATCATGAAAAATCAAGAGATGATAGAAATATTCAAAAAATATATGAAATTATAAATATATTATGAAAAGTCAAAAAATGATAGAAATATCTAAAAAATATATAAAATTGTAAATATACTCTGAAAAGTGAAGAAATGATAGAGATGTCGAGAGAAATCAAGAAATTACAAATATTCCATGAAAAATCAAGAAATCACAGGGATATATATGGAAACCATAAAATTATAAGTATATCTTGAAAAGTCTATAAATGACAGAGATATTTAGAGAAATCATAAAATTATAAATATACTTTGAAAAGTTAAGAAATGACAGAGATGTTCAAGAAACTGAGAGAATTGCAACTATACTCTATAAAGTCAAGAAATGACATATGCTCATGGAAATTAAGAAATTATAAATATACCTTAAAAAGTAACTAAATGATAGAAATATCAAGACAATTTAAAAAATTACAAATTAGAGGTCTGACCATGGACACAAGAATGATTACGAGTGTATCCGACGGTCTGATAGCGATCATATTAACAATCTAAAGATCCGATCGTTATGAAACTAAATCCTTGATCAAATCTTAATCTGAGACCAACTTAATAGTCAGATCTTGATTGAAAATGAACTTGATGGTCTGATAGTGATCATATTAGTGATCCAACGGTCTAATAGTGATGAAAAACTAGTACGATAATCTGATCTTGACTTCATATAAAATTTTACGGTCTAATCTTGATCGAATGTGCATCCAATTAACGGTGGATTGCAACCAAATGCTAAGAGGTCTCTAAAAAGGCGGGAGGGAGCTGCGCGCCGAGTCTCTCCTCCCCCTCCGTGGTCGCAGGGTTTCTTCCCCGGCGGATCTCCGATGGGGGGAACCCCCGTCGGGGACTCCCCCCCACCCCTCCTTCTCCCCTACGGGAGGCCTTGGCCAGGTGAGTCTTCCGAGACCTATCCTGGGTTTTGTCAGGAAGGTATCCCTCCCTTCCTGGATAGTCAGGGGAAACGGGGTATCCTCCGTTCCTCCCCTGGATCTCGACCCTCTCCTCCTTCGGTACCCTCCGTTCCCCCCTCTTGGCCCCTCCCCGTCTCCTCCTTCCCCCGGCGACCTCCCCTCCCCCTTCCCTATTTCCCCCGCCTCAACCCCCGGCCTCTCCCCCCTTTCCGGCGTATTCTCCGCCCCTCCCCCCCTACCATTTCACCCACCCGCCCCCCTCCTCTCGTTCCCAGCCCCCCCCCCTGTCGGAGCCGCCTCCATCCCCATTCCCCATCTCGCCGCGCATCCTCCCCTCCGGCCCCCTGGCCCCACCCTTCCCCCCTCTTTTCTCCTCTCCCCTCACCTCACCTCCCCGCCTTCGGCCAACCCTCCGTCCCCCACCTCTCTCCGCTTTTGGCACCGTGCATTACTCCCCTCTGCCCTCGGTCCCCCTGACTTCCTTCCACCTCCCCGTCCGGCCCGCTCCCCCACCTGCGTTCCTGCCTCCCCCCCATCAACCACTCTCCGCTCCTCCGTTCCCCCCAGTCCCTCCCCCTCTATCGTCTTTCCCCCCATTCCGGTCTCCTCCTCTGAGATGGACGTCTCCTCGGGTTCCCGAAAAAGTTCGGTTCTGTTCCGTGTTGCAGGTTTTGGGTTTCCAATTTCGACTTTGAAAGGTCTCGGAGACATTGAGCTCATCCCCCATGCATCCATCGTGGTGCTAGCCACCCGAGAATCTTTTCGTCGCCGCCAACAGCTAGCGCGGTCCGGTAGCCCAGTGCTCCTCGAAGAAGGTTCCCGACTCCTCCAAAAGCGGCGGTCCCTTTTCCGGCGTCTCCAGGCCTCCCCATCATCGGCGGACGACTACTCCTTTTCTGTCCTCCTCCATGTACTCTTACCTTCTACTTGGAAGTCTTTGGGCCGAGTAACCTGTGATTGTTCTTGCTCGGATGCTGTAATTCACCTTGTATGTTTATCTTACTACGAATGAATAGAAATACCCTATGCTTCCAAAAAGAAAAAGAGGTCTCTAAAAAGATATATTGCAATGTGTATTACGCATTCGAGAAATATAAATATTTCCATTCTCATGCAGGAGTGTCTCCGATGAGTGCTCTCGGCGATCAAGTAAGTTAGATAAAGCTTAAAATATCACGACCGATATTATAGCGGTTCGCAGATATTTTTGGTAGTTAATCAAAACTATTCAGATTTTTGGCCAATAAAAATCAACACCGATCATAGTCGGTGGGAAAAAATTCAACATACGAATCTTAAATTGTTCAAAAAACATAACCCTCGAAATTAGCAATGTGCAAGTTATTTAATTAGTTAAAATATGTGTATTTTTATTTAATAAATAAATATCATTAATTTTTTATTTTCATTTCGCATGTTAAACAACCCTGCGCGATGGGGAAGAGATTGGTTGGGGGATGGGATTCGCGTCCGGACAACAATGAGGAGGGAGTGGCGGCTTCGTGTGAGATTATTCCGTGAACAATGCGTTACTAATGTCTAAGTTTTGGAGGAGGATATTAGGGATATGTGATTTGATTTGGGACTCCGTAGATGGGGTTTTTGGTACGGGATGAGTGATGTGAGTACTCGAGGGGACGTGAGACCCTCAGCCAACTTGGTACATAATTAATATATATTCTGAATTAATTATCAAACCCACAATTACGATCCGTATGCTCCTACATAGAGCAAGTAGAAATCAAAAGTAATAAAAAAAATAGGTTTTCTAGCCGCAAAACTAGTTTTTCTATTATCTGAATAGAGTGAGACTCTAATATTTTTTATTCTAACTATGTTGACAAATAAAAATAGCGGAATGAATGAGCTCGATCGGGCTAGAAAATAATTATATTAATTTTACCATCAAGAGATGGTAGATCATATCGTGGTGATAATCGTCAACTCTCTCTCTCTCTCTCTCTCTCTCTCTGTGCATGTTTATTCATAAATAGTATACATGAATTGTTCCACTTTTACCTGCTTTATCTGCTTCTTTAGTTTACCATACATGATTATTGCAGTTTAACCACACACGTGACGCTCTACGGTACCTTTAGTTAGATGATCATGTAATAACCGGCCATCAGAGGGAGACACACGTGTGTGACACAATCTGCTCACCTACCGCCAAATTAATTAATGGGTTAAATTTGATGATCAGATACCAAATCCTCCCAACTAATTTAATTTACCTGTACCTACGTACGTACGTACGTACGGAGATTCACATCTATTTGATGGGATCATCGGAATCAATAAAGTTAATCGAGTGAGGCCCATATAAAGATTTGAGGGTTACATAATCTAATTAATTAAACCACTTGCTATATACACGGAGAAAAAGGGACAAGGATGAGACACACAATTGAGTAATGCTCAGTGCACTTATCGCACTAATTGTATTCATCACGTAATTAGTGTAATATTTATTATTTTTTTAAAATATTTTTTGAGCGACTCTCGTCTCAAATTTATTTGACTCTCACGTCATGTCATCGGGTGACGTGACGACGAGGATTAATAAAAAATAAATTTATCTTCGTATGAATAGTAAAAAATAATATTTTTTATAATTTATAGGGTCTAATTTTTATTTTTATTTAATCTCCACGTCATGTCATCTAATGACGTAGCATGAGAGCCCAGGCAAATTTGAGATAAAAATCACTTAAAAAAATAAAAAAATAATAAATATTACACTAATTACACCGATGAATATAATTAATGCATTAGATGTACTAAATATTATTCTACATAAATAATAGACATGGAGGGGCCATTCCACTACAAGAAAAATCGCGGATAGCGACCGACATATTCGGTCGCTATTCAGTCGTAGATCGGTCGCAAATCTGCATTGCGACCGAACAGACACTATCTAGCGACCGAATATGTCGGTCGCTATATCATAGTCGCTATATAGCGACCGACATAATTCGGTCGCAGTATCAGTCGTTACCAGAGACCGATTATAATCGGTCGCCTCACCGGTCGCTAATAATTCGGTCGCCATTCAGTCTCTATTCGGTCGCTAAAATTGTTGTATTTTAAAAAATAAAATTAACCTATCGGATTAAGTCGGTCTCAATTCGGTCGCTATTCGGTCTCTAATTATGTTGTATTTTTAAAAATAAAATTAACCTATCGGATTTATTCGGTGGCTAGTCGGTCGCTAGTCGGTCGCCAAGTATAATTATTTAATAAAAGAAATATAATTTATAGTCGCTATTCGGTCGCAATTCAGTCTCCATACGTCGCTAATTTTGCATTATTTTTTTTTAAAAATTTATTTTAACTGATAAATAAATTACCTGATAAATAACAAATTCATAACATAAATATAAAATCAACTACACAGACAACAATATCGACAAATCTCAAATTCATCACATACAAGCACCTGATAAATAACAATTTCATAAAACAATAATAAATCAACTACACGGATCACAATCTCCACGAACCTCAAATTACACACAATTAAAATAAAATCACAAATTAATCATACATCCATAATAATAAAATGACAACATACACAACTAAAATAAAATCACAAATCCTCCACATATGTCTCATCCTGGTCGTCGTCTCGTCCAACATCATCCTGGTCGTCGTCTCGTCCAACATCTCGCGACGGATGATCCTGTATATCATTTAAAAAAATTATAATCAAATCCTTAATAAAGAAATCAAGCATTAACAAGACTTAATAAAGAAATCAAGCATTAACAAGAGTATGCCAATAGTTTAAGCCAGCTCATTTTCATATATATAAATACACACACACAATATAAGTTCAAATTTCATCTTGTATTTTAAAAATGAAGTTTGAGCGCCGAGCTCAAACCGGGCATCCGATTTGGATTCCGTCAGTTCTGACAAGTCACTTTCATCTCCCCGGTCGTATTGGAATGATCGGCACGGCCATCCGACCGGTATTTCGAATTTTAGACCCCCGGACCCGTCCTAACAGTTCATTTGAACTAAGTGTATTTTAAAAATGAAGTTTGAGCGCCGAGCTCAAACCGGGCATCCGATTTGGATTCCGTCAGTTCTGACAAGTCACTTTCATCTCCCCGGTCGTATTGGAATGATCGGCACGGCCATCCGACCGGTATTTCGAATTTTAGAACCAAATGCCCCGTCCTAACAGTTCATTTGAACTAAGTGTATTTTAAAAATGAAGTTTGAGCGCCGAGCTCAAACCGGGCATCCGATTTGGATTCCGTCAGTTCTGACAAGTCACTTTCATCTCCCCGGTCGTATTGGAATGACCGGCACGGCCATCCGACCGGTATTTCAGATTTTAGACCCCCGGACCCGTCCTAACAGTTCATTTGAAATAAGTGTATTTTAAAAATGAAGTTTGAGCGCCGAGCTCAAACCGGGCATCCGATTTGGATTCCGTCAGTTCTGACAAGTCACTTTCATCTCCCCGGTCGTATTGGAATGATCGGCACGGCCATCCGACCGGTATTTCGAATTTTAGACCCCCGGACCCGTCCTAACAGTTCATTTGAACTAAGTGTATTTTAAAAATGAAGTTTGAGCGCCGAGCTCAAACCGGGCATCCGATTTGGATTCCGTCAGTTCTGACAAGTCACTTTCATCTCCCCGGTCGTATTGGAATGATCGGCACGGCCATCCGACCGGTATTTCAGATTTTAGAACCAAATGCCCCGTCCTAACAGTTCATTTGAACTAAGTGTATTTTAAAAATGAAGTTTGAGCGCCGAGCTCAAACCGGGCATCCGATTTGGATTCCGTCAGTTCTGACAAGTCACTTTCATCTCCCCGGTCGTATTGGAATGATCGGCACGGCCATCCGACCGGTATTTCAGATTTTAGAACCAAATGCCCCATCCTAACAGTTCATTTGAACTAAGTGTATTTTAAAAATGAAGTTTGAGCGCCGAGCTCAAACCGGGCATCCGATTTGGATTCCGTCAGTTCTGACAAGTCACTTTCATCTCCCCGGTCGTATTGGAATGATCGGCACGACCATCCGACCGGTATTTCAGATTTTAGAACCAAATGCCCCGTCCTAACAGTTCATTTGAACTAAGTGTATTTTAAAAATGAAGTTTGAGCGCCGAGCTCAAACCGGGCATCCGATTTGGATTCCGTCAGTTCTGACAAGTCACTTTCATCTCCCCGGTCGTATTGGAATGATCGGCACGGCCATCCGACCGGTATTTCGAATTTTAGACCCCCGGACCCGTCCTAACAGTTCATTTGAACTAAGTGTATTTTAAAAATGAAGTTTGAGCGCCGAGCTCAAACCGGGCATCCGATTTGGATTCCGTCAGTTCTGACAAGTCACTTTCATCTCCCCGGTCGTATTGGAATGACCGGCACGGCCATCCGACCGGTATTTCAGATTTTAGACCCCCGGACCCGTCCTAACAGTTCATTTGAAATAAGTGTATTTTAAAAATGAAGTTTGAGCGCCGAGCTCAAACCGGGCATCCGATTTGGATTCCGTCAGTTCTGACAAGTCACTTTCATCTCCCCGGTCGTATTGGAATGATCGGCACGGCCATCCGACCGGTATTTCGAATTTTAGACCCCCGGACCCGTCCTAACAGTTCATTTGAACTAAGTGTATTTTAAAAATGAAGTTTGAGCGCCGAGCTCAAACCGGGCATCCGATTTGGATTCCGTCAGTTCTGACAAGTCACTTTCATCTCCCCGGTCGTATTGGAATGATCGGCACGACCATCCGACCGGTATTTCAGATTTTAGAACCAAATGCCCCGTCCTAACAGTTCATTTGAACTAAGTGTATTTTAAAAATGAAGTTTGAGCGCCGAGCTCAAACCGGGCATCCGATTTGGATTCCGTCAGTTCTGACAAGTCACTTTCATCTCCCCGGTCGTATTGGAATGACCGGCACGGCCATCCGACCGGTATTTCAGATTTTAGACCCCCGGACCCGTCCTAACAGTTCATTTGAAATAAGTGTATTTTAAAAATGAAGTTTGAGCGCCGAGCTCAAACCGGGCATCCGATTTGGATTCCGTCAGTTCTGACAAGTCACTTTCATCTCCCCGGTCGTATTGGAATGATCGGCACGGCCATCCGACCGGTATTTCGAATTTTAGACCCCCGGACCCGTCCTAACAGTTCATTTGAACTAAGTGTATTTTAAAAATGAAGTTTGAGCGCCGAGCTCAAACCGGGCATCCGATTTGGATTCCGTCAGTTCTGACAAGTCACTTTCATCTCCCCGGTCGTATTGGAATGATCGGCACGACCATCCGACCGGTATTTCAGATTTTAGAACCAAATGCCCCGTCCTAACAGTTCATTTGAACTAAGTGTATTTTAAAAATGAAGTTTGAGCGCCGAGCTCAAACCGGGCATCCGATTTGGATTCCGTCAGTTCTGACAAGTCACTTTCATCTCCCCGGTCGTATTGGAATGATCGGCACGGCCATCCGACCGGTATTTCGAATTTTAGACCCCCGGACCCGTCCTAACAGTTCATTTGAACTAAGTGTATTTTAAAAATGAAGTTTGAGCGCCGAGCTCAAACCGGGCATCCGATTTGGATTCCGTCAGTTCTGACAAGTCACTTTCATCTCCCCGGTCGTATTGGAATGATCGGCACGGCCATCCGACCGGTATTTCAGATTTTAGAACCAAATGCCCCATCCTAACAGTTCATTTGAACTAAGTGTATTTTAAAAATGAAGTTTGAGCGCCGAGCTCAAACCGGGCATCCGATTTGGATTCCGTCAGTTCTGACAAGTCACTTTCATCTCCCCACTGAAAATGAACTTCTTGTAACTTATGACCTATGCTCCTTTGTATGAACTGCCCTTCCTTTGCTTAGAGGTGCTGTTCCTGGCTTCCTGCCATGACAGTTACCAGACTTTGGGGAGATCTTTTCACCTAAATTGGCATATTTTATTCATGTCTACATGTTACTTTCCTTATATTATTCTAGCTTTATGAATATTTATAGATCTGTATCCTCCCCCACTCAAGTGAATAGAATTTATACATATCTTTTCACTTTCAGTTCTAACCAAAATCTCTATACACCTATGGAAAATCCTGCAGAACAGTCTGCCTGTTGATTCTAATATCCAGAGGATAGGTGTAAGATGATATTTAGAGTTAAGAAAATGATATTTTCCCCTCCTCAATCTAAATTCTTATATTTTGTAAGATGATATTTAGAGTTAACAAATAGAAAATCAATCAAATAAAATACTTACCGGAGGCTGCTGTGCAGGAGGTGCAGGAGGTGCTCTACTACTATCAATTCCCAAGGATGTGAGCATCTGGGAGACGGTCTGAGCGACGATGGTTGAGATATTCTGAGAGATATTCTGAGAGACGGTCTCGTTGACGATCTGCCTAAACATATCTGGAGTCATGGTCGGGGCGGCACTGGAAGAACCATCTGGGGCTGCTGGTGTGGTAAATGGAGAGGTCGCATGTGAGACCGAACTCGAGCATGATGATAACACCCTAGTCGTGCCCAAGCTATGTCCAAAACCATAAACATGTCCTTTCTTGGGTGCCCCAGATGCTGCAACCCAAATGGCAGGATCCAACTCTGGACGCTGACTGTCATCCCCGTACCTCTCATCCATTCGTCTACTATATGAGTCCTGCAAAAACCAAAAAAAAACAAAACCAAATTATTCTACAATTTAATCTTAAATGAAAACTATTAATGTATACACTTACCGCTACCTCCCGAGCTTTCTCACTAATGTAAGCATTTGTCCCTTTCTTCTTATGAGTTCGATCAAAAAGTTCATGAAATTGAGCTGGCCGCTTTAACTGTGCTTCCTGTTATTCAAATAAATCACAGTTTCATAATAGAAACAAAAAATTTATATATGTAGAAGTGTACTTACTAATCTCGCTTTATGTGTTGCAAAGGAGACAGAGCCACCCGTGTGTAAATTCGCTTCAGGATGCGCTGCTCTGTTTTGCTTTGCTTTGTTTGAATTGGCATTCCATTTCTCCGCTTCCCAAATGTTGCACAGCTCTGTCCAATACTCCTTTCTCATCCACACAGGCCCATGCTCCTTCCATATGTTCTTATCAGTACTTGCACATGCTTTTTTTGCATATCTTCGGGCATTGTACATAAGATGTTTGAAATTATCTCTTGCAGTAGCTGTCCATGCAAATCTAGCACGTAACTCATCTGAATGTTCTGTGAATCGATGATTCCTCTATATATTAACAACAACAAAAATTTATATGTTACATAACAAAGTGGGTTAAAATAATAATTGAAAATGACTTAATATGATAAAATAAGATAAATACCAAGAACATAGAGAACAATAAATCCTGAACACCCATCGGAAAATCAGCAAAGCGATGGATGGGGCCTGGAAAATGTGCTTGAATTGTCTTTGTAATAAATTGTGATGCTTGGGCTGGCTCTATTTTATTCCTGAAATTAAAAATATTAATACCACAATGACGAATAAATAACAAAAATAATGCATTACGTACCCTTCATTTATCCACACTGCCCGCATCGTCTCATTACAACAGCCCTCCCCCTCATGATGACTCGCCTCGTCATCAGCACGTACTATACGAATTAAATAGTATAAATAAAACAAACTATCAAAAAAACATAAATATGCAAATGAACATACCTGACTCAGCTGGGGGAGGTGTAGATCCACTCGCCATGTGTGATGGCGGTGCATAGGCCGTCAATGTACCCGTTGTCAGTGGTAACGGTGCAGAGGCCGTGGGTCCTGTAAGGATAAGAATCAGATAACACAAAAACATAAAGAATTATTTTAAACAAATACTCAAATGAATTATACATGAAAGTATACATACCTACTACCGGTGGTAGCGGTGCATCCCTCGGTGGTAACGGTGCAGAGGTCGTGGGTCCTGTGAAAATAAGAATCAGATAACACAAAAACATAAAGAATTATTTTCAACAAATACTACAATGCATTATACATGAAAGTATACATACCTACTACCGGTGGTAGCGGTGCAGAGGTCGGTCGTAACGGTGTAGAGGTCGTGGGTCCTGTGAAAATAATAATCAGATAACACAAATACATAATGAATTATTTTCAACAAATACTACAATGCATTATGAAGGGAAAGTATACATACCTACTACCGGTGGTAGCGGTGCAGAGGTCGGTGGTATATGTGCAGAGGTCGTGGGTCCTGTGAAAATAAGAATCAGATAACACAAAAACATAAAGAATTATTTTCAACAAATACTACAATGCATTATACATGAAAGTATACATACCTACTACCGGTGGTAGCGGTGCAGAGGTCGGTCGTAACGGTGTAGAGGTCGTGGGTCCTGTGAAAATAATAATCAGATAACACAAATACATAATGAATTATTTTCAACAAATACTACAATGCATTATGAAGGGAAAGTATACATACCTACTACCGGTGGTGAAACGGAAGTAAATCTCCTCCCGCTACCCTCTCCCCTCCCACCTCTGGGAGTCCCACGCCGTCCTCGAACCATATCTTCAACTGGTAATAAAATACATGCATATTCATCAAATAGTGAAAGAAAGAAAGTTACAGAGTATTAAAATTCCCAGATAAAATTGTATACCATTAATCAAACATTCTCCATTTCTTCTTCAGATGTTGGAGATATAACAAATTCAGCATTCACATCTTCATTATCAGATTCATTTTGATCACTAATATATTCCTCCTCTTCGGAGTCCCCCAACTGTATTTCTGGTTGTTCTGGATCGACTTCCTCCACTTCATTCTCTTTAGATAAAGACGGTGCCTCCACAGATTCATCACTAGAAGCAGGCAAGTCTACATCATCACCCAAGTCTGATTGAAAGAATTCGGCATTCACATCCAACTGCTCTGTTTCAGTCAAATCCAACTCATAATCCGGGAAAAGCCTTGTCTTAACCTTGCAAACTGCCCACCAATCATTTCTTTCTTTATTTCTAGACGATGGATACTTTGTATAATAGACCTGCTGGGCTTGTGCGGCCAAAATGAATGGATCATAAGTATTCAATTTAGACTTATGTCTGATATCGACAATCCCATATGTTGTGTCATTTCGAACAGAATTAGGATCAAACCAATGACACTTTAACAGAAATATATGGTTGTCATCTCCGAGATATTGCAATTCTAAGATCTCCTCAATAATACCATAATAATCACATTCGTTTTCATTATATGTACTTCCTTTCACACATACCCCGCTGTTCATTGTTGACTTATTCTGCCCATATTGTCTAGTGTGAAATCTATACCCATTCACAATAAATGCTGGATATGTACGTGCAACTTTCGATGGGCCATAACTGATCACTCGAATTCTTTGATCAGTAATAAAATCATTTTCAACCTACATATGGACAGCACACTAGTCAGAATTTGTCATTGACCCAACAAGGAGAAAGAGTAGTAATAATACTTACACGATATTTCAGCCAAGAAGCGAATGATTTTTCTCGTTCTTTTTCAACCTCCATGTCAGTGAGATATGGACATCTTTGGATTAATTCTGAGTCAAATTGTCTGTATTACGACCATTGGAGCATTATAGATGGAATGAAAAATAATAAGTTATAGACACAATGTAATTTGAGCAGAGAACTTACGCAACATAAGGTTCAACCTCCATACAATTTAAAAGGATGTAAATTTCTGCACAGTGCAATTCTCTATCATTTAGCATCCGACTCGAGGAACGTCCATACGCACGTCCAGGATACTTAAATATCGACAGTCGCTCAGAGTGAACGGAGTCTCCCCCATCATCATTACGTGGTGGCCGAGTTCGACGAGTTTGTACCTCAGGTTCAAAGTACATTGAACAGAAATTTGATATTTCTTCCATAATGTACGCCTCGGCAATGGAACCCTCTACTTTTGCCTTGTTGCGAACTTTCATTTTCAATTCATGCATACACCTACCAGAATGTTCATAAGATAATGAAAAACACATCACCATGTAATTGAATTATGAGGAGAAAATATATATATATTACCTCTCAAATGGATACATCCATCTAAATTGTACTGGCCCTCCTACTTTAGCCTCATATGGTAAGTGTATAAGCAGGTGCTCCATTGAATCAAAGAATGATGGTGGAAATATCTTTTCCAATCTACAAACTGTCGTGATCACATTCTGTTCAATAGTTTCCACATCTTCATACCTGAGCTCTGATGCACATAAAATTTTGAAAAACTGACTTAACTCAGTCACTGCTCCCCATATCGCCTTCGGCATCATATCACGAAATACAATAGGTAACAACCTCTGCATGAACACATGACAGTCATGACTTTTCATTCCATATATTTTCCCCTCATTTGTATTCACGCAACGAGCAATGTTAGACACATAACCATCTGGAAATCTCAACTGTTTTAGCCAAGAGCATACTTCTTTAATCTGTGCAGCTCCAAGGGCGTAACTTGCTTTCGGTTTAACTGTTTTACCATTTCTATCAATAAGGTACAGTTCTGGACGTTTACAATGTATTTTCAAGTCTAAACGGGCATTCACATTATCCTTTGTTTTGCCTGTTATGTCCATAACAGTGTTGAACACATTATCAAAGACATTCTTCTCAACATGCATGACGTCGATGTTATGTCGTATAAGAAGAGTTGACCAATAAGGCAATTCCCAGAAGATACTTTTTTTGACCCAATTGTGATCCTTCCCAAATCCAGGGAGTTGTCTTGTGCTGCTCGACAATTGTGCTATATCTGGTAAGTTCTGTACACGTGCTGCTAAATGTGGACCAGACAACCGTTCAAAATCAGCTTCTTCCAATTCAATTCTGTTCTTTAAGAATGCATCTTTTTGCCTTCTAAACGGATGGTCCCTTGGTAGAAATCGTCGATGACAATCAAACCAGCATGACTTGCCACCATGCTTAAGTACAAATGATTTGGAACTGTCCATACAGTAAGGACATGCTAGTTTTCCATGAGTGCTCCAGCTAGATAACATTCCATATGCAGGAAAGTCGCTTATTGTCCACATCAATGCAGCCTTCATAGTGAAATTTTGTTTTCTGCATGCATCATAGGTAGTAACCCCATCAGTCCATAACAACTTCAACTCATCAATCAACGGCCTGAGATATATGTCTAATTTTTTCCCAGGACTTTTTGGACCAGGGATCAATAATGATAGAAATAAATGCTCTCGTTTCATGCACATATTTGGCGGAATATTATATGGTGTCACGAAAACTGGCCAGCAAGAGTAGGAAGTCACTGAACCTCCAAATGGATTGAATCCATCAGTACATAAACCCAGCCTTACATTACGCGACTCTTTTGAGAAAGTAGGGTGAGCACGGTTAAAGTGACTCCAAGCTTCGGCATCTGCAGGATGACTGATTACATTATGTTGTCGACGTACTCTTTCCGCATGCCATCTCATATGTTGAGCTATCTTTGGTGCCATATACATTCTCTGCAATCTCGGTGCAATAGGAAAATACCGCAATGACATATATGGTATATCTTTTTGCTTTGAATTGTCCCCTTTCTTAGGCTTGAATCTATCATGACCACATATGGAACATGATACCTTACTTTTAGCCTCATTATAATATAGCATGCAATGATTAGGACATGCATCTATTTTCTCATATCCAAGCCCTAAGTCAGTGACCATCTTCTTTGCACGATAAAAATTTTCAGGTAATTTCTCATCTTGTGGCAACATACTTTTGATAATCAGTAACAAACGATCAAAACAAATCTCACTGATGTGAAATTCAGATTTCAAGTTCAATAATTGTGACACCGCAGACAGTCGAGAGTGATTTTGACATCCAGTCCACAATGGCTCATCAGCATCTTTGAGTAGCTGATAAAATCTTTCAGCTGTCTTGTTTGGCGGTTCTTCATTATGTACATGCTCCTCGTGAACATTGAATCCTGGACCAGCAGCATCTATGACCATATCAACATATGAACTTCCACTTCCAACATTGGCAGGCTCGTAGGTCGACCACAATGTTTCACCATGACATATCCAGTTTGTATAATCTTTAACAAACCCCTTTCTGTATAAATGACGTTGTACATCCCATGTTGTCAGCCACTTCAAATTCTTACAGACTACACAAGGACATCGGATACGACCCTCACAATCTACAGCTTCAATAGAATTTCTCAAAGCAAACTGAATGAATCTCTCAACTCCATTTTTAAATTCTATAGACACCACCTGATCAACTACTCTACGGTACATCCATGAACGATCTTCAGACATTTTCCCTATGCGAATGAAATGTAAACACACAAAACTTTAACATGTTTAACAAAATAAAAAGTACAACCCTTACCTCACATCGTCCATGTCTGCCATTTTAAATAGGACGGAAATATCATTTAGATCTTCACTTTTTAACCCATCTGTGAAGGTTTGATCGCACGATTAATTACTATATGTGTTGTGTTGTTTGCTAAAAATTTCGGCAGCATCTCCCCACACCTCTCCGATATACCACAAAATATTTATTGATTAAGAAATTTTCTTAAACACTTACTAATAAGTGGTTAAGAAAATAATCAAAATCAATAAAGGTATATCAGAGAGGAGTGAGAAGACGCAGCCAAAATTTTTAACAAACAACACAAACACATATAGTAATTAACCACCTAAGTGCGATCAAACATTCACAGACTGTCCAAACGGGACAATTCAAGACTTTGAGTTAGATATACACATTCTCATCATTCAAAATGAGAACGTGCATATCAATCCCAAAGTCTTGAACGGGTAGGTTGATTGGCACGGGCTTAACACGCTCTCCTAAGATGCGTGCAATGTTAGGTTGCACCCACGCATCTCAGCTCACATACAACACCCAACTAATTAAATATTGACAAGATAATAACACAATCTAAAAACATAGCAGTAACATGTGAAATTGGCAATACATGTACACAATGAAAACATGAATTTTATTTTAACATCCAACATAAAGACAACACTTTCACTAGCTATTTAGCAGAAATAAAATATAGCATGATACTTTTTAGCTTAAAGACAACACTGTCACTAGCTATGCAGAAATCAAGTAAAGAAATTGATAGTATCGTCACTGAATAAGACAATAATAAAACACACTTTACTTTTCATCCAACACTATCCAAACAGTACTCTTAGCTAATGACATGTTTTAGATATTCTAAAATTAAGAAACTGAGCTACAATTCTAAAATGTCAATATTTCTCTAATACTCATGTCATGTAAATTTAAACATATCAATAATTTATGAGGTTGTCAACCACGACTGCTAATCTTTTTTTTTTTTTGAAAATCTACAAGATGACTAGTAGCTTCCATTGACAGATTCCCCATTTTAAAAAGGCGCGGGTTTACATGATTTGCAACGTCTCGACAGTCCTCAACTATTGTGCCTAGAAGATATTATCTCGTAGGGGTATGTCTAAAATTATTGCAAATTCTGATGAAATGGCCCACATCTGGGTATTATGGAAAGACCATCTGCATGTTTCTCTGGTTACTAGAGATGATCAGCAAATTACTCTTCTCATGGGTCTTAATGGTCAAGTCCCTTTTCACTTAACTGCAGTATATGCAAAATGCAATGTGATTGAGAGAAAGGGTCTTTGGACTTCTTTAATTAACGTCCACTCTAACATTTCTGGTCCTTGGATGGTGGCAGGAGACTTCAACTACATTACTGATACAAAGGAAAAAATTGGTGGTAATGATCCTAATTCGATTGCAATGACTGATTTTAAGGACTGTATATCAAATTGTGCACTTTTGGATACTGGTTTCAAAGGATCTTCCTACACTTGGCATAACAATCAATCAGGAAGCAGGGGTATTTGGGCCAGACTGGATAGAATTCTAACCAATTCTGATTGGATGGCTCATTATGCCTTCTCCGTTGAACATCTTTCCAGGGAAGTCTCAGATCATGCCCCTCTACTTGTGTTGCAGACTCCCCAGATTAAAAGGAAAACCAGATTCTGTTTCCAAAAAATGTGGACTTATCATGACCATCTTCTTGCTGATGTTAAAAAGTGTTGGGATACTAGTCCTTTAGCTTCTTCACCTACCTTAACCCTTTATCTTAAGCTCAAGAGTCTCAGGCAAATGCTTAAAGTTTGGAATTATCAAGTCTTTGGTAATATTCATAATAATGTGGCAAAAGCGGAGGATGATGTTATTAAGGCAGAACACGCTTATGACACCCAGCCTTCCACTACAAATCAGACTGCCCTGGATGAGGCTAAACTTGTTCTGTCCAAAATGTTGCTTCAGGAGGAATGCTTTTGGAGACAGAAATCTAGAGTCCGATGGCTCACTGAAGGGGATAGAAATACCAGATTCTTTCACTCTACCACTTTAGCTAAGAGGAAAAAAATGTGCATATCTCAACTTCAAAACTCTGCAGGCCTTCTCACTTCGGACCCTGGGGAAATGACTTCAATTGCTGTGACACATTTTCAGGAAGCCTTCTCTTCCCAACATCATTTAGCAGATAGTACTGTTCTTGACTGTATTCCCTCTCTGGTTGATCAGTTAGACACTGACACCCTCTGCTCAATCCCTACTGCCGCAGAAATCCAAGACTTATGTCTTCAGGCTATCCCAAGATAGTGCACCGGGCCCTGACGGATTCACAGGTGCATTTTACCAATTTGCTTGGGGGATAATTGCCTCCACTGTGATAAGAGCTGTGCAGGAATTCTTTACTTCCCATGAAGACTTACCCAGATCTGTCACTGCTACCCTGGTTGCTCTCATTCCAAAACAAACAAATGCTACCAGAATTTCTGAGTTTAGACCTATTAGCCTGTGCAACTTCTTTTACAAAATTATTGCCTCTATCATTAATACTAGGCTTGCCAGCATTCTTCCTAAGATCATATCTCCTGAACAATCTGCATTTGTCAAAGGCAGAAATATTATTGAGAATATTGCTTTGGCCCAGGAACTTACCAATGAAATTGGCATGAAAATAAGGGGCTCTAATGTGATGATAAAGATTGATATGGCTAAGGCTTATGATAGGCTTGAATGGGATTTTCTCTTCAATGTTCTTAACAGGTTTGGATTTAATGACCAGTTCATCAGGCTTATTAGAAAAATGGTGCACAATAACTGGTTTTCTATTCTTATAAATGGTACCCCTGCTGGATTCTTCAAATCTTCAAGAGGGGTGCGTCAAGGTGATCCAATTGCTCCCTCACTATTTATCATTGCAGAAGAGGTACTCAGTAGATCTCTGACAAAAGCCTTCCAATGTGGCCTCATAGAATGGTATGCTAGTCCTAGACATTGCCCGAATATTTCACATCTTTTGTTTGCGGATGATACCATCATTTTTTGCAATGGCAATCTTATTTCAATAAGGAATCTCCTTAAGATACTACAAGATTATGAAAGAGCTTCAGGGCAGTCAATAAACACAGGTAAAAGTGGTTTTTTCATACACTCCAGGAATAATAACTCTACTGCCAGGAAAATTCAGGATGTCACTGGTTTTGTTAAACACTCCTTCCCTCATAAGTATCTTGGTTTTCCCCTGATCAAAGGAAGATGCAAGAAAATTCACTACACTGGTATTCTACACAATATTCAGAGGAGGATTTCAGGTTGGAAATGTGGGATGCTCTCCTAGGGAGCAAAACTAGTCCTTATCAAGCATGTCCTGATCTCATTGCCCATATACTTTCTTACATCTTCTTCACTGCATATTGGAACTCACCAAGCTATTGAAAAATCACTTGCCAATTTCTTCTGGGGTTCATCTGATCATGGTCACAGGAAGCACTGGAGAAAATGGAACAAAATCTGCACTCCTATCTCTTAAGGTGGACTGGGTATTATATCACTAAGGAATATGGAAACTCCCTTAAGTGTTAAAATGTTGTGGCAAGCTCTTCATTCAAATACATTATGGGCCGAGTATTTCAGAGCCAAATATATTAGGAACTGTCCTCTCATCCAGGTTCAGTTTACAAATATGAAGGGTTTTGAAAGGAGAAGGTGGATCACTGCAAAAAATTTAATTATTCAGCATAAGAGGGTCATTATTGGAGATGGCAGCAGGACAAGCTTCTGGTATGACAGATGGATAGGCCAACACACCCTTGCTGATTTTGCATTGGCTGATAACACCATCAACCCTATGCTCTCTGTTCGGGACTTTATTGTACAGATGAATTCAGAAGACACAAATTGGCCTAACAGGTTTTTTACTGAAGAAATTAGCACTGCTTTGAAGCATGTTAAACTCAATCAGGAACATGACCTACCTGCTTGGAGCCTTTCTTCTTCGGGGAACTGTTCAGTCTCATCCACCCAAAAGGCTATTAGCAGGAACCAAGAGACTCAGACTTTCAATCAGTGGACTAGCATTTGGTCACCATGGCTGCCTTCCAAGATCTCCATTCATCTGTGGAAAATTATCAACAAGTGTCTTCCTCTGGATTGCAACATTCAGAAGATAGGGATTCCAATTTGTTCAAAATGCTGCTGCTGCAAGACCCCACAGACTGAAAATTATAACCACTTATTTATTTTCGGTGATTGGGCTTCTTACATATGGACATATTTCAGATCTAAGGGGTTGCAAATTGAAGAAAATTCAGCTACCTCAATGATACTCAACAATTTATGCTCCACTCAGAAAAAATCAATGTTTGGCCTATTTGGTCTAGCTGCTGTCGGAGTTAGTATGTGGGAGATTTGGTGTGCTCCACTCCATTCGCCAATCAATCCCCATATCTCGGACAAGAAATGAGCAAACAATCTGCAATAAACAAAGACTCAAATGAATATGAAGTCTGACACTTGCAGTTCATGCAAGCTAGTAACTGTGTGAGGAAAATTTTCCTCGCTAATGTAGTATCCTTGATTAAAGACTAACACAGAAGAAGTAATCTAGAAGAAGAGAACAAACAATCTGCAGCATAGA
Organism: Amorphophallus konjac; assembly: GCA_022559845.1. Lineage (NCBI taxonomy): Eukaryota > Viridiplantae > Streptophyta > Magnoliopsida > Alismatales > Araceae > Amorphophallus > Amorphophallus konjac. Next base: position 406,158,472 of record CM040123.1, read on the forward strand.
AAAGCTATAGAAAGACTTCATCAAGCGTATATAGTATAGGCACTTGTGGGCCTGTATACAAGTTAATATTTTCAGCGGTCGCTATTCGGTCTCCATGCGGTCGCTAATTAAATTTTTTTTTTCAAAAATTAATATAAAGCTACTATAAATCACCTGATAAATAACCACTTTTAATAAAATAAATAACCTGTTACATAACAATTTCATAAAAACATATAAAATTGTAAATACCTGTTACGGTACACTTGACATGTCGTCTGAAAACTTTGAAACTAAAAAATCTATTTGGTTTTCATCTCTCTCAACTCTCCCTTCCACACATTAGATGTTAAGTTTAATACCATAATGTGAGTTTCATGGTGAGTTAATGGAGATTTAACGACAGAATGGGATATAAAATACATTTTATATCACATATAATTTTGCATCTAAATTCAACCGGGAGCACGGTTGGATAAGAGTTTTGAGATTTTTTAATTACCCTCCTCATATGTATTTCTCTCTCTCTCTCATCAGTAAAAGTTAGTTGGATTCTAAAGTTGAGAAAATTTATGTATTTAGTTGGACTTAAATTTTTGTAAGAACTTTTAATGATTAAATTCTCCCAATAAACCCAATAATTAAACGGAGTATAAACCTCTATTGGGACAATTGGATGCCTCAGCTCACAAAGCAACAAAATCGATCTCACTGGTCATTGGTCACATTTTTACGTCTTTATCTTTTGGTTAGCCGCCGTCCAATCTAAAGGCAAATGTATATATATATAATAATATATATATATGCCCCAAACCCCTTCTCTTGCTTATCGGATTGGAGGAGGAGAATAGATAAAAGGAATCCATGAACATTCGCCGCCGTTGAGACCTGCGCGGAGTGCACCAATGAGTTAAGTGGTCCCAAGGCCATGCATATCTCGCCAAGTAGCAGGCTAAGCTTTAATATTATCCTGATCAGATTGGGTCGTGGGCAACCCAAGATGATTTTGTATGCTTTGGACATTTTAATAGTGCCAAGGTGGCGTCGTATGGGTTGACCTGCATTTGGTAGGCCCTGATCCATCAACTCTTTTTGGTGACCTAGACGTCTATCTTCTCTACCTTATCTGAACTCTTCATTCTGATTTCATAGCTTGATATGTATAGTTATTCAAAAGTTTTGCTTCCTCTGGCCTTAGCCATTTTTTTATGTGTGTGTGAGAGAGAGAGAGAGAGAGAGAGAGAGAGAGAGAGAGAGAGAGAGAGAGAGAGAGGTACCTGTGTGTGAGAGAGAGGAAGCCGGCGACGACGGCGACGGCGAGCGGCGACGGCGAGGCGAGCGGCGCGGCGACGACGGCGAGGCGAGCGGCGCGGAGGGGGGCTCCGGCGGAGGGGGGCTCGGGCGGGAGGCCGCAGGGGGAGGGGGGCTCGGGCGGAGGTTGGCTCGGGCGGGAGGCCGCAGGGGGAGGGGGGGCTCCGGCGGAGGGGGGCTCGGGCGGGAGGCCGCAGGGGGAGGGGGGCTCGGGCGGGAGGCCGCAGGGGGAGGGGGGGCTCCGGCGGAGGGGGGCGGAGGCCGCAGGGGGAGGGGGGCTCGGGCGGGAGGCCGCAGGGGGAGGGGGGCTCCGGCGGAGGGGGGCGGAGGCCGCAGGGGGAGGGGGGGGCTCCGGCGGAAGGGGGCTCGGGCGGGAGGCCGCAGGGGGAGGGGGGCTCTGGCGGGAGGCCGCAGGGGGAGGGGGGGCTCCGGCGGAGGGGGGCTCGGGCGGGAGGGGCGTGGGGGGGCTAGGGCGGAGAGGGGGCCGCAGGGGGAGGGGGCTCGGGCGGGGGCTCGGGCGGGAGGGCTCGGGCGGGAGGGGGGGCTCGGGCGGACGGGGGCCGCAGTGGGGAGTATAACGGGATCAGCGACTGATTGGAGACCGAAGTAAATTCGGTCGCAAGAACAGCGACCGATTGGAGACCGAACTAAATTCGGTCGCCAAAACGGTCTCACATATGCGACCGATTATTTCGGTCGCCGAATTGGTCTCTATTTGGGACCGACTAGCGACCGATTTAATCGGTCTCTAAGTCGGTCGCTATAGCCACTTTTTCTTGTAGTGTTCAGAGTACTTACACAGATGCGACAGTGACCTTCCCTCTCTACATAACTCGATCCCATGGCCAATGCATGGCCTGCTGCCAGCTCAATAGACCCCTTCTTCAATACTAATTAATCTTTCCCTTGTGAAGGAGGACCTTTTATAATTAATTAAGGTGGGTTTTGGGTGGGGGAGTGGTTTGGAGAGAATGAGAGCAATGCATGCATGGGCTTTCCTCGTCATTTACCCCTTGACTTGGTTGTCAAATTAAGTCACCATCGATCTTGAGTAGAAGGTGGAAGAATCGTCCCAACCATGCATGCACCATCTCCATCACCGTCACCCAACCATGCATGCGTCTCTCTCTCTCTCTCTCTCCATAGGTAGGTGGATATATACATACATGACCACCCGGAAGATGAAATCTTCCACACGCCTGAGCAGAGCTCAAAGAGAGTCCCCAACCCTTTTTTTTTTCGGCAGTTCCCCTCTCAGCTCCAACCTCCTTGTGCGGTACTGAGCCTACCCTACACGGAAGTCAGGGGACCAGCGGCTGCTGTAAATGTCGGTCGGCGACGACGACGTCGATCGGAGGTCCGTCCACGCCGGCTGTCAGATCCCTCGGCAAACGCCAAGCCCGCCGGGGCCATCCTTGGAAAGGGAGCGCACATGGACTAGAGAGCGACGTCCTAGCTAGGGACACCAAAATGTAGCTTGGGGAAAAAATAAATAAATAAATAAATAAGTAAATAAATAAATAAATAAATATATATATATATATATATATATATATATATATATATATATATATATATATATATATATAATGAAGTCCGCTTTAGATTTGATGGAGAGCGAACATGCCCAGGGAAGTGTATTGGAAATACGTGCATCACGAGTCTTGATTATTAAGATTTTGCTATGTAGTTACAGGTTTTGCATTATATATCTTACTGAATCATTTAGATATGACTGCTCTTATCGGATTACAATACATCTGAGTCACGATCTAGACTCTATCTCCGCCCCCTTAAATAGTATTATAATATTTAAAAATTAATCAAAAATTAAAAATATAAAAATATAATAATGATATAACATTAGGCATAGACTACAATAAATGGTGGTAATAGAGATGAAAATTTTTGACGGATAGAAATCCGTCCAAATGTCTGTTGAAAATTTCGACGGCCGTCGAAATTTATGTGAGAATTTTTGATAGATGTCTGGACGGATTTGCATCTATTGGAAATTGGCGTCATAAAATTAGAAGTGTAGACTAATTTTTCGATGAAATTAATTTCTATCAAAAATCTGTCGAAAGATCTCCTTCTTCCCCGCGACACCCGAACCCTCTCCCTCCCACTCTCTCAGTCTCTCGCTTTCACACTCCCTTTGTTCCTCTCTCTCTTTTCACTGTCTCCCTGCTGATGAGAAGCTGTCGGAGTCATCCTCGCCGTCGCCGGCCAGAGCCGTGCACACCGCCACCTTGCCCCCGATGGCCACCATCACGTCTCGCGAGCTCGCAATCGCCAGTTGCCTTCGCCCTCATTGCCTTTAAGCCCCCCCGCCCCTCACTCATTGTCTTTTTCCCCCTTGTTTGTTGTCGCTGGGGTGGGAGGGGGCGTCGGTGGGGGAGGGGAGCTAGGGGAGGTGAGGGGGGATCAGTTGGGGAGGGGGAGAGGGTTCCGCGGCGGTCGGTAGCGAGGGGAGGGGGGTCAGTTGGGGAGGGGAGGGGGCTATGATGGGGAGGGCAGGGGGGTTCGAGAGAGGGAGGGGACACGGTGGGGGGGGGGGTGCTACGATGGGGAGGGCAGGGGGGTTCGAGAGAGGGTCACAGTGGGGAGGGGAGGGGGGTTCCTCCCACGCACGGAGAAGGGAGAGAGAGGGGGGGTGCAGGGGGGAGGCCGGGTGGGCGGTTCGGGAGAGGGTGGGTGGCACATTGGGGAGGGGGGTTCGGGAGAGGGAGTGGGGGCACATTCGGGAGTGGAGGTGGGGGGTCTGTGGGACAGGGGAGGGGGGCCGTGGGGGTTCTGTGGCGGCCGGCGGCGAGGGGAGGGGGGTCGGTGGGGCATGGGAGACAAAGAAGGGGGAGGGGGCGGGTCTGGGTGTGTATAAGGAAGGGGAGCGGTCTTTTTTTAATTTGTGGGTTGTAGGGTCGGTGAGGCAGGCGAGGGGGTTCGGTGGGGGAGGGGAGAGGGGGTCCGCGTGAAGGGGAGGGGGGAGGGTCCGTGTGGGTGGAGGGTAGGGGAGGGTTTGGTTGTCCAAGAATTCTTCTCTGTTTGAGATGTAAGTATTTTTAAGTTCATTTTATGGTGTTTGTGTTTTTTATTTTTATCTATTGTAATCAGTTATTAAAATAAAATGAATAGTTTAATTCAGTGTTATTTAATTATATATTTTTTAATTATATGGGGTGTTCCTTGTAAGCTAAAGTGTGTGAGTGCAACCTAACATTACACACACCTTAGGAGAGTGTGTTAAGCCCGTGTCAATGAACCTTCCCGTTCAAGATTTTGAGATTGATGTGTTTGTTCTCGTTCTTTTGATCAGAACATATTTATCTGACTCAAAATTTTGAATAGTCCTATTCGGACAATCTGTGAATATTTGATGGCACTTAGGTGATGTCACAACCCCCCGCTCTCATTTCATCTCCTCCGCTCGGCAATGGGGATCCGGTGGTCGGTTATGCCCAGAGTCTTCCTTCCCCTTGTTTGTGGTGAACTCGCCGCTGCTTCGCCCTTCCTTCCTCCTTCTCAACTATGTTCGATGGGGACGGCAGGCATGAGAGGGAGGGTGAGGTGCACTAGATGTCAATTGACATGGGGAGGTGGGGTGGATGATGACAGTGAAGAGGGATGACAAGAGGAAACGAGAGTTCCCCTCTCAAAGAAAAAATATGACAAGACTTGTTTTTTTTTTGGGGGGGGGGGAGGGGGGGAAGTTATAATTAAATGAGATTCCACCCTAAAAAGTTAAGGAGGTCTTACCAAACTTACATAAGTGGGTTATCTATTCTAATTTTTATTTTTAAAAAATAAAAAATTATGACCAAACACTCTATTAGCTTAGGTTAGTTGTTGAAAACGACAAGATTCTAAACGTATCAAACATCCTTAAATACTGGCGTCGGCACCGTCGTTCCTTTATTGGTAGAGAGCATCTAGGTGTCTAACACTCTTCAACATGTCCTAAGTAAAACAGGAGTGCATCAAGAAGACATTTGTGGGGAAATATCAAAGTCATTGAACGGAGGTGTCGACACCTTTAATATTTGCACTAACAACCAAAGAGAGCCCAATCCAAATAGTTGTCCTAGACGTGGAAACAATGCCGGTTCACTAGCTCTTTTCATATCCAAAAAGCAGCCTATTTACGCAAATACGTACGTTTTGAATTGTTAGTAAGTTCAGGATTTCTTAAAAGGCTCTTCCAATCTATTTGTAATCACAAAGATTCATGAATGCCCTCCTATATTTGGGTTTCTTTCAGAGGCCAACTTACCAGAATTCCCTTGAGATCTCTCACAACCTTTCTTTTTATTTTTTTGGGTAAGGTTCTCACTACTTTCATCGAATCAAAAGAGATTTGGATGCAAGCTTGATTTGTTGGATTTAATCTAATATGGGCATACATATATATATAATAAATTGTATACTATGCGCTATCATAAAGTTTATCCATATTAATGTGATTAATTAAGGATTTGAGGATATAAGCATTTAAAGAAAAGTATAGGTCATATTTTAATTATGTGTAGAGACCAGGGTGTTATTTCTATTTTTATGATGGGCTAAAATAGAAAAAGGCACCAAAGGGTGCTTTAGCACCCGTACGCACAACAAAGGTCTCTTGAGTTAAGAGGCCGGGTCATGGTCCCCAATCCAAACACGAGATTTCTCCTTCTCCTGGATATCCCATCGTCTCGGAGTGCCGTCGGAGAACGCTGTACTGGATTGGAAGACTGTCTCCCATGGATCCAGGTATGCTTCCGCTGAAGTTCTTTGGGTGTTTTGACATGGAGATCATTGGGCAACTCATGTTCTATAGATTTAATCTCCCACTCAAGAATTTCCTGCAATGGTATCAGAGCCTTAAATCTATGTTAGAACCATGAAAATCGAGTTTTCTGCGACCGCATGCTTCTCATCCGGCCGGTGGGGTGTCCAGATTACTTATTATAAAAAAAAAATGGCTGGGCCACCACCACGGCGGCCAGCCGCGCAAGGGCCCCGCCGCGGCGGTCACCCGCGTGGGAAAGGGGAATGACACCCCCGCAGGGGTTGAGCAGGGGACTCCCGCCGGTGCAATTCATCCCGCCATCGTGTATGGACCATAGTTTTCGTGATTGGCGCTACAAAAGGATTTGACCGTCCATCGTCGAGAGTTGGGGATGGTCAGGGTGTGGAGGGAGACGAAGGAAGATGGGAAAAAAAAGATTTTTTTTCCCATCGCTACCTGTGTACCCAGAATAATTTCTAGTTTTGCCTTTAACCCCTCCATCTTGCTGCATATGTATTGGCCTATATATAGTTTTGTAAATACCCCGTACACGCAGGTTTAATGTTGCTTTCCTGCTTCTGAATATACATGCAGCTTTAAAGTTAGCTTTTAATATTATATATGCAAATGTTTAAAGTTGGCACTTTCCTGCTACCAACATGTGCATGAAGCTTTAAAGATTGCTTATAATATTATCACATGTATACTTTTCTACCTTCACAATGCACGTGAGGCTTTATAGTTGCTATCTAATGTTTCAGTCTTCTACGGGATAAATGCGTAAGACGCACCGTTATATATGTGTATATGCATCTGTAAGCATGAGGCACCTTTTAATTTAAGATTTTGACATTCTTTCATCTACATTCTGGGTTGTTATATGTTTAGAATGCATATGGCTTATATCGTGATAGATTTAGATAATCTTTTGGTCTCAAATTTTGGTACATTTTTATAGATGTCTAATACTCTTGAAATAAATTAATTGAAACAACATGCTACCAAAGTAGCCTCTCTTGTATAGATTAATTTATTTTGGAATATCAAGATGATTGTATTTATGTAATTCATGTAAATATTTACTAGCCCAAAGGATAGTTAAATATTTGACTGAATTGCATATATGCATATTTGTAATAGTAAATATGTGATAATTATTTAGTATTTCATGTGAATAATAAGTCGGTCCAAAGAAAGGCTTATTGTTTGACAGAATTTATTATCAATATTTGACTATTACACCAAGAGTATCACTTGCAAGTTAATATTCTTGTCCAAAGATAAAATATTAATGTTGTACTTGATATCTTGTGATGGGCCGTACCATTATTTGATAATTATTTTCAACATAATTTGAAACTTATGTGAGCTATTGTTTTTATTTTGTTACAGTTGCAAGTTCTGCTAATAATATTTCTGTCAGCATTAATTCAATTCCTATGCTTAATGGTACTAACTTCAAAACATGGAAGGAGAACGTGATGATTGTTCTCGGTGTTATGGATCTAGACCTTGCATTAAGACTTGAACGGCCTAATGAGGTTACAGAATCCAGTTCTACTGAGGAAAAGAGAGATCTGAAAAAATGGGACCGTTCAAACCGCATGAGTCTTATGATCATGAAACGTGCCATTCCAGAAGCATTCAGAGGCACTATGTCTGAAGAGGTTACTACAGCTAAGGGTTTCCTTGAGGAAATGGAGAAAAGGTTTGCTAAGAATGATAAGGCTGAAACAAGTACACTCTTGGCCAATCTAATTTCCATGAGGTATAAAGGAAAAGGAAACATAAGGGAGTACATTATAGAGATGTCTCATCTTGCCTCAAAACTAAAGGCACTTAAGTTAGAATTATCTGAGGATCTACTTGTGCATTTAGTTTTAATTTCTCTTCCAGCACACTTCAGTCAATTTAAAGTGAGCTATAACTGTCAAAAGGACAAATGGTCCCTTAATGAGCTCATCTCTCGTTGTGTGCAAGAAGAGGAAAGGCTAAAGCAAGAGAAGACTGAAAGTGCTCATTTGGCTTCCACCTCTAAAGACAAGGCTAAATTTAAGAAAAGATAAAAGAGCAATGAAGCTGCAGGTGGACCACCACAAAAGAAACAACATAAGGAATCTGCATGTTTCTTTTGCAAACTTAGTGGACACAAGAAGAAGGATTGCACCAAGTATCATGCTTGGCGTGCAAAGAAAGGTACACTTCTCACTTTAGTTTGTTCAGAGGTTAATCTAACTTCTGTACCCAGATACACTTGGTGGATAGATTCTGGTGCTACTACTCACATAAGTGTGTCTATGCAGGGTTATCTCCACTGCCGAAAGCCGAATGATGGTGAAAGATACATCTACGTGGGCGATGGCAAAAGTGTGGAAGTTGAGGCTATAGGGACTTTTAGGTTATTGTTAAAGACTGGTTATTATTTGAATTTAAATGAGACTTATGTTGTACCGTCTTTTAGACGGAATTTGATATCTATTTCTATGTTGGACAAATCTGGTTATTCTTGTTCGTTTGGAAATAGTAAGTTTAGTCTTTTTCAAAGTTCAAATCTTGTTGGTACTGGTTCCTTGTCATTTAATGATAACCTATATTTACTTCATATTGTAGTCTCATTTAATGAAACATTGCATATAAGTTCACGCGGTACGAAACAAAAATTAACTAATGAGAATTCCGCTTCACTATGGCACAAGCGATTAGGTCATATCTCTAGACAAAGAATTGAGAGACTTGTGTCTGACGGTATTCTTGATTCCCTTGATTTTACGGACTTTGACACATGTGTCAATTGTATAAAGGGAAAACAAACGAACATAAGGAGAACAGGAGCCAATAGAGCTTCAGATGTCCTAGAATTAATACATACGGATATTTGTGGGTCATTTCCTATGCCTTCTTGGAATGGTCAATAATATTTTATTACATTCATAGACGATTATTCTCGATATGGCTACCTGTATCTCATTCATGAGAAGTCTCAGTCACTGGATGTGTTCAAGAAGTATAAGGCTGAAGTTGAGAACCAACTCAACAAAAGGATAAAGGCTGTCAGATCGGACCGTGGTGGAGAATACTATGGTAGATATGATGGATCAGGTGAACAACGTCCAGGACCTTTTGCTAAATTCCTAGAGGAATGCGGTATCGTCCCACAATACACCATGCCGGGATCTCCTAGCATGAATGGTGTTGCTGGGCGACGAAATAGGATACTTAAGGATATGGTAAGAAGTATGATTAGTAAATCTACCTTACCAGAATCTCTCTGGGGAGAAGCATTAAAGACTGCAGCTTATTTGCTAAATAGGGTTCTAACAAAAGCAACTGTGAAAACCCCTTATGAGCTTTGGATAGGCAAGAAGCCTAGTTTGAAGCATTTGCACATTTGGGGTTGTCCAGCTGAGGCAAGGCCTTACAAGCCTAATGAAAGGAAACTGGACTCCAAAACAGTCAGCAGCTATTTTGTTGGATATCCTGAAAGGTCAAGGGGCTACAAGTTTTATGATCCCGCAACTAAGTCCATTTTTGAGACGGGAAATGCCCAATTCTTTGAAGATGTTGAGTTTGCCATGGGGGATAAGATTAGAGATTTTATCTTTGAGGAGGAGTATGTCACTATTCCTCCAATTGATATTGACAATGATCAGGATCAGATTTCTTTGCCTGATATTGTTCAAGAAGTAATTCCAGATCAAGATAATGTTCAACCATATCCCATTCAAAATAATGAGATTATTCCAGAAGAACAAACTCAACACTCTCAAGAACCAATGCCATTAAGGAGATCTACTAGAGAAAGGAGAAGTGCAATTCCGGATGACTATATCATATTTCTCCAAGAACATGAGGTTGACATTGGGATGGTGGAAGATGATCCAATCAACTTCCATCAAGCCATGCAAAGTTCTAATTCTCAAAAGTGGACAGATGCTATGAATGAAGAAATAAAGTCCATGAAAGATAATGATGTTTGGGATCTTGTCCCATTACCTGAAGGTGCGAAGCCCATTGGTTGTAAATGGATATTTAAAACCAAGAGGGATTCAAAAGGTAATGTGGAGAGATATAAGGCTCGTCTTGTCGCTAAGGGCTTTATTCAGAAGGAAGGCATCGATTATAAAGAGACTTTCTCTCCGGTTTCATCTAAAGACTCTTTTAGAGTAATAATGGCATTAGTGGCACATTTTGATCTTGAGTTACATCAGATGGATGTAAAAACTGGTGGCGACATTGATGAGACGATATATATGGTGCAGCCAGAAAATTTTGTGTCGGGAGACCCAAAGAACATGGTTTGTAAATTAAAGAAATCCATCTATGGACTTAAGCAAGCTTCTCGTCAATGGTATTATAAATTTCATCAAATTCTCATCTCATTTGGTTTTGAGATGAATATAGTGGATGATTGTATATACCATAAGTTCAGTGGGAGTAAACATATTTTTCTGATTTTATATGTCGATGACATACTGCTTGCCAGCAATGATATAAGCTTATTATGTGAAACTAAGAAGTTTCTGTCAAGAAATTTTGAGATGAAAGATCTTGGAGATGCCTCTTTTGTATTAGGCATACATATATGCCGAGATCGCTCTCGAAATATCCTTGGGTTATCACAAAAGGGCTATATCGAAAAGGTTCTTAAAAGATTTGGCATGCAGAACTGTAAACCAGGTGACACCCCTGTTGCTAAAGGTGACAAGTTTAGCCTTAATCAATGCCCCACAAATGATTTTGAAGCTAAAGAGATGCAAAAGATCTCTTATGCATCAGCCATAGGAAGTCTTATGTATGCTCAAGTTTGTACGCGTCCGGATATTGCGTACATTGTTGGAATGTTAGGCAGATACTTAAGTAATCCAGGAGTGGATCATTGGAAAGCAACCAAAAGGGTCATGCGGTACTTACAAAGAACAAAGGATTACATGCTCACATATAGAAAATCAGATCAACTAGAGATCATTGGATATTCCGATTCTGACTTTGCTGGATGCCAAGATAGTAAGAGATCCACATCAGGCTATATTTACCTTTTGGCTGGAGGAGCTATTTCATGGAAGAGTGTTAAGCAGACACTTGTAGCTTCTTCAACCATGGCTGCAGAGTTTATAGCATGTTATGAGGCATCAAATCATGGAATATGGCTGCGAAATTTTGTCACCGGGTTGCGAATTGTGGATGGAATTGAAAGACCACTTAAGATATTTTGTGACAATAAGTCAGCAGTGTTATATTCCAATAACAACAGGAGTTCTACAAAGTCTAAGCACATAGACATCAAGTTCCTAGTTGTTAAAGAAAGAGTACAGAGTGGTCAAATATTTATATAGCATATTGGTACAAACTCCATGATTGCGGATCCGCTTACTAAGGGACTTCCACCCAAGATCTTTCATGAGCATATTACTCCTATGGGTGTCATGTCATTTGATAATGTGCTAGTTTAGTGGGAGTTTGTGTTTATATTTTTGAAATATTTTGTATTTGTGGATATTTTCTGCAGAAATAAAGAATTCAGTTTGTTCTCACTCTGTTATTTGTTGATCTCAATAAAAAAAAATAAAGTTGGACCAGTTGGAAATAGACATGACTGAATCACATTACATGTAATTTCCATGCTACACATCCATACTTGATCCATGTTGTTCATTATATTAACATATGTGATTATTGATGGGTTCAATTACGTCAAATGTAATGAAAACCCCTTTAGTTCTATGTTGATATGATTGATGGACCGGATTGATTGAAAATGCTTTTGATGATGATAGCAAATCTTCTGAGCTCATAAAGTTTCAGTATACAATCATACAAGTAAATATGTATATGTTGCCCAAGTGGGAGATTGTTGGATTTAATCTAATATGGGCATACATATATATATAATAAATTGTATACTATGCGCTATCATAAAGTTTATCCATATTAATGTGATTAATTAAGAATTTGGGGATATAAGCATTTAAAGAAAAGTATGGGTCATATTTTAATTATGTGTAGAGACCAGGGTGTTATTTCTATTTTTATGATGGGCTAAAATAGAAAAAGGCACCAAAGGGTGCTTTAGCACCCGTACGCACAACAAAGGTCTCTTGAGTTAAGAGGCCGGGTCATGGTCCCCAATCCAAACACGAGATTTCTCCTTCTCCTGGATATCCCATCGTCTCGGAGTGCCGTCGGAGAACGCTGTACTGGATTGGAAGACTGTCTCCCATGGATCCAGGTATGCTTCCGCTGAAGTTCTTTCAGTTTTGACATGGAGATCATTGGGCAACTCATGTTCTATAGATTTAATCTCCCACTCAAGAATTTCCTACATGATTTTCTTTTTCTCTTATTTCTTTTTGGTGAACTTGAAAATTGAAAGTGCTACGTGAAAACAAGGAACTCAAATTGAAGCTAACAAATAACCAGAGGACCCTGAGTGAGTCACTAATAAATATCCTACTTTATGATAAGACCGAGAAGGTCCCAAGTTCGACTATCGGGGAACCTATCTAACTCATGTAATCATCAAGTTTGTTATAGTCTTGAGAAAAAAAGATGCACGTCACTTGATGTCGTTGGATTTGAACGTAGATCTCTCACACTCTATGTAGACTCAAGTATCACTGTACTAGCTAGAGAAACTTATGGGGGGAGGGTGCTCGCGGAGTCTATGACCCCTCCCCCACCTTCAATTAACTCTGGAGTTTACTAGCGGGGGTCTACAACCCACACCCCCACTCCTAACTATCGAGGGTGGGATTCACGAGTCCCATCTCTCTCTCTCTCTCTCTCTCTCTCTCTCTCTCTCTCTCTCTCTCTCTCTCTCTCTCTCTCTCTCTCTCTCTCTCTCTCTCTCTCTCTCTCTCTCTCTCTCTCTCTCTCTCTCTCTCTCTCTCTCTCTCTCTCTCTCTCTCTCTCTCTCTCTCTCTCTCTCTCAGTAAGCAAAATGGAAAGAATGTAAAAAAAAGAGGATCCCCCATTAATCAGAGGGAGGTGAGGGAGGTCCGCGACCCCCTCCTTCATCCCCCAACTAATTGGTGAAGATGGGAGGGGGTGGGCGTGCCCCCCCCTCTCTCTCTCTAAACCAACTTCCACCACACTTATATCGGGAAACCCAATGGATAATTAATGCCAATCAATTAATAGGCCTAGAGCTCCCTTAAGGAGGAGGGGTGGCTCATTTGTAAATGAGACAATTCAACAACACAAGATTTAGGATAAGGCTTGAGCTCCAACTCCCAAGACCCAACTTGTTTTTAGAGTGGGTTAGGGACGAGTACGCCACCGTAGGTGGCCCACCCTTAACTCACTCCGGTTGACTTATTCCATCCCTTTTCATAGATTCACAAAATCTAATTTTATCTTTAACCGACTTCAATTAAGGAAAAAAAGTCAAACAAAAATAATTCATATCACTCCGATTAACCTACCCTAATCGGACATACTATTTTATATAAATGACCCCAAGAGTCCCCGCAAGGATCAAGGAGACTTGAAGCCTTGAACACTTATTTGTGTGTTTGAAAAAAAACGAAGAGCAATTTTTTTGTATATATGCCCCTATTAATGGAGATGTGTCTTTATAATATTGGGAAAATATACAAAATATAGAAAATTCATGTATTTTTATAAATAATGAAAGTTCATGAAAAACTTTGTTCATATGTTAAATGTCTAGAAATTATGTAAAAATCCACCTAATATGTAGAAATTTCTAAACATTATATGAATACCTTACATTTTCTAAAAATTATAGAAATATCTAAGAAATTAAAGAAAAAAAATCAAAAATCTTTAAAAATTGCATAGAAGTCCTAGCAATGTATGAATATTATACCGTATATTTTCAGTAAATTGCAAAAAAATCCTTGTTATTATGAAAATACCTTAAAGGGTTTGAAGATTGTATAAACACCTTTGCCCTTGCAAAAGGGGGTATTAGTTCTAGTAAATATACTCTCACCATGGGAATATCAACTAATTTGAGAATCTGGTTATGAATCTTATGATCATGCGACGGTCCAATGGTCCAATAGTGATGTAGTTTAAATCATTGTTTAGATTTTGATCCGGAATAAATTCAACATCAAATTTTGACTTAAATTTAAATCCAACGGCCTATTCATGATGTAATTTAAATCCAAAAGTTAGATCTTGACTCGGAGCAAATATGACAGTCTAGTCCGAATTGGGATGCGACCGTCAATATCATAACACGTACATAATGTAAGGGTATAAAGATTTCTTTGACAATTAATCAAGGGTGAATTTTATGTCGATGTAAATTAACGCTGATTATATTCGGTGAGAAAAAATTCAGCACACGAATTTTAAATTGTCCAATAAACTTAACTCATAGGGTTAATCATGCGTATGTTAATTACTTAACTAAAATATGTGCTTTCTTAATAAATAAATAAACACCTCCAAACAAAAAAAGCACAAAGTAATATTTATCGTATTGATTTAATCCCACGTGGTGAAACACATATATACCCTACGATCATAAATAGTGTACTCTCTTCTCATGTTCCCCTATATTCTTAATATTGTCATATATACCGCCATAATAAATTATAGTTCATCGTATATTCACCAACCATCGTCTGCTGTTTATTTAACTTTAGGTGGATTAAGACATGAAAGACTAATCTACCCTTGTTTAGTGTGGCTACGTAATTAAAATGGTGACATACTAACCCGTTTTTAATCTCTTAATTATTTATACTCCCAAAATCTAATATTTTACATGTTCAGCAGAATATTCACTTAATTCTGATAATATTGGAATACAAGGGGTATAAGTGAGACAATGTTACTTGATGTGGAGGCATATTATGATAATATAAAGAATATGAGGATATAAAGTAAAATACAAGGGCTTTGTGTATATATGTAATTAACTCTTTTACATTTTGGGAACTGTAGCGACAGGAAAATGGTTCCTAAGTCACGTACCACATTCTCTATTTATTTGTTGGGGAAATTATCTCACGCCCGTGGATGCGTGCACACACCAAGAAACCAGAAGG
The DNA here is from genome assembly GCA_022559845.1 of Amorphophallus konjac. Taxonomy (NCBI): domain Eukaryota; kingdom Viridiplantae; phylum Streptophyta; class Magnoliopsida; order Alismatales; family Araceae; genus Amorphophallus; species Amorphophallus konjac. The sequence goes on from CM040123.1 coordinate 406,173,553, forward strand.
ACGTCAGAAGGAGTTCCGGGTGTTACCCCAGAGGACAACCCTCCGATGTTTAAGTCAGCAAGGGATTTAATGAACGACAGAGAAGAGCAGAGTAAGAGAAAAGTAGGGGCCGTAGGAGTCGATCTAGGAGGCGTGTAGATCCTCTGTATGCGTGCCCGCCGATGCCAGTGGACTCTCGGAGAGTGCTCGCTGGGTGGTAAGGCCACTCAGGAGACAGAAGCTCTCTGGACGTATGTAACGACCCGAGAATCCGATTACCGGGAAGGCCCGATAACCTGAGACTCGCGCCGCCACCCACGAGCCCGAAGACTTGGAAGGGTTAGAAGGATGGTGTGGAAACTACACAAGTATCACCAGTAATTGCAGAAATTAAACAATTATAATATTAAGCAGGAATTAATTTAACATTTTACATGGTCCACAATAGAAAATAACAACAGTAACAATAGTCCACAACTAGTACAGAGACAAGAAAGGAAAGTACAGCTACACGGGACATACCCCGACTCTGACCTCTAGCACTACCTCTGGACACCCGCACCACGCTGCACCCCAGACGCGCTCCCCCGGGGCGGCGCCTCACCTGAAACACGGTGAAAACACGCAGGAAATGAGTCTCGGAACAAGACTCAGTAGGGATCACTCGAACCCTACCTCGTAAAACGAGAAATCACTACACTAGCGGTAAGAGAGTATCTCGGAAAGGAAAGCCCGGTACTCTACAGAACCAAACCCTACGGCACGTAAACCGACACACGTGCCACGGTGAGAAGACCGAAACTCAATGGTCGAACCGCAAAATCCGAAGGTCAGAAACACCCGACTGACAGTCTGCCACTCCGTACTCGACAGGAGAACCAGCCACTAGAAGCACAGACGGTCGGGTCCCCTGACGTCTTACACCGCACCGCAGGTGAACCGCCTGGCGTGGTAGCTCCTACCAGAGGCGCATACACCGTACAAGTAACTCACGACAAGTGACTAGCTGGGGTCACGCCCGTCGACGTGCGTCCACTGTCCCCAACCACGTGTGCACACACAGACCACGCGTCCTAGGTCTGGCCCTCTGACTGGTTTTCCCCTGGCACTGGACTCTAATATGACGAGGGGCTTGACGGTAACCAGTCTAAAACCGTTCTCAGGGTAAGCCTCTCCACCTACTCCCAGGTGGAAACACACGCGTGTAAGCAGGCTACGACTAGTGGAGGGTCACTAAAGGAGTAGACTCTCGAGTCAACGGAAAACAACGCCCGTGTCCGACGACGTGCGGGAACCACCCCACGTACCAGCCCCGTCGCACGGTGGCCACAGTGGGAGTAAAAACGGGGTTGCCACCTTCACGGGACAACCAGGCATGTGACGGTCCACCCTAGGGCCGTCACAAGGATGTAACGGTCTAGGCGAGACCGTTACATGCACCCAACGGCCCGACGCAGGCCGTTACACTGCCCCACGGGAAACAGAATGTAACGGCCCGGCCTGGCGCGTTACAAGGATGTAACACGCTTGGCCCAGCGCGTTACACGAATGTAACGCGCTTGGCCCAGCGCGTTACACAGACCCCGCGGTCAAGTGGGAAAAAAGGGGGGTGTAACGCGTTTGCCCCAGCGCGTTACACAAATGTAACGCGCTTGGGCCAGCGCGTTACACAACCCCCACGCCCAGGGTGAAAACGGGATGTAACGGCATAGGCCCAGCGCGTTACACGAATGTAACGCGCTTGACCCCATGCGTTACATACCCTGACCCCCAACGGTCAGAAACCAACGGTCGGAAAGCCCCTGACGGCCCAACCCAGACGCGTCACACACAAACGGTGGTCAATCGTGGGACCGTCACAGTCCCTGACCCCCTAGGGCTAAACAAAGGGCATGTAACGGCCCCTCCGAGGCGCGTTACATCATGTGACGGTCCCTGGAAGGACCGTCACACTCACCCGACGGCGAAAACGGCAGAACCGCCCAAAAACTTCGACCACGTCCCCGTGCCTCCACCGGAGAGGGGGAAATCAAAGGGGAAGACCCCTGGGGACCCCTAGCATGATTCTATGCCATCAAAACGTGAAATCATGCATCGAATCTATAGATCGGGCGGCTCTCCCCAAATCATGGAAGAACCCCAAAAATGCTCGATCAAGCCCCTCTCGGCCTCCCCTCGGCCTACAAATCACGGAAATGAACGGCAAGAGGCTAAGGAACGTCACCCTATCTCAATGGAACGAATACTCCGCCGGATCGTCCCCGATCGCAAGAAAATGTTATGAAAACCCTCGTTCTTCCTTGAGCTCCCACGACCCACGAACGCCTCCACGATCACCTCGTCGCCGCCGTCGTCACCACGCCGTCGCCCAGTGCCGTCTGCAGCCGGAGGGGACGCCGCCGCGGTCTCGCCGGACGAAGAAGAGAGAAAGAGGGGGGCGGTGGTCACGGTGGGGAGAAAGGAGGAAGAAGAAGAAGAAGAAGAGGGTGGGAGAGAGAGAGAGAAAAGGGGGGTTTTATAGAAATTCCAGAAAATCCGGAAAATACCGAAAAATAGAAAATTACACCCCCGCGATCCTCGGAACGCACCGATCGCAATGGTACCACTCGTGCCCAGGTGAACGGCTCGGTTCACCCACAGCGAGCTTCTAAAGAAAAGCCGAAACACACACCGGGAATCGGAAAACACACGCGGAAAAGCCGCGGAACGCCTCCGGGCCTCCGAAACGACTCCGGAACGCGCCGATCTGAACACGAAAGATGTCCGGAACGAAATTTCGGACACAACAGAGTCAGATGCTCTGAAAACCAGATCCGGGACCCACGAAGAAGGATCCGAAAGGTCCGGAATATTACAACGTAGGTGGCCCTCTTGTCGTTGTCGCTGGTAGGGCTGCTCTCTTCTCAGTAGAAAGCTCTGGGGCAGGAATATCCTCTTGCGTAGTCATGTGGGGTTTTTAGTAGAAGAATCTACCGTGTCCCTCTCTATCGTCCATGTCCCGTTTATATGGGTTGTCCTGGTGCGAGGGCCTCATCCCTTGATAAGGAATGGTCTGTTCAGTTGGAATAATGTTCCCCGCTATGTTGGCGGGAGTTTTCCGTTGGAGGGCGATAGTCCCGGTGTCGGCCGATCCCTGGGCTAGTTTTACGGCACTCATGGCACGTGCTCGCTCGTTACGGGGTCAAGGTCGACGTCGTGGGGGCAAAGGTCGGTCGTCGGAGTGTCTTCCGGCGAGAACTGCGCTTGGGCCGGCCTAATCGGCGTCGTGGAATCCGATGTCTCGTTGGGTCGGTCATCTTCTTATTGGGCCAAACTGCATGTGTGTCCGCCTCTCGATTGAGCTTAGCGCGTCCGAGCCTTAATGAGCCGCGCGTGCGTGGGTCGAATCTGGGTCAAGCCAGATTTATCCTCCTCAGGAACCGTGGTTCTTTGTGCTTTCGAAACCTCTCTTATTAGATCAGTTGACTGATTACACTTGTACGCCCATCTTTCATTTTAGATTGATATATCAATGGTACTACACACTTTTCAAAGAAAACTGCTTTTAAATTCTTTTGAACAGACTTTGAATTCTGATATATATATATATATCTTACGAGATAGAGTGGGACGGAGCGAGATGGTACTGTTCCGTCCCGTCCAGAAAAAAAATTGAGATAATCGAGACGACCGATCTGATAAACCCTACTATTAATCATGAATAAAGTGCTTTGTTGCACTTGCTCCTTATCGTTGTTTCAATCTTTCCTTTGCTATGATTTATGCAGTTTATCTTTCATAAAAAGATTTCTCATCTGATGTCATGTAATATGTTGAATTATTGGCAGGGAGCTGGTGAAAAAAGCACTTCTTTTGTCATGTTCTTTAGTAAGCTAGCCTTTTGATGTCGTCTTCCATTGATACGAGTGAAATAGTAGACGTTTCTTCTTATATTTTAACTCTTCGACCATTTAAGAGAGAATATCTTTGAAGACGGAAACCATTTGTATCATTTCTGCCGTGTGCTGCGGATGGACTGAGAACTCACAACACATCGATCCTCACCTGAGACTATTATCACTCATCATTTCCCTCTCTCTCTCTCTCATCCGTCACGTGTGCATGCACACACACACACTCTCTCTCTCTCTCCTCTTTCTGCCTCCTCCACAATATGGCTGACTCCCGCATAGTTAATATTGATACTCCTAAGTTTTAACTCCCATCATGTATATATGCATGTATTAATCAAAAGGCGTGTTTTTTATTATTCTTTTCGTGGCTTAATTAAGAGGTAGAGACGCATCTATCAGAATGCAATTAGCATACTTATTGGTCTTTAAAATCTCAGGGATGTGAGATACACCGATTGGTCGGATCTGTCATAAGATTGTTCGACGACGACGACGGCTGCTGCATTTTGTACGTCAAATCATAATCTAGCCAGCCTGCAAAGGAGAGAGATCGAGAGAGAGAGAGATACAGATAATGCATTGTGAAACAGTACTTGAGCGGCGGAGGAGAAACAACGAGGTTCTTACAAACTTTGTGGGATTTTTTCTTGGCTCTCGTTTCGATGATTTCTTCCTGGGGGTGGATACCGACCGTAAATCAACAAAATAAGAGAATTTTGATATCATGCGAGTACCACGTAAATCCCATTTGCACTATTTTACAATCACACAAACAAATTAAAAATTGTAGAATAAAACAACTGCAGAGTTGTATAGTGACTTTCCGACGAAACAAATCCATCCACGAGAGGTATGTTTGGTTGGGGGTTAAGAGGAGGATATCTCCTGTCTTAATCTTACTATTCGTTTGGTAAAATTAAAACGGACGAGAATAAGAGGGTTAAGAAGAAACGAGTTATCTCAAAAAATGAGATTAAGATCGGAGATAAGTCATTCCACTATCTATAAGGTGACTGAGAGCACTTTCAAAAAAATTTATTTCTACCTCAAAGATTATAATATGTCAATTTTTAGCTTAATTTTTAAAATTTACAAAAATAAATATCTACAGTTCCGTAAAAATATTATTAACAGAAAATTTTATAAAATTGCTCTCGTTTATACTAATTATTATTATGAATAAAAAATATTAAAAAGTAATCTCATTAGTGTTAATTATGATTAATAAGAAATTATATTAAATAATAATATCATTAGTGCTAAATATTATTAATAGAGAAAATTTATTCAACAATACCCTCGTTAAGACTAATCGTCATTATGAATAAAACATATTAAGCATTAACTTCAGTAGTGTCAGTCATGATTAATAAGAAAAAAAATCAAATAAATGACACATTATTAAGCTAACTAATATTAAAAATAAAAATAATTAAGTAATAATCTAGTTAGTGCTAATCATCATTATTAATAAAAATATTACATAATAATTTTTATTATTATTTAATATTATTAACATAAGAAACCATTAAATAGTATCCTCATTGGTACTAATTACTATTGCAAATGAAGATATTAAATAACATATGACGTAACAATAGTAAAATGATCTTTTTTTTTCAACAATTATTCTCATTTGTATCTATATATTTAACTGAACGAGAAATAAAAATAATACTATTCTTATCTCCTCTCATATCAAATATACATGAAAATAATATTATAAATAAATTATCTTAGAATGATTAATAACTATTATCCTCAAAATTTATCCTAATACTAAATTTCACCTTAAGATATCAACTACTAATCACGATTGATCAAACCTGGATCTGATCCATTGAGGACACTACTTAGGAGTTACGACTAGGGTGGTAAATTCTAGGGCGAGGGGTAGGGTTTTTGCCTTAGCACCACGTCCCTCACCCGCACCCGGCGGTAGGTAAAAGGATACGACCCCCGCCCCCGCCGCTCTCTTCTCCTCCGACCTGTCCTTCCTGCGCTCGCAGCTCTCGTCTTTCGCTTCCCGCCGCGTTTTATGAGCATTTGCTTCTCGTGCTACTTTGCAGCGCCGGATTACAGCGGCGTTGTGGAGTTTTCTGCGTACCTGCTTGGTCCTGGGCCGCTCGTCATCTGGGTTTGGGAATCAGGTACGGTGGCAAACGCCTTTCGTGGATTTCGTGTTTGTGGACGACTATAGGGTTATTCGCAATGCCGGTGCCGTTCGGTGAGGGCTGATGGATTCGAGATGTTGTGTTGTTATTTCGCGTTTCAGATTTCTGTTTCCCGTCATGTTGCCCACGGCCTCCTGCGCCACTCTTAGTCGTCTTCTTGGATAGACGTTTGTGAAAAAGGGGTATCCTTCCAGGGGAATTGGAAGGGTGAGGAGATCATCCCGATTCCACGGTCCATCCTCTACGAGGCAGTGAACAATAAGCAAGAATCCTTTTTGTTTATAAAAACTTAACGTAAAAGGGCTTCCCTAGGAACGTTTTTCCTCATTCGAAGAAGATGGTGAAACCCTGAGCTATTTCCATGCTGGTCAATTCTATTTTGTGCACGTTGGTGACATCAGAGTTTGGGGTTTGTGTTATTATGTTCGGTTGATTTCCTTGATGTTATTTCTTGTTATAAGTGTTAATAAAATGCATGGAACAAAGCTGGATAGACATCGGAGCATATTGTATTGCACCTGTGGTTTTTGTGTAAGGGTAAGGTTTTTGAAGATCAAGTGGGCTGATGTTGTGCAGAAGCACTATAGTCATATCCTATTGTACATCATCATCGAGCTGTGTATCCTATGCCCTTGTACGTATATTGCTGCAAATCCTGTGCTGTCTGGTTTCATACAAAATTAATGCTACTTATAGAGGGTAGCTCACTCCCCCTGTGATGCGAGTTCCCGCTATTTCTCAGCACCAATCTACGTTCTATGTTCTATGTTACGTACGGTAAACAGTTCCTTTTTTCTGTTGAAGATGGGTTGATCAAAATAATGGTTGGCGTTGCACTTATTAGGCACTAGATCAGCCTTCTCATTAATTTTGTGGGAAGTTCTGCCTCCCATTGGAAGCCTCAAAGGTGTTATGCATCAGCCAAGGTGCACATTCAAAGGTGTTATGCATCAGCCATGTTTTCTTACATTAGATCGGTCATTGCACTTGGACACAGGTGATTGTTGTTCAACCTGCTTAGGTAAATATTAGCTTCTTGGCCTGGTTCCATGTCATGGTAGTGTCTCGATGAGTTTATATTCGGTGAAATAGTTATACGTGTAATTGGATATCTTAAGTGACATTTTTTTTTTTTGAGACTTGATTGCAGGGGATCAGAGCTTGCTTTTTAAAGGGTTTCCTAAGGCATGGGGTTCCCTAAGCGTTGCAGCTGGGTGGCAGGCCTGCTCCTCCCGGGAGTACTCCTGGCCTCCCCGGCGGTGCGAAAAGTGCGCGTCCTCAACGGGCGGGAGGCCGACGCCATGTCCCGGAAGCATGAGGAGGGGGAGGCCGACGCCATCTCCCGGATGCATGAGGAATGGATGGCCGAGCACGGTCGAGTCTACAAAGATGAGGCCGAGAAGAAGCTCCGCCTCGAGGCATTCCGGCGCAGCGTCGAGAGAGTGGAGTCTGCCAACCAAAGGGCCGGCAGACGCCTGTTCGGGCTCAGTGGACTTGCGGATTACACTGATGAGGAGCTCAAAAGCTTACGTTGCCCTTTTGACCTTTCCGCGGGATACTACTACGATGCTCACGAGAAACGGAATGAATGATGGGCGCCTTCAGGGGAGGTCTCATGTTCTATGCGTTATGTCTTAAAAATTAGGATAGATAGATTCTGCGTATGTGACCGAGTCTCAGGGGGGGGGGGAGGATAAAATAAGGTTTAGATGTTTAATGGTAACGATGGGTCGGAGTTCACCGAGGGTTTGTTTGTTTTGTCGTAGATCACTATCCAACTCTGCAGTTGTTGTATTTGACAATTAATTTTCTGTTTGTTCGTGTGATTGCAAAATAGTGTAAATGGAATGTACGTGGCATGGTTTGCCGACCAGGTGAGGGTCGCCCCGACTCGCCCGACCAAGGCCGGGACATGGGTCGGCCTGGTCGTGGGTCGCCACCGGGTCGGTCCATTATTTTAAGATTATATTATATTATATTTTATATATAATGTGTCTTTTTTTATTTTATTATAATATTTTATATATTATGTATATATATAAAGTGATTTTTTAGAACGGGACGGATCGGGTCGGATCGAGACGGGACCGACCGGACCCGACTCAGGCCGAGATCGAGTCGGCCGGGTCGGCAGGGTTGACAAACCTTGTTATGTGGGACTCACGGGACACCAAAATTCTCTTGTTTTGGTGGTTTACGGCCGGTATCCATCGCCGGAGGAAATCATCAAAACGAGAGCGGAAAAAAAATAGTTGGAATTGTAGTTAACCGGTGAAAATTACACGTTCGTAAATTACCTGTTCGTAAATTACACGCTTCTGGGTGGTGTGCCCCCTTGAATCCACTAACCATTCAATAGCAAAGACAAGTCAAATGGAGAAAATATGAAGAAAACAAATTTGCAAATGCAGCGGCATGTACAAGCAGCGATAGGAAGCCTGCAGGTTTGGTCAAGACAGTCGATGCCTCCATCACCTGTTGCTTTCATGTAAAATTTCTACACCGCCAATGACACCGGCAGCCATGGTGACTTGTGCGACGGGTTGTTCGGCCACCTCACCCTCGCCAGCAGCGTTTGTGGGTGACCATGAAAAAGAATGCAAAAATTGTATGTCAATTTCATGGCACAAATCTAAAAGGTGAAAGTGCAACAATCAATAGCATGGTTAAAAATCAGCACATCATTTCCTAGACAACAAATTATTTTGAAGCCGAAAAAAATTGAGAAACTTGAGACATCATGGTAGCACCAGTTTGAAAACAAATCAGTCGCATCTATACCTGTATGATATCTCTGTTAGGAACAAGTTCATACCTGTATGATAGCATTGTTAAGTATGATATAAAAATAGGAATCATGGTAGATCAAGGGAAATTATGAAGTGTGAGATTTGAACAAAACGATGTATGTCCTGAAATTGAATTACCTTGTGTGACTGAGGAGATGGCATAGAAGACTGGTTGCTGGGGGCCTCCAGATGATCCATATTATTTCATGCCTGGTGTTTGCATGGTTATCAATTTGTTTATCCAAACTGATCCGTCCACCCTACAGTGATTTTTTTAGGCATGAACAAAGACTAGTGCTAAGTTCTCATTCTCAGCATATTTGGATTGAGCAATGGTATGGTGCCACAATTTTTGCTACCTGGTTAATTTGCCACTCTCATCTCCGTCATCCGACCAAATGATCAGGCAATAGAGATGAGTTCAGTCTAGAAAACTTAAAGTACTCTTAGTTTTAAATTCAAATGATAGAAAAAAAAATCTATAGGCACTTTCTTTTCATGGAAAACCGATTCCATTGTGGTCTTCACAAAACAAGTGAAACATGTCTTCTTGTTGATGCAGTAACAAAGAAATTCATCTATTATGAAAACTGCAAATGTAATATTTAGGAAGTGGATCAGTTCTGAGTTTATCGGTAACATATAAAGGAGTCCTTGTGTCCTTAAAACCCTTTGAAAACTCCTTGCAGGTCTAAAGATAAGAGTACAGTAGGAGCACCGAGTGACCTCAAGCTCAGGTGTTGACGTGTCGGGATCAGCACAAGTTCACAAATTTGCTAATAATACTATAAGCATTGCCTTCCCATTCAGCACAAGTTCAAAAAAGTATTTGGAGAATCATTTTGGAACATCCAGTAGGTAGAAAACTAAAAATGAAATTGTGCTGATCACAATCTTATTAACTAGCATCATTAATGAATAAGTTAAATGATATTATTACATCAATGGATGCAGCAATAACCTCTTTCCTATTTTCACAAAAACATACAAGCAGGCATACATGAGCCTGTTCGTTGGAGGACATGCTTAAAAAGAGTATTGCATACATATAGTTAACTAAAAGAGGGCCCAAACATGAAGATTAATACGGTAAGCATACAACAGAAAGACTTAAATATATGCACTCTGTAAAATGTAGATCACATGACTCCCACTAATGATTAAATAGGTTCCAATCGAACTTAGATGGAGCTAGCTGTAATATCCCGGACCTTTCGGATCCTTCTTCGTGGGTCCCGGATCTGGTTTTCGGAGCATCCGACTCTGTTGTGTCCGAAATTCCGTTTCGGACATCTTTCGTGTTCGGATCGGCGCGATCCGGAGTCGTTTCGGAGGCCCGGAGGAGTTCCGCGGCTTTTCCGCGCGTGTTTCCCGATTTCCGGCGCGGGTTTCGACTTTTCCTTCGGACGCTCGCTGCAGGCGAACCGGGAGGTTCACCCGGGCACGAGTGGTACCGTTGCGATCGGTGCGTTCCGAGGATTCCGGAAATGTATTTTTTTCTATTTTTTGGTATTTTTTTGAAAATTCGGATTTTCTATAAAGCCTAATCCTTTTTCTTTTCTTTTTCCCTTTTCTCTTTCTTCTTCCTCTTCCTCTCTCTCGCGACCGTGAGTCCCCTCTCTCTCCCTCTCTCCCATTCGGATGCGGCGAGCCCCTCTCCGGCTACGGACGGCGGCGGGGCGACGGCGCGGGCGTGTGGGCGGCGGTGAGACGATCTCGTGGGCGTGCGGCAAGCGTGGGGAGCGTGGGGAGTTCGTGAAGCTTGAAGCGTTCTTCACGATTCGTGCTTGATTCGGCGGAGCATTTGCTCCATTGAGGTAGGGTGACGTTCCTTAGCCTCATGCCGTTCTTTTCCGCGATTTATAGGCCGCGGGGAGGCCGAGAGGGGATCATTTGAGCGTTTTTGGATTTTTCCATGATTTGGGGAGAGCTCGCCCGATCTATGGATTCAATGCATAGATTCGTGTTTTGAGGGCCTAGAATCATACTAGGGGTCCCCGGGGGTCTTCCCCTTTATTTTCCCCCTCTCCTATGGAGGTATGGGGGCGTGGTTGGTTTTTTTGGGCGTTCTTACCGTTTTCGGCCGCGGACTGAGAACGCGCTATACTCCAGTAGCGCGTTCTTGAGTGTCGCGCTGCCCCGACCGAGCGCGTTCATCGGAGAAGATGAACAGTTTGGCGGTTCGTGTCGCGCTATGGGGTCCTAGCGCGATCATCATTGTCGCGCTAGGAGGACCTAGCGCGATGGTCCCTGTCGCGCTAGGGTTCCCTAGCGCGATGGTCCGTGTCGCGCTATGGGGCCATAGCGCGACAACCCTTGTTGCGCTAGGGGACCCTAGCGCGACATGCCCTGTCGCGTTAGGTATCCCTAGCTCGATTTGGTTCGTTGTTGGGTGTTCCCCTTGGGCGGTGTGTGCGTCCCGGGCACCCCTTGGAGTTCCGTGACCGTGTCTTTGGTGTCCGGAAGTCCCGTTTACCTCGGTCAGGCGTTTGACCGTGGACAGTGCGTTTGTTTCTTTTCCGACCGTGGTTACCGTTTGACGGAGCTAGTGCGTGGGGTGATTCCCACACGTTGTCGGACTCGGACGTCGTTTTCCGTTGACTTGAGAGTCTACTCCTTTAGTGACCCTCCACTAGTCGTAGCCCACCAGTACGAGGTGCTGGTCTCACCTGGGAGTGGTGTACGGGCACCCACCTTTCGAGACGGTTTGTGGACCGGTTACCGTAGGCCCCTCGTCGGTAGCCAGAGTCCGGCTACGGGGGAAAACCGGTCAGAGGACCAGACCTAGTGACGCAAGGTCTATGTGTGCACACGTGGTTGGGGGCGGTTGGACCCACGTCGACGGGCGTGACCCCAGCTAGTTACTTGTTTGTGGTTACTTGTTCGGTGTTTGCGCCTCGGGTAGGACCTACCACGTCAGGCGGTTCACCTGCGGTGCGGTGTAAGACGTCAGGGGACGCTACCGGCTGTGCTTCTAGTGGGTGGTACTCCTGTCGAGTACGGAGTGTCAGACTGTCAGTCGTGTGTTTCCGACCTTCGGGTTTTACGGTTCGACCGTTGATTTCGGTCTTCTCGTACCGTGGCACGTGTGTCGGTTTACGTGCCATAGGGTCTAGTTCTGTAGAGTACAGGGCTTTCCTTTCCGAGGTACTTTCCTATCGCTAGAGTAGTGGTTTCTCGTTTTACGAGGTAGGGTTCGAGTGATCCCTACTGAGTCTTGTTCCGAGACTCATTCCCTGCGTGTTTTCACCGTGTTTCAGGTGAGACGCCACCTTCGGGGAGCGCGTCAGGAGCGCAGCGTGGTGCGGGTGCCCAGAGGTAGTGCCAGAGGTCAGAGCCGGGATATGCCTCGTGTAGCTGTACTTTTCTTTCTTGTCACTGTACTAGTCGTGGACTGTTCTTGCTGCTGTTGTTATTTTATTGTGGACCATGTAAAATGTTAATTTATTTCCTGCTTAATATTATAACTGTTTAATTTCTGCAATTATTTGTGATACTTGTGTAGTCTCCACACCATCCTTTTAACCCTTCCGAGTCTTTGGACTCGTGGGTGGCGGTACGAGTCTCGGGTTATCGGGCCTTCCCGGTAATCGGATTCTCGGGTCGTTACACTAGCTATGTCCAATTCCAAAACTAACGAGCAAAAAGCATATTTGAACTCCGGCTCCACTATGGTGATCGACATCATTCATTTGAAATTGAGATTCTTATGGAAAATCATACTTTGCATAAATTGTATAGCAACAAGCAGAATGTGGGAGATTCTGTTTGTGCTAAAGTGGTGATAGCTTCTGCTTATTTCTCTCTTTCCCAGCGATCGTTCCAGATCTGACAAATCTGCGGAATGCATGACAACGGATTCCTGTGCAACGAAACTCCAGATTGATTTGTCCAAGTGCAACATGTCAAAGCCTCCTTTGGATACCCCCCAAGGAAAAGAATCATGTGACTGGTCAACTTTGCCAAAAGTGCGCATTAAGGGGGCCCAGCTTCTTCAGGCCGGGCCATTGATATCCATCTGATACTGAAGTCGGTAGCATAATTTTCACATAATCGAAACAATTAACATACACCTACAGATTTCATTAAACAATTCTAATATCAATTTGACTACATATTTCATAACTCTGAATTCCACATAGAAGTGCTGAAATCTAACTCTGGTTTGAGGGTAAAAAAACATTGACAAAAGTGAAAATTAAAATTTTCATTATCATACATATCAATCTATCACGGGATAACATGGGCAACGTGCAAGACCGCACGTGCCCCCCAGTTTGTTCATTCCCTCTCAACATCTTAATATAACCTTTTTGACAAGACTGTAACTTGCTGACGGGTGATAACACGTAACAGTGTCTGTTCATCATTCGGGGTCACAGTTTTATACCTGCTGATAATAGCTGCTGGGAAGTTAACAACTGGCAAACAGTTTTCGTTGGATGCTCCTTTATACGGATATACATCCTCAGCTGCTAAGTATTTCTCTACAATGTATTCAAAAGCTTTTGAGGGAAGGCCTCCCTCACATCCATCATTTTTGCTGTCACAATGTACAAGCTGCTGTACCGAGAGTGGGGTTGACTTTCCTGTTTTAATCTTGACGAGTCCCTATGTTGCTGCCACAACAGCGAAATCCTAACAGCTCCATGTTTTTGTGGTTATTTCATTAATTTGACATGGATATAAATAAAAATTTGAAAATTATTAATTATAATGAGAGAGAGAGAGAGAGAGAGAGAGAGAGAGAGCTCATCTTACCACATAAATCTTATTTCTTAACTAGTGTCACTGCACCTTCCTCTCGCCAATCTTTAGACCATGGCAAATCTTCATCACTAGATGGGTACAAATATTCATCACTGACAATGAAGTTGTCATGTGAGATGATTTCTGATAAAGGCTCCAAGTGATAGTTAGAATTTCTAAACTCCTTAGCGAGATTTGTAAGCACGTCGAGGCGGCGCTGCTTCTTGGCCTCATCCATGTAGGCTCCACCATGATGGGCCAAAGGTACCTCATGCATCTGGGAAATGGCATCGTCCTCATCCCTATTCTTGTCGAAGACATTTAAGCGCAACACTGCCATGGAGGCTAGGTGTACTAATCCTAGCCAAGGGGAGCGCACAGGGAACCCCATGTCTTGGAAACTTTTAGACACTACCATGACATGAAATCAGCCAAGAAGTCAATATTTATCTAAGCAGGTGATCATTGTTCTTTCTTCTTCCTTTCTTAATTTTAGTCAACGTACATGTTGAACAACAATCATGTGTCCTGATCTAACGTAAGAAAATATAGATGATGAATAAGCTTTAAATGTGCAGCTTGGCTAACAATGGGAGGCAATACTTTCCACAAACTTACTGAGAAGGCTGACCTAGTGCCTAATAATTGCGATGCCAACTATTATTTGGATCAACCCATCTTCAACAGAAAAAGGAGCTGTTTACCGTATGTAACATAGAACAGAGACTGGTCCTAAAAAATAGCAGGAACTCACGTCACACGAGTGAGCTACCCTCCACAAGTAGCATTAATTTTGTATGAAACTAGACAGCACAGGATTGGAGCAATTAATATACATGCACATAGGATAAACAGCTCGATTTTGATGCACGATAGGGTATGACTACGGTGCTTCAGTACAACATCAGCCCAATTATCTTCAAAAACTTTACCCTTACACAAGAAGCATAGGTGCAATACAATATGCTCCGAGGTCTATCCAACTTTGTTTGACGCATTTTATTGACACTTTCAACAAGAAATAACATTAAGAAAATCAACCGAACATAAATGCAGTGTAAATAATAACAGAAACTCCAAACTCTGACGTCACAAACGCACAATCTACAAAAAATGATACAAAAACACTGCATGTGTTTGTTGTGAGGAGGAATGCCAAAAGTGTACACATTATATATATTCCCCATCGATTTGTTCACATTATAAGGAACAGCAAATGCATCGGACATCCAGCATTCAAATCAACAACAGCATAACATAAAACAAACAGTGCTGTGGCACTTATAAGAAAACAGAGGGGAAAAAGAAAACAGGATAGCGCAGTGCTATAGAAACATCCAATAAAAGCAATACAAGAAAATCCCATGCTCCTTTTAAGTTTGTAGGTTTATTGTTCCCTGTCTTGCCTTGTGGAGGATTAGACCGTGGAATATATCGGGATGATCTCCTCACCCTTCCAATTCCGCTGAAGATGGCAACAAGATCACTAACCCCATGGTAGACATCAAAGACACCATATTCTCCAAGAACCAGTTCAAAAGGGGAACCAAAGAAAGAAAAAATCTAGTAACACTTAACTTCTCACGCCGGGTGTCTCCGCAAGGGTGGAAGATAGACCGTGGCGGCCATGGTGTCTGGTCCCTGCCCCCTCTCTAACCACTAGCCTTACTCGTAGTTAACACCATTGTTTACCTACAGCAAAGCGTTTACGCGGGAAACACGATTTTGGCAGCTCACATGCGTCCCCAATGGCCACAGGCCGCGAACAGCAATTACAGGTAGGGGAAAAAAAGACCAAACCGAAACAGGGATCAAGAAATGCTACAATCAAGCCAAGCCATGGAAACAGAGAGCGAACCAGACCACATAAACCTTCACCTCAAGAACTCCCCCAAAAAAACTAAGAAATCATAGGTTCCCGTATCAGAACCAGATTATTCCTCCCCGCCGGAGCCATCCTACGTGAAGGAGCCGACGACTAAGCGTGGAGCAGGAAGCCGTGGGCAACACAGATGTGTGAAACGCGAAAGAACAACACAAACATCTCGAATCCATCAACCCTCACCGATCGGCACCGGCACCACTAGAAGCAAACAGGGATGGAACATAAAACCCATGAAAGGCGTTTGCCACACTACCGGCTTCCCAAGCTCAGATGACGAGCGCCCCCGAATGCGACTAAGATCAAACAGTTACGTACAAACCTCCGCATTGCCGCTACAACCGGCCGGGGACCATTCAAGTACGTAGAAACCTCCGACGAGACTCAAGACCAGCAGATACGTATAGAGACAATGTCGCTACAACCGGGGACAGGGGGCACATGCAGGCGAGTGGAGAACAGAAAGAGGGAGCGGGGGTTAGAAAGAGAGGGTTGGAGAAAAAAGAGAGGGTGGAATGGCCTCCGCAGCGGGGAGCTAAAGACTGAGTGCGAGGAAGGAGAAGAGAGCACAATGGTGTGGGGGTGGCGAGGGGGAGGATGATCCTAATGGTTTTTTTAGGAATAAGTCCCTATAAAAAAATGAAATTAAGAATAAGTCTTCTAATCTCATTATTTATAAATAATTCACTAAATTCTTCTCCGTCGTATAAAAACCCCTATGTTCTGTCTGTGTTAAAAATAATTCACTAAATAATTCACTAAATTCTTCCCGTCCTCAACGGGCGGGAGGCCGACGCCATGTCCCGGAAGCATGAGGAGGGGGAGGCCGACGCCATCTCCCGGATGCATGAGGAATGGATGGCCGAGCACGGTCGAGTCTACAAAGATGAGGCCGAGAAGAAGCTCCGCCTCGAGGCATTCCGGCGCAGCGTCGAGAGAGTGGAGTCTGCCAACCAAAGGGCCGGCAGACGCGTGTTCGGGCTCAGTGGACTTGCGGATTACACTGATGAGCAGCTCAAAAGCTTACGTAGCATTGTGGACCCTTCCGTGGACCCTTACGCGGGATGCGACTCCGATGCTCACGAGAAACGAAATGAATGGTGGGCGCCTTCAGGGGAGGAGGTCTCATGTTCTATGCGTTTTGTTTTAAAAATTAGGATAGATAGATTCTGCGTATGTGACCGAGTCTCAGGGGGGGGGAGGATGATAAAATAAGGTTTAGATGTTTAATGGTAACGATGGGTCGGAGTTCACCGAGGGTTTGTTTGTTTGTTTTGTCGTAGATCACTATCCAACTCTGCAGTTGTTGTATTTGACAATTAATTTTCTGTTTGTTCGTGTGATTGCAAAATAGTGTAAATGGAATCTACGTGGGACTCACGGGACACCAAAATTCTCTTGTTTTGGTGGTTTACGGCCGGTATCCACCGCCGGAGGAAATCATAGAGCGAAAAAAAATAGTTGAAATAATAATTAACCAGTGAAAAGAAAATAATCATCCTGTTTTATTTTACTTTGGATGTCAGTAATTCTAGAAACCGGAGAGTTATGTTTAAAACAAACAACTAACACCGAAAATCAAAGAAATCGATTTTTAAGATGAGAGGCCAAGTGGCGGGTTGGGTATGATTTGAGTGGTCTCGTTTATGCTTAGCATGCGTGTTGTGTTAGCACTGCTCCACTCAAAAATTTTGCGAGTATATATCTTCTTCTCTCGAGCTTAAAAGTACCTCGCTTCTCGTCCGCTGTTGTTGTATTTCACGATGGTCAATCCACACTATATATACCTGGAATAACAAGATATAGAATAGATAGGAATTTGAGAGAGAGAGAGAGAGAGACCTGCAATTATAAGTCCTGATATTCCTCATAATTGTAAATTTTTATTACTTCTTTGATCGATCGTACTTTCAGACGACATTGAATGGTCAGAAAATTAAAATTGTAATTCTAATCAACCATCAAAAAAAGACAAACTCTACTCCACACGATTCATGTTAATACTGACAGCTGCACCTACAACATACTTACTTGATGCCCCTAAGAAATTTTCTTTCTCCGATCCAATGCCCCAACAATATATATATATATGAAGAAAGTAAGCTTCTGCATGCATGCCCTCTAGCTATGCCATTCTATTATTCTTAAATAAATACCTCATCAAAATAGAGGAGAAACAGTCAAACTATATATGGAATACCAATTTGGGCAACATTTTATGGATGCATATGAATTACCTACTATCTATCTATCTATTACAATCGCTGTACAATCCAACTGTTCTGTACTTGGAATTAAGCGAGAAAATTTCCCGCAATAACTTTTTATACCGAGGCAAAATCTATGTAATGCTGTTGAACACAAAAGCTATCATATACGTATACGCCGTGTTGAATGCTACCTAGATCTGCAAACCAACTTGTTAACGCGTGCTAATGTTGTTGTTCTTCGCAAGAGATTTTAGAAAGTTCTGAAAGTCGACTCTCCCACCCTACGGACAAAATTAAACCCAAAGAAGTTAATAAGACAATATTCTTTCTTGACAGTTTATTTGATGCCAATGATCAAAAAGGCATAATGGCACAATGATATATATATATATATATATATATATATATATATGCACCCTAATTAATCGGTATGATAAGTACCTCCACAAATCTGTCATTAATTAGCACACCCCCTGAACTTCTAGTCTGTTATTTGCATGGTCCAAAAGATACTTCAACTTGTTTCATCCTCAATGCTCACGACCCTTTCTTTTAATCATTAAGTAGTTTCCAAACTTATTTAGTCCATCTGGATGGAAATGATCTTCCTCACAAGAAAATGACACAACCTTGCCCACTAGTGTTGTGCATCAAGAAGTTCATGGTCCTTGACGGAAGGTGCAACTTTGATAACAATCAAGCCTAATAAACTATGAACGCAAGGGATGTGAACTAATCTTCAGAATTCATAAAAAATTTAAGTGCACGTTCAGGGAGGAGACTAGCGAACACTGGCTTGCAACTGGTGGGTGACTTCACTGGAAAGAAACCAAAATGGAATCAATAGAACTTCTAAACCTCAATCAACAAAGGATACCTTCTAATTAAACTCCTCGCTGCCATGGATACTTTTATAGTCAACATGCTTGTCGTCTTCGTAGGCATAAGCTTCAAACATTGAAAGTGGTAAATATCTCAATCTTGACGCAATTTCGATTAGGGGCATTGGTTTCACATCATTGATGCATCTGGGAATGTTGTAACAATGAGAAAACACAGTGGGATCGATCATGCCCTCGAAATCGATGAAAATGGTTTCCATCTTCAAGGATATTCTCTCTGGAATGGTGGAAGAGTTAAAATAGAAGAAGAAACGTCTACTACTTCACAGAAATCCATTGGCCTGCCATGGGCTGGGTCGACCCTGCTTGCTTCTGGCAGGTTTGTGCCAACCTTCATGTCCCGTCAAAATAAAAAAAGATAAAAGATGGGAGAAACAGTAGGGCGATCAAATAAAATGACAATAATAAATAAAAGAATAATGCATGTGCACGGCTTATAACTGAATTTCAAGAGAAAACAAAAAAAAATCTTCATGTGCAAGTGCATCGTTTGTGAATAGATCTCAAGTGTGAATTGCATCTTATATGCATCTTGCGTGCATGAACTCATTTGTCACATTTACAATCTATATATTTGTCACCCTTATTACTCATTTGTCACATTTATAACTTATTTGTCACGTTTATAACTTATTTGTCACCCTTGTCATCTATTTGTCACCGTTATAACCCATTTATCATCCTTACCACTCATTTGTCATCCTTACCACACATTTGTTACCTTTATAATCTATTTGTCACATTTACCATTCATTTGTTACCTTTATAATCTATTTGTCACCTTTACCATTCATTTGTTACCTTTATAATCTATTTATCACTCTTACCACTCATTTGTCACCTTCATAACCCATTTGTCATCCTTGTCATCATCTATTTGTCACCTATATAATCTATTTATCACCCTTACCACTCATTTGTCACCTATATACTCTATTTGTCACTCTTACCACTCATTTGTCACCTTTATAATCTATCTGTCACCCTTACCAGTACCACTCATTTGTCACCTTTATAACCTATTTGTCACCATTGTCATATATTTATCACCTTTATAACCCATTTTCCACCCTTATCACTTATTTGTCACCTATATAATATATTTGTAACCCTTACCACTCATTTGTCACATTTATAATTTATTTGTCACCTTTATCACTAATTTGTCACTTTTATAATCTATTAGTCACCTTTATCACCTATTTGTCACTCTTGTCATCTAATAACGATAAAATAATTATGAAAATGACAAAAAATCATAACAGTGATAATTAATAAATGTAACATTACAATAATAATAATAAAATAATTATAGAAATAATAAAAATCATAAATATGATAATTAATGAATGTAACAGTATAATAATAATAATATAATTGTGATAATAAAAAAATTTTAAACATGATAATTAATGAATGTAACAGTATACCAATAATAAAAAATTATGAAAATAATAGAAAAATATCATAAATGATAAAAAACTCATAAAAAATTGTTGGAACGCTAAAGGGTGATCTAGAGGGGGGTGAATAGATCAATCACCCGTTAAAAATTACTGTAGCAGAATCAAATGCGGAATGAAAACTTCTACTAAGCAGATAGTGGGCACAATACGAATGCCACCCAGACAAGATGAAGAATCGTCCTAAGCATACATCTACTGTGCGAAGATAGAAATATAGAATCTAGGCAGACCACAAAATAATCACACAGTAGACAAAGGTTTTTAGGTGGTTCGGTCCTCCAGACCTACATCCACCCCACACTCAATCCGAGTGTGGCTTACTGCTGACTCACAGCTTGAACCGCTGGGCCTCACAGCTTGCCTACAACCCGCTGAGCCTCACAGCTTGCTGTCCGAGGTACCCACCTCGCCTGCTGAGCCTCACAGCTTGCTGTCCAGAGGAATCCTCCTCTGTAAAACCCGCTGGGCAATACAGCTTAGCCGACCAGTGGAATCCACCACTGCAAGTGCTGCCACACTACTTGAACACAAGAGTTTCGAAAAAACAAAACAAAAGATAAAACGGAAGATAAAAGAAATGTATCCCTGCAGGGAATATAGCTCAACCAAGTGAGCAACCTCAGATCTGGTTTTGAACCAAAGATCTGAGGAACGAACCCCTTCTCTCTCTCTCTCTCTCTTCTTCTTCCCTTCACACTCTGCTCGAGCTCTCTATCTCTCACTTTTCCTCTTCTGCTTCTTCTCTCTTTCTTTTCTTCTTCTTCTCTTTTCTCTGGATCGAACAGCTCTCTATTCTTTCTCTCCGCTTCTGCTCTTCTGCTTCTCACCTTCTGCTTCGATCACCCTTCATCTGTGGACGAAGGCTTCCTTTTATAACAGCAGCCAGCAGGATCGCGGTACTGGGCGCGTGTGTCCTCCGCATTTCCCGCCCAGATATTTGGCCACGTGTCAGCATTTCAGCAGGCTTCATTTCAGCCTCGGATCACGTGCTGCCAGTCACCTGCATGATTAACGGAATGTTCAGTCGATGAACAAAATTAACACTGGCTGTGGATATTTAAGCAATGTATAGACTTATAGAAATCAATATAGCAAGTGTGTACAGAGTGAGGGAGTGTTCAGACTTAACAATCTTCATGCGTGCTCAGTGTATGTACTTGATGAGACACTTATACAAAAGCTACACGAAGACACGGATACAAAAATCAACACGACATAACAACCAGCACAGAGAATGACATAAGGTGACACGACACGTGATAACACAAAGAAAGCAGGAATACGACTCGAGTAACTACAGTAACTGACACGAGGACACAAGATTACTACAGTACGAGACAAGGAGAGCATGACACGAGGTCAGATGAAAACAGCACGAAGTGAAACGAGAACGACACGAAGTGTCATTGTAACAAAACAAACACTACGAAGAAAACGACACGAGATACATACTAATAACGCTTAACATTACAGAGAAAACGACACGAAGATAAAAACAGAAACCAACACGAAGTGTGGTTTCAACACAAGAAAGACACGAGGTCTAGGAAGAACAACACGAAGACAAAAAACAGGAATTGACACGGAGTGTGGTCATGGCGAGAAGGACACGAAGTCTAAAGAGAAAACAGCACGAAGACAGATGAAAACAGCACGAGATAGAAAAGAGAACGACACGAAGTGTAACCTCATACAAGTTTTCCTGTCAAGCATGAAAATCAACACGAAGTGTTGTAAGCTCAGACGACACGAAATCTTTTCGTGTTAGTGAGGGGAAACAACACAAAGTGTGGCTCAAGTGGCACTGAAAGCAAGACGAGGTGCTGCAATGTTCTGCACACAATGGAACAAAACGACACGAAGACAAGCCCTGAAAATAATGTTTAGACTTCACGCTGTACAGACTTTGGCGAAGCAAAAGGCTGTATAGACTTGGAGACCCAAAGCCATTGTATAGACTTTGCCTTAACAATGAATGTGTAGACTTAATCAAGAGTCCAATGTGCAGACTTACCACCGACCAAAGTATAAACTTGGTGGTCGTGAGACGGTGAATGAGACGCTAGACGCTGTACATACTTGAAGACAATGTAAGCGACTGACATTGTATATACTCAGCCAATGCAATGCACTATGAATGTATGGACTTACATGAGATGCTCATTGAGACGCTCAATGTATACACTTCAAGCCCAGTGTATAGACTCTCAGCCATGAACAGAATGTAATGCATATATATAAAGAACAAATGCCATCAATGCTAAACATCATCATTCATGTTGCTATTATATGCAGAATGCTCAAGAATAAGAGTGCACAGAAATGCACTTTGTTTATTGCAATCATCAAAACACAATATCAAATACACTCAAATGCACTCACTGTCTTGCTATCATCAAAACCAACTAGCATTGCTATCATCAAAGCAACATAGCACATGCTTGTGCCTAAGAGGCACAACATTCTCCCCCTTTTTGATGATGGCAACACAATGTGACAGTGAGTCACACACACACACAGGATTTTCTCCCCTTTTGACATGATCAAAAAGAGAAAAACAGTAAAAACAAGAGTGCAACGTACATTATGCATGCAAATTCCTCTAGAACATTCTCCCCCTGAATAAATGTGCCCCCTTTGAGAAGGAATATGAACAGATAACAAGATAGAGAAGGTAGAAGGGTCACTTGACAACAGCTGAATCATAGGTTCAGAAGGGAAGCATGATTATAAACAAATGTTAAAGTATAAGAATCAGCAACATACAATTTTGAGAAAAATTCAGGTTTAACAGTGATAAATCTAAAGTAAAACATTTGACCCCTGAACAAGAGTTTATTGATTCCATTTATAGCAATGAATCTAAGGCACATGGTATTAATAGATAAGTCAGAAATAATACCCTTTTGTGATTAAACAAGGAAATTCAAGAGAGGCAACTTGAACATGTATTGAGAAAAATAATTTTCACTCATTAACTTTTAATTTTCGAAGGGTTACAGCAGTTTGATTTTCACTTTTTAATTTTCAGAACCTGACTTAAGTGAATAGACCTGTGGCATTTATGCTGTTGACATTATGTGTACACCTTGATCAGAGGCAAGTACCCCCAATTACTAGGCATAAACTACTAGATCTATTTCAGATCAAGACCTACAAGGAATAGTCTTCACTTTTGACATTAAGGGTATACCTTGATTAGAGGCCAGTACCCTCAGTTACTTGGTGAGGACCCCCCCTATAGATTTGACCCTATGAACAGAGTTAGCTTGAGGCACTTCATGACATGTGAATTTTCCTGCTTCATTGGAGGAGTTCACAGTTTCTCAGTGCAATTAACCATTGCTCTGTCACAATGTTTAGTTCTTTACATTTATGATCTTATTTACTGCTGCCCTTAATTCTTTTAGAGTGATTGTTTGAAAAACATTACACACTCTTGTTCACCTGTTCTAGACATTTCTAGATTAACACATTTAGGCATTAAAAAAAAACTTTTTCTATTTTAGCCATGAGACAAAGATTAAGAGCTATAAAGGTTTTCTTTTATCTCAAATTCTGAAGTGCAGACACTTAACTCTCCAATTTATAAAGGTTAAACCTTTAATTCCTTTCAGTTTGTAAGAGAAATTCTTATAAAAGAACAATTGTAATAATCACAACTCAATGTACTAAACCAGATACAGAACTGTTGTTCAGTGAAAATGATAGGAAAAAGATAGTTATTAGCAATATGGTTCAATAGCATCTGATGACAGTGAATATGAATGAGTTGAAAGGGGACAATGAGAAGTAAATAGGATTCAAGAATTGAACTAAACTCACAGCTCCCCCTGACACCATGATGCAAGGATTATGCTATACACTAGGCTGTTCTATATGCAGACTATGCAACAATGATATATGAAGCAAGTATGCAATCAATTCAAGTTTATGCATCCAAGTCATATGCACATTTTTATCCTTTTTCAGATTTTTCAAAAATATGATGCAGTACACTGTTCTACATGAGGACTAGACCCTTGGTACTTGGCAGAGAACCTGGTCTCAAGGACTATCTCACACATAGTAAGAACCTCCAGACAGATTTCCCTGCCTTTTAGTAGCTTACCATTTGATACACCAGGGTTGTGCAAGTGATATATGCAGTGCAAGGCAGTTCTATATGCATTGAACAATTTTCTTGATGCAAATGATAAATGCAGACATTAGACACATGCATCAACTATATGCATTAAATGAACCATTCAAACTCAGTGCAATAGATGGCAGAAGAGGAATATCAAATTTATTCAGAATTAAATTCAGTAGCTAAGTCTGGAATGCAGACTGATTAGCTAGACAAGAAGAGAACATCAGAATTTAAACAACCAATTCAACATGGCTTTCTCAATTCAATTCTGAAGTTAAGTCACTTACCTGCTTTACCTGACTGATTTATTTTTACCCTTGGTGTTGCATCAGATTGTTGACAAGGCCTCCAATTTCTTTCAGCTCTTAGAATTTTGGCCCTGCCTCTTGTCCTATGCCTGAAGTAGCTATTTCTGTTTCATCAATTTGTTCCCGACTACCAGGCATACTTGCAAACACACTTAGGGAGCAGGTTTTGGAACCCAAGACAGTTTGGGCCCCAAGACAGAAATAGACAACTGAGAGTGAAAACATGACAAAAGCTGTTTAGGGATCCACATTTGTGTGAAAGTGGAAGGTTTGGTGGATTTTACAGCTTGAGAGTTCTTTTTGTTATTTTTCTTTTTCTCAGCACCAACATGTTTAGTTTTCTTTTTCTGATGCTTTGATGGTTGTTGTGTAGTCCTGGCATTCATTTTATTAAAAACGTTTTTATTTTTCTGCCAGTGCCTTGGCCAAAGAGTGTACAGAAAATTGTGTTCCAAATTGGTCCTAGGCTGACCATAGAACCCTTGATGACTAGGACTCCATGTCCTAAAATGACTGTCCCATCTCCTAGCTGGCTGAGGTCTATATGGCTGATACCAAGTGGGGAAATTCTGATACCCAGACCTCATATATGCAGGGTTCCACCCAAACCTATTAAGTGGTTGAGGATGAGTGTTATGATAGACTTGGGCTCTAGGGAAATAGGGATGAGCAAATGGGTCCCTAGCTGCACCTGGTCTCCCTGCCACCTTTGACCCTCTAGGTTTCTGAGCTGACTTATATTGGGTCTTTTTCTGAGCAGTTGATGGTGATGGAGACTTAGCAGCCTTGGGCTGGGGTTTTGTTGTGCTAGCTGGCTGACCCCTAGCCTTGGACTTATCCTTGGAAGAAGAGCATGCAGCTCTAGGCTCTACAACTTTCTGCTTTCCCTTGTCCTTAGCACTGGACACTTTTCATTTAACATTATTGAAGGTAAATTTTTCATTGACCATTTTTATGAGTGGTCCTCTATTCTTTTCTCCCACACATGAAATGGTTTTCAATTCAAAGCTCTTTTTAGCTGAGGGATTAAAACCGAGACCCTCTTTTCTGAAATTGACTTTTGACCCTAGCAAGGCATTAAGCTTTTCTGTTCCTTGGGTCATGCTTTCAATGATTTTCTGTTTATCAGAATTTTCATTTTCTAAATTTTCAACAGTTTTCTTCAGTTCATCATTCACTGACAAAACAGCTTCATATTTTTCAGTTGAAATCTTTACTTGATTTTCAAATTTCTGAATTGACAATTTCAGCTCATCAATGACATTTTTCAGCAACTCATTTTCTTTCCTACAATCAATCACAACATGTTTTAATTCATCAAACTCAGAACATGCATTTTTCAATTTTTCATTCTCTGATTGTAAACATGCAACTTTATCAGTAAGTGTTTTATCATTAACCAGAGAATTCATTTTCTTCTTCAAGTGTCTGTTTTCCTTCTTAATATCATTTGCTTTATCTAACAGATCTCCATAAGCATCTTCCCAATCAGAAATAGTATAATGTTCGAAAGGGGATGATACCTGATCAGACCCTTCTTCTTCTTCTCTTCCATTCCTGGCCATCAAGCAGATGTCCTTTTCTGATTTCTCACTATCTGAGGAAGTGCTCAGCGTGCCTTCTTCCTCATCACTCTATGTACTGACCATGGCCTTTCCCTTTGGCGCTTTCTTCCATGGTCTTCCTTTGATTTTCTGTAACTCTGGACAATCAACCTTCATATGTCCAGTCTTCCTGCAATGATAACAAGCATTATCATCAGATTTTTCAGCAGGGTTAAATTTATACCTGTTTTGCTTCCTGCTGTGGTATTTTCTGTAGACATTTTTTCCTTCAGTTCTAAAAAATCTTCTGAACTCTCTTGTAATCATAGCTAGTTCATCCTTTTCAAAATCTGATCCAGATTGGCTCCGATCACTGGATGATCCATTGCATCTGGACTATTTTGAACAGCTATGCTTGGCCTTCAGAGCAATAGGCTTATTGTATTCGAGCTCTTCAACTTGTAGAAGATTCATCTCGTACGCCATCAAAGAGCCTATCAGCTCATTGGGTTTCATCGTTTGTAGATCTTTTGACTCCTCAATCACAGTTGCTTTGGTATGCCACATCGGAGTCAGCGATCGAAGAATCTTCCTAACAACGTCATGATCGGTATAGCCTTTTCCCAGATTTCTTAAACCATTTGTTATAATGGTCAGACGAGCATACATTTCGGTCACTGTCTCACCGGGCTTCATCCGAAATGTTTCATACTTTGTCACTAGCATATTAGCCCGTGTCTCTCTCACTTGAGATGTTCCCTCATAAATGACCTCAAGAGTATCCCACATCTCCTTCGCTGTCTTGCAGGATGACACTCTATCAAATTCAGTGGGATGGAGTGCACACTGAATGGCGTTGATGGCGCTCCAATTCAGAGTAGATTTCCTGATTTTTTCTCTGGTCCACAATTCCTCATTCTCATGTAGCTCATAGGGACCTTTGCTTATGATCTTCCAGATCTCGTAGTCTTTGGCTCTGAGGAAGACCTGCATCCGGTTCTTCCAATATGGGTAGTTGGAACCATCGAAGAATGGTGGCTTCGTAGTGGACTGACCCTCTGCTGTTAGCCCTCTAGCATCCATGGCCGATCCTCTTTAGGATGTTAGTCCTGCACAAAGAGTTAGGCTCTGATACCAATTGTTGGAACGCTAAAGGGTGATCTAGAGGGGGGTGAGTAGATCAATCACCCGTTAAAAATTACTATAGCAAAATCAAATGCGGAATGAAAACTTCTACTAAGCAGATAGTGGGCACAATGCTAATGCCACCCAGATAAGATGAAGAACCGTCCTAAGCATACATCTACTGTGCGAAGATAGAAATATAGAAGCTAGGCAGACCACAAAACAATCACACAGTAGACAAAGATTTTTAGGTGGTTCGGCCCTCCAGACCTACATCCACCCCACACTCAACCCGAGTGTGGCTTACTGCTGACTCACAGCTTGAACCGTTGGGCCTCACAGCTTGCCTACAACCCGCTGAGCCTCACAGCTTGCTGTCCGAGGTACCCACCTCGCCTGCTGAGCCTCACAGCTTGTTGTCCAGAGGAATCCTCCTCTGCAAAACTCACTGGGCAATACAGCTTAGCCGACCAGTGGAATCCACCACTGCAAGTGCTGCCACACTACTTGAACACAAGAGTTTCGAAAAAACAAAACAAAAGATAAAACGGAAGATAAAAGAAATGTATCCCTGCAGGGAATATAGCTCAACCAAGTGAGCAACCTCAGATCTGGTTTTGAACCAAAGATCTGAGGAACGAACCCCTTCTCTCTCTCTCTCTTCTTCTTCCCTTCACACTCTGCTCGAGCTCTCTATCTCTCACTTTTCCTCTTCTGCTTCTTCTCTCTTTCTTTTCTTCTTCTTCTCTTTTCTCTGGATCGAACAGCTCTCTATTCTTTCTCTCCGCTTCTGCTCTTCTGCTTCTCACCTTCTGCTTCGATCACCCTTCATCTGTGGACGAAGGCTTCCTTTTATAACAGCAGCCAGCAGGAGGGCGGCACTGGGCGCTTGTGTCCTCCGCATTTCCCGCCCAGATATTTGGCCACGTGTCAGCATTTCAGCAGGCTTCATTTCAGCCTCGGATCACGTGCTGCCAGTCACCTGCATGATTAACGGAATGTTCAGTCGATGAACAAAATTAACACTGGCTGTGGATATTTAAGCAATGTATAGACTTATAGAAATCAATATAGCAAGTGTGTACAGAGTGAGGGAGTGTTCAGACTTAACAATCTTCATGCGTGCTCAGTGTATGTACTTGATGAGACACTTATACAGAAGCTACACGAAGACACGGATACAAAAATCAACACGACATAACAACCAGCACAGAGAATGACATAAGGTGACACGACACGTGATAACACAAAGAAAGCAGGAATACGACTCGAGTAACTACAGTAACTGACACGAGGACACAAGATTACTACAGTACGAGACAAGGAGAGCATGACACGAGGTCAGATGAAAACAGCACGAAGTGAAACGAGAACGACACGAAGTGTCATTGTAACAAAACAAACACTACGAAGAAAACGACACGAGATACATACTAATAACGCTTAACACTACAGAGAAAACGACACGAAGATAAAAACAGAAACCAACACGAAGTGTGGTTTCAACACAAGAAAGACACGAGGTCTAGGAAGAACAACACGAAGACAAAAAACAGGAATTGACACAGAGTGTGGTCAAGGCGAGAAGGACACGAAGTCTAAAGAGAAAACAGCACGAAGACAGATGAAAACAGCACGAGATAGAAAAGAGAACGACACGAAGTGTAACCTCATACAAGTTTTCCTGTCAAGCATGGAAATCAACACGAAGTGTTGTAAGCTCAGACGACACGAAATCTTTTCGTGTTAGTGAGGGGAAACAACACAAAGTGTGGCTCAAGTGGCACTGAAAGCAAGACGAGGTGCTGCAATGTTCTGCACACAATGGAACAAAACGACACGAAGACAAGCCCTGAAAATAATGTTTAGACTTCACGCTGTACAGACTTTGGCGAAGCAAAAGGCTGTATAGACTTGGAGACCCAAAGCCATTGTATAGACTTTGCCTTAACAATGAATGTGTAGACTTGATCAAGAGTCCAATGTGCAGACTTGCCATCGACCAAAGTATAAACTTGGTGGTCGTGAGACGGTGAATGAGACGCTAGACGCTGTACATACTTGAAGACAATGTAAGCGACTGACATTGTATATACTCAGCCAATGCAATGCACTATGAATGTATGGACTTACATGAGATGCTCATTGAGACGCTCAATGTATACACTTCAAGCCCAGTGTATAGACTCTCAGCCATGAACAGAATGCAATGCATATATATAAAGAACAAATGCCATCAATGCTAAACATCATCATTCATGTTGCTATTATATGTAGAATGCTCAAGAATAAGAGTGCACAGAAATGCATTTTGTTTATTGCAATCATCAAAACACAATATCAAATGCACTCACTGTCTTGCTATCATCAAAACCAACTAGCATTGCTATCATCAAAGCAACATAGCACATGCTTGTGCCTAAGAGGCACAACAAAAATATCCCATTAAAAGATTGAATGGCGAGTCATTTGGATTCCTTCCCTTTGATCCCGAGTAAGGGAAAACACCAAAGAGGCCCTTGCAAGGCATGCCCAATTCTCGGAGACTGCCCCCGTCATGCCCGTCGCACGACCTCGCACCGAACCGATAGTTTACGGAATTTAGTTCTTTTGTTTTTCTTTGTTTCTCAATTTTTTTATCATCGACACCTATATATGAAGCAATGCCAATATTAATATGTAAAATATTTATTAAATATTGTTATCACATCACATAGAATATGCCTCTATAATTTTTCCCATAATTATTATCTTTTGACACATTTTTTATTTTTTTACATATTTATTAACTCATTATTTAAACACTAGTGCGTTATAGCGACGGGTGGAGCCGTCGCTTTTGTGTAAACACGTCAACTGTCAACGACGCTAAAGATTAATATGCATTAGCGATGACAGACAACCGTCGCTATTAATATGTGCGGTTGCAAATATGCCCTTATTAGCGACGATTTTAAATCAATCGTCCCTAATGCTATTTTTTATTTGTTTTACAAATAATGATATTTTTTTGCAACGGCATATTTGAGACCGTCGCGACTAATATCTTATTAACGATGCTTGTGAATTATTAGCCACAGCATTTTTTTATTATCATCTTTAAAAAATATCATAGATGACTATTATAAAGAATCGTCGCTCATAATGAACAATTGCGACGGATGATTTTAGGGCGAGGGGTAAGTTTTAGGGCGAGGAGTAGGATTTTTACCCTGAGCACCACGTCTCTCCCCCGCACCCGGCGGCAGGTAAAAGGATACGAAACCCGCCCCCGCCGCTCTCTTCTCCTCCTATCTGTCCTTCCTGCGCTCGCAGCTCTCGTCTTTCGCTTCCCGCCGCGTTGTCTGAGCATTTGCTTCTCGTGAGACTTCGCAGCGCCGGATTACAGCGGCGTTGTGGAGTTTTCTGCGTATCTGCTTGGTCCTGGGCCGCTCGTCATCTGGGTTTGGGAATCAGGTACGGTGGCAAACGCCTTTCGTGGATTTCGTGTTTGTGGACGACTATAGGGTTATTCGCAATGCCGGTGCCGTTCGGTGAGGGCTGATGGATTCGAGATGTTGTGTTGTTATTTCGCGTTTCAGATTTCTGTTTCCCGTCATGTTGCCCACGGCCTCCTGCGCCACTCTTAGTCGTCTTCTTGGATAGACGTATGTGAAAAAAAGGGGGGATCCTCTCACCGGAATTGGAAGGGTGAGGAGATCATCCCGATTCCACGGTCCATCCTCTACAAGGCAGTGAACAATAAGCAAGAATCCTTTTTGTTTATACAAACTTAACGTAAAAGGGCTTCCCTAGGAACGTTTTTACTTGTTCGAGGAAGATGGTGAAACCCTGAGCTATTTCCATGCAGATCAATTCTATTTTGTGCACGTTGGTGCCAAAAGTAGCATGGGATTTTCTCGTGTTGCTTTATAGGATGTTTCTATAGCACTGCGCTATCCTGTTTTCTTTACCCTCTCTGTTTTCTTATAAGTGCCACAGCACTGTTTGTTTTATGTTATGCTGTTGTTGATTTGAATGTTGGATGTCCGATGCATT
Organism: Amorphophallus konjac; assembly: GCA_022559845.1. Lineage (NCBI taxonomy): Eukaryota > Viridiplantae > Streptophyta > Magnoliopsida > Alismatales > Araceae > Amorphophallus > Amorphophallus konjac. The sequence goes on from CM040123.1 coordinate 406,204,744, forward strand.
TGCCGTTTCTTATGTGAACAAATCGATGGGGCAAAATATAATGCATGCAGTTTTGGTATTCCCCTGACAGCACATGCAGTGTTTTTGTATCATTCTTGTAGATTGTGCATTTGTGACATCAGAGTTTGGGGTTTGTGTTATTATTTACACTGCATTTATGTTCGGTTGATTTTCTTGATGTTATTTCTTGTTATAAGTGTTAATAAAATGGATGAAACAAAGTTGGATTGACATCGGAGCATAGTGTATTGCACCTGTGGTTTTTGTGTAAGGGTAAGGTTTTTGAAGATTAAGTGGGGTGATGTTGTGCAGAAGCACTATAGTCATATCCTATTGTACATCATAATCGAGCTGTGTATCCTATTCCCTTGTACGTATATTGCTGCAAATCCTGTGCTGTCTGGTTTCATACAAAAGTAATGCTACTTATAGAGGGTAGCTCACTCCCCCTGTGATGTGAGTTCCCGCTATTTCTCAGCATCAATCTACGTTCTATGTTCTATGTCACATACGGTAAACAGTTCCTTTTTTCTGTTGAAGATGGGTTGATCAAAATAATAGTTGGCATTGCACTTATTAGGCACTGGATCAGCCTTCTCGTTAATTTTGTGGGAAGTTTTGCCTCCCATTGGCAGCCAAGGTGCACATTGAAAGGTGTTATGCATCAGCCATGTTTTCTTACATTAGATCGGTCATTGCACTTGCACACAGGTGATTGTTGTTCAACCTGCTTAGGTAAATATTAGCTTCTTGGCTTGGTTCCATGTCATGGTAGTGTCTCGATGAGTTTATATTCGGTGAAATAGTTATACGTGTAATTAGATATCTTAAGTGACATTTTTTTTTGATACTTGATTGCAGGGCATCAGAGCTTGCTTTTTAAAGGGTTTCCTAAGGCATGGGGTTCCCTAAGCGTTGCTGCTGGGTGGCAGGCCTGCTCCTCCCGGGAGTACTCCTGGCCTCCCCGGCGGTGCGAAAAGGGCAGCGCTTGCGCGTCCTCAACGGGCGGGAGGCCGACGCCATGTCCCGGAAGCATGAGGAATGGATGGCCAAGTACGGTCGAGTCTACAAAGATGAGGCCGAGAAGAAGCTCCGCCTCGAGGCATTCCGGCGCAGCGTCGAGAGAGTGGAGTCTGCCAACCAAAGGGCCGGCAGACGCCTGTTCGGGCTCAATGGACTTGCGGATTACACTGATGAGGAGCGCAAAAGCTTACGTAGCATTGTGGACCCTTCCGTGGACCCTTACGCGGGATGCGACTCCGATGCTCACGAGAAATGGAATGAATGATGGGCGCCTTCAGGGGAGGTCTCATGTTCTATGCGTTATGTCTTAAAAATTCGGATAGATAGATTCTGCGTATGTGACCGAGTCTCAGGGGGGGGGGAGGATGATAAAATAAGGTTTAGATGTTTAATGGTAACGATGGGTCGGAGTTCACCGAGGGTTTGTTTGTTTTGTCGTAGATCACTATCCAACTCTGCAGTTGTATTTGACAATTAATTTTCTGTTTGTTTGTGTGATTGCAAAATATTGTAAATGGAATATACGTGGCATGGTTTGTCGACCAGTTGCGGGTCGCCCCGACTCGCCCGACCTAGGCCGGGACCGGGTCGGTCGGGTCGTGGGTCGTCACCGGGTCGGTCTATTATTTTAATATTATATTATATTATATTTTATATATAATGTGTCTTTTTTTATTTTATTATATTATTGTATATATTATGTATATATATAAAGTGATTTTTTAGAACGGTACGGATCGGGTCGGATCGAGACGGGACCGATCGGATCCGACTCAGGCCGAGACCGAGTCGGTCGAGTCGACCGAGTCAACAAACCTTGCTACGTGAGACTCACGGGACACCAAAATTCTCTTGTTTCGGTGGTTTACGGCCGGTATCCATCGCATCGCCGGAGGAAATCATCAAAACAAGAGCGGGAAAAAAATAGTTGGAATAGTAGTTAACCAGTGAAAAGAATCATTTTGTTTTATTTTATGGCCATCGTTTCAGAATTAAAGAAATGCTGTAGCACTTTGGATGTCCGCCACCCCTACAAGATTACGACGACGACGACAACTAGGGAGGACCCCACCCACCCGACGGATGAGTTTGTGGTTGTTCCACGCATTGCGGTGTGATCTAGTTGAGTGCCACGTACTCTAGCAATTCATCACCTCGATCTCGTCCGTTCTTCCCACAATCTACACTGTATATATACCAATTTTTTTTAAATTTCAATCCAAACCAAATCCAACCAAATCGTTCGGTTCAATTTGATTTTCGGGCTGAACCCGAATAATGCTCACCCCTACGTAGAAGAGTGCAAACTTGATTTGTAGCTACATCTTTATCTCCATTGGTTTTCAAGATCTAATTTTTGTTATATTAGTTTCACCTAACAATGTGAAAAAAAATAATAGCACATATGTTGTGTAAATAACAGTACGCACTTTTCTCTTAAAATAAATAACAGTACATAAATTATATTTTGTACAGTATAGCTTTATAGCGAGAGACAATTGATAAAATTACATGTTCGTAAATTACACGCTTATGGGTGGTGTGCCCCCTTAATTCCACTAACCATTCAATAGCAAAGACAGGTCAAATGGAGAAAATACGAAGAAAACAAATTTGCAAATGCAACGGCATGTACAAGCAGCGATAGGAAGCCTGCAGGTTGGTCAAGACAGTCGATGCCTCCATCACCTGCTGCTTTCATGCAAAATTTCTACACCACCAATGACACCGGCAGCCATGGTGACTTGTGCGACGGGTTGTTCGACCCCCTCACCCTCGCCAGCAACGTTTGTGGGTGACCATGAAAAAGAATGCAAAAAGTTAATGTCAATTTCATGGCACAAATCTAAAAGGTGAAAGTGCAACAATCAATAGCATGGTTAAAAATCAGCACATCATTTCCTAGACAACAAATTATTTTGAAGTCGAAAAAAATTGAGAAACTTGAGACATCATGGTAGCACCAGTTTGAAAACAAATCAGTCGCATCTATACCTGTACGATATCTGTTAGGCACAAGTTCATACCTGTATGATAGCATTGTTAAGTATGATATAAAAATAGGAATCATGGTAGATCAAGGGAAATTATGAAGTGTGAGATTTGAACAAAACGATGTATGTCCTGAAACTGAATTACCTTGTGTGACTGAGGAGATGGCCTAGAAGACTGGTTGCTGGGGGCCCCCAGATGATCCATATTATTTCATGCCTGGTGTTTGCATGGTTATCAATCTGTTTATCCAAACTGATACGTCCACCCTACAGTGATTTTTTTAGGCATGAACAAAGACTAGTGCTAAATTCTCATTCTCAGTATATTTGGATTGAGCAATGGTATGGTGCCACAATTTTTGTTACCTGGTTAATTTGTCACTCTCATCTCCGTCATCCGACCAAATGATCAGGCAATAGAGATGAGTTCAGTCTAGAAAACTTAAAGTACACTTAGTTTTAAATTCAAATGATAGAAAAAAAAATCTATAGGCACTTTATTTTCATGGAAAACCGATTCTATTGTGGTCTTCACAAAACAAGTGAAACATGTCTTCTTGTTGACGCAGTAACAAAGAAATTCATCTATTATGAAAACTGCAAATGAAATATTTAGGAAGTGGATCAGTTCTGAGTTTACCTGTAACATATAAAGGAGTCCTTGTGTCCTTAAAACCCTTTGAAAACTCATTGCAGGTCTAAAGACAAGAGTACAGTAGGAGCACCGAGTGACCTCAAGCTCAGGTGTTGGCATGCCGGGATCAACACAAGTTCACAAATTTGCTAATAATACTATAAGCATTGCCTTCCCATTCAGCACAAGTTCAAAAAAGTATTTGGAGAATCATTTTGGAACATCCAGTAGGTAGAAAAATAAAAATGAAATTGTGATGATCACAATCTTATTAACTAGCATCATTAATGAATAAGTTAAATGATATTATTACATCAATGGATGCAGCAATAACCTCTTTCCTGTTTTCACAAAAACATACAAGACATGCATGAGTCTGTTCGTTAGAGGACATGCTGAAAAAGAGTATTGCATACATACAGATAACTAAAAGAGGGCCCAAACATGAAGATTAATACGGTGAGCATACAACAGAAAGACTTAAATATATGTACTCTGCAAAATGTAGATCACATGACTCCCACTAATGATTAAATAGGTTCCAATCGAACTTAGATGGAGCTAGCTATGCCCAATTCCAAAACTAACGAGCAAAAAGCATATTTGAACTATGGCTCCACTATGGTGATCGACATCATTCATTTGAAATTGAGATTCTTCTGGAAAATTACACTTGCCACAAATTGTATAGCAACAAGGAGATTGTGGGAGATTCTGTTTGTACTAAAGTGGTGGCAGCTTCTGCTTATTTCTCTCTTTCCCAACGATCGTTCTAGATTTGACTAATCTGCGGAATGCATGATAACGGATTCCTGTGCAACGAAACTCCAAATTGATTTGTCCTAGTGCAACATGTCAAAGCCTCCTTTGGATACCCCCCAAGGAAAAGAATCATGTGCCTAGTCAACTTTGCCAAAAGTGCACATTAAGGGGGCCCAGCTTCTTCAGGCCGGGCCATTGACACCTCTCTGATAATGAAGTCGGTAGTATAATTTCCACATAATCAAAGCAATTAACATACACCTACAGATTTCATAATACACTTTTAATATCAATTTGACTATATATTTCATAACCCTCAATTCCACATAGAAGTGCTTAAATCTAACTCTGGTCCGAGGGTAAAAAAACATCGACAAAAGTGAAAATTAAAGTTTTCATTATTATACATATCAATCCATCACAGGATAACATGGGCAATGTGCAAGACCGCACGTGCCCCCAGTTTGTTCACTCCCTCTCAACATCATTATATAACCATTTTGGCCCCACTCTTTCCCCCAAGAATTTTTTAAGTATCCAATATTTGATCCCATCCTTTGTTACTTCGTAACCAACGATAGTTATCGCATGGTTCAATCGATCTCCACACGGTCTTGCAAAGACTACAACAGCATCGCCAACGTAATATAAGTCTTTACAATAGGCGACTAGCACTACAACTGGCTGACGGGCGACAGCGCGTAGCAGTACATGTTCATCATTCGGGGTCACATTTCTATACCCACTGATAATGACTACTGGGGAGTTAACCGCCTGCAAACAACTGTCATTGGATGCCTCTTTATATGGATATGCATTCTCAACTGCTAAGCCTTTCTTTACAATGTATTCAAAAATTTTAGAAACAAAACCTCCCTTACATCCGTAGCTATTCGTATCACAGTCTACGAGATGCTGTACTGAGAGTGGAATCAATTTACTTGTTTTAATCTTTATGAGTCCCTCGATTGCAGCTACAGTAGCAAAAGCCCAACAACTCCCTATTTTTATGTCCATTCATTAATTTAACATATATATATATATATATATATATATATATATATATATATATATTTAAAAATATAAAGTATAATAAAAGAGATAGAGAGAGAGAGAGAGTGCTTATCTTACTACATATACCTTGTTGCTTAACCGATGTCATTACACCTTCTTCTCTCCAGTCTTTGGATAATGGCAAATCATCGTCACTATTCTTGCGGAAGACATTTAGGTCACGTTTGGTTCGAGGATAAATTTAGAGGAAAATAGGCGTAAGTCATTCTGGGTTAATTTATTCTTATCCCTATTCTCGTGATCGTTTGGTTCGCGAAAAATAAGTACGGTGATATCCCTATTACTCATTTGGTAGAAAAGAATGATACGAACGGGAATAAGTATTGAAAAAAGATTAAATTATCCTTATAAATTATTATTAGTGCTAATATTTGTAAGATCCCGAATAAAAATAAGGAATAAATATGTTCTAAATGAATTAAACATGTGGGAAAAGGATAAAAATAATTAGGCCATATGTATATTTATGCATTTAATGGGCTTTAACACATATATTACCTCTTTCCATTAACACAAAAATATATATAAAAAAACCTTAGCCCAAGTAATACAAGCCATATATAAATTAATGGGCCTTAAACCATGAGATTTACATATACATAATGATAACCCACATACGTGGGCCTTTTCCACAAAGGCCAACCCAAATGCCTATATGCATGTTCGGACGTGCATGGTGGGTTTTTACACAAACCAAGGCAAGCGGCTGATTAAATAGCAAGGAATTGCCGATGCATGGAAGGCCATTAAACCTTCATGTTCATAGCTTTTGAAACCCCTCGCCATTATAAAAACCACCCCCACCTTAAACATGAAGTGCTTCCTACTGCTGCTCGAAGGGCCTTATTGTGCGTAGGATTTCTTCAACCATCCTCATACGGTAGCTTCTTTTTCTTCCTCCTGCTGCTGCGACATGAAGAAGTTGAAGAAGACTTCTTCCTCCTGCTACGTTCTTCTTCCTCTTGCGGCCTGCTTGCAACAAAGAAGAAGCGCAGAGGACACCTTTCTTCTTCCTCTTCATACTCTGTTTCACAGTTGCAGAACAGAGTGCCGTTCTGTGACTTTGAAGTTGTCGAGTCCCTCAATTTCCTTAAGATCTAGTTCGTCATTCTTCATCTAAAGGTAGGTTTTCTCAAGTTTCGTAGCCCAAACGAAGTTTTATCATGATTTGAAGCCAAAATCATATATATACATCATGCATATAGTTTATCGCTGTGTTCTGTCGAGTTCTGAGATTTTACAGTAAATAGCGACCCTTACTAGGGCGCTAATTCTTTTTGACGCCCTCTTAAACGGTCGTCAATTCCCATATGAATTAATAATTATACATGTTAAAAATTTAATATCTATGTAACCAATTATATGATTTAATGCATGAATATAGTTTTGGAATCCTACTATTTTTCTTGACCTGTCCATATACTTGTTGTCATAAAAATTTTTATATTGAAAAAATGCTACTGTTCATAATGCAAATTTGGTAAAAAGGAAAATGACGACTTGCACCATGTCGTTTCTCTTACATATGACGCCCCTGTCAAGGGCGCTATATGCATAGAAGGTGACAGCTACCAAGTCGCCATTTAATAAATCCTGAAATTTTTACTATTTTAATGCATATATCTAGATTGAAAATTGACGACTCTTTACAGAGTCTTCAATTGATGAAATAGCGTCATTGACTAGGGCGCTATATGTTTTTAATGTGGCTGCAGACCAAGCGTCATTTACCAAATTCTGGAAATTATACTTATATACAAAAATACATATAGAAATTGACGACTCTTTACAGAGTCTTCAATTTGTGAAATAACACCCCTGACCAGGGCGTTACTTAATGAAATGGAGTTTTTGGCTAAGGCGTTAATTTCCTGTCTTCTAATTTTTCCTGATTTTTTCTGTAACCATGGGTTTATACTTATATATGGCACTATATTCCAATTCCGTGAGTATAGTCCCACGTTTTCGGTGTTTTATCAATTACCCTTCAACTCTCGGTTGTTGTGTCCCTATGGTCATTTGAGTCATCCTGTGGTCACTTGGGTCATTCGACATCATCCTATGCTCATATGAGTTCTGTGGTATTCTTGGTTTTGATAATGGCTAAACACTATTAGTCATTGATACTTTCCACTCTCATGTGACTGACACACGCGATGTTTTGTTCATGACAGATACGAAGGAATTCAATGGAAATGGCAAAGGTGAAAGCTCTGTTAGGTTCGGTGCAGTATTCAGAGGGGGGGTGAATGAATATAACCTATTTAAAAGCCTTCACCCAATTAAAAATATGATGCTCACTAACTATCTAGAATGTTAACTAGACAGATATATCAAATCTGAAAGACTAATTAGCAGTAGCGGAATTCAACAAATAGACAGTGAGCAACCAAAGCAAAGCGCACCTAAGTATTCATTCAAACCATTCTTTCACTCAAATAAACTTTCGCTCACTCAACAGATTAAACACTCAGAACAAGATCTGATTAAATCATTTAATGAACCTGTGATCAAACACTTGGAGCGCCCCTATGCAAATATCTAGCGGAAGCAAAAAACATATAGAGAAATCAAACCACTGCACAGAGGTTTTTAGGTGGTTCGGTCCAGCAGACCTACATCCACCCCACACTCAAATCGAGTGTGGCTTCCACTAGCTCACGCTAGAAACAGCTGACTCAGTCTGCAACAAAAACTGCCACACAGCTTGACCAGGGGAACAACCTCCCCTCTTCCTCCAAACCGGAGGGAACCTCTGGACTTGAATCCACAAGCCCAGAACCGGAGACAAGTCTCCCTTCCTCCAAGCCGGAGGGAACCCACAAGTAGCTCCCAGCTACTTGCAACTGGAGATCAGATCTCCCTTCCTCCTAACCGGAGGGAACACGACCTCAGACCAGAGGATCGAAAAGCACAGCAAACCAGAAAACAAAGAAAAACAATAAACGAAGATAACTTCAGCAAAACAGAAAGCTGAAAGATGAAGTGCACAATGTGGCTCTCATTGGAGCTGACTGGCCTGGATTTGATCCACGGTCCAGTAGACAGATCTTCAGGTAATCTCTTCTTCCTCTTCTCTTCTCTTCTTCTTCTTCTCTTTCACTCTCTCAATCTCTGCTCTTCTATTCTCTTAGGCTCACACTTCTATCTCTCTCTCTCTCTCTTCTACTCTCCTAATCTCTCACTCTCTTGCTGCACTTCTTCTTCTTCTTCAGCTCACGCTCTCACTCTCTTCTCTGCTCTCCTCTTTTCTTTCTTTTCTTCCTTTTTTCTGGATCGAAGGCCTTTGTGCACTACTGGCTTCTTCTTCGATGCCTTCATCTGTGGACGAATGCTGCATTATATAGCAGCAGCAGCAGGTGGATAGGGCATAAAACGCGTGTGCCTCCCACGCTTGATCCAGAGCCTTCCTGCCACGTGCCTTTATAGGATTGATTCCTCTTGTCTTGGATCACGTGCAGCTCAGGTGTGTGGAACGTTCTTCCTCGGACCTGTAATGATATTAAAACCATTAACATGCTGTATGGCCACAAAGAACAAAGCTGCATGAGGTATGGACTATACTGGGAAAGACGCGAGATAGACATGGTGACTACAACACGAAGTGAGGGAGGAACGATACGAGATGCACTGTCACAGAACAGACACAGAGAAGGGAACGACATGAAGTAAGGATATAAAACAAAAGAGACACGAGGTCTAGAAAGAATAAAAAAAATGACACGAAGACATAATTGGGAAAATGACACGAAGTCAGTAAAGACTCGATGTTCAACAGTAGGTAACACGAAGTAAAAACCACACAGACATAAATGATAACATGAGATGCAACCTGGAACAGAGATAACACTATAAAGAGAACTACACGCAGAAGATGAAAATAATAACCGACACGAGGTGAAAAACAACACGAGGACAACACGGACTGACAGCAGAAACCGACACGAAGTGGTTGCAAACAAGTAAGGCACAAGGTCTACGTAAAGCAACACGAAGTGTGGTCAAAGCGAGAACGACACGAGGTCTAATGAGAAAGACCAACACGAAGACGGTGAAAAACAGCACGAAGTGAAAAACAACGACACGAAGTATAGTGGTGACAAAAACACACACTACACAGAGAACGACACGAGGTGGTGACACAGAAAGCAACACGAAGTGCTGCAATGTTCTGCACGCAGTGGAACAAAAAAACGACACGGAGTGAGAAGCGACACGAAGATGAAAACAACACTTAAGACGAAGTTGACACGGAGTGAAAACGACACGAGGTCTGGGAGACACGACACAAAGTCACAAGAACGACAGTAACCAACACGAAGTGTGGTTACGAAACATGAACGACGCGAAGTGGGAAAACATGACACGAAATCGACACGTAGACATGGAGACAACAGTAACCGACACGAGGTGAGGTTACTAAAGCGACAATGACACGCGGTGTGGAAAACACGACACGAAGTCGAAATTGAAATCGACATGGGGTGAAGACAACATGAAGACGAAATACAAAGAGACGACACGAAGTGAAGTTGACACGAAGTGAAAACAACACTAAGTGAAACAGTAATCGACACGCGGTGAAAACAACACAAAGATGAAATTGACACATACTGAAAACAACACGAAGTCACGAGTACACGGGAAACACGAAGACAACTTTGAGTACAAAGCTGCTCGAACATCCGAACGACTCGAAGACAAGGACGACACGGGGTGACAACAACTCGAAGATGACAACAGGAATTGACACGGAGTATGACCAAGGCGAGAGGGATAGAAATAGCATGAAGACTCAAACGCAGAAATAACACGAAGACGTAAACACTAAAATAACACGAAGATGAAGACACTACAACAACACGAGGACACGAAGACAAAACCAACACGAAGACACGACAAGGAAAACGACACGAAGTCTAACCTCATACAAGTTATCCTGTCACGCATGGAAATCAACACGAAGTGTTATAGCCTCAGACGACACGAAATCTTTTCGTGTTAGTGAGGGGAAACAACACGAGGTGAGACTTCACGCTGTACAGAACTTGGAAGACCAGTGTTGAATGAGTAGACGTGTAGTATATCATGAAAGAAGGCCAGTGTACAGACTTGGAGGCCTGAAGGCGATGTGAGTAACAATCCAATGTATGGACTTTGACTCAAAATGAGACTGACAGTGTATACACTTAGCCAAGGCAATGCACTGTATGGACTTCCATGAGACGCTCAATGTGCAGACTTACTGCCAATCAATGTATAGACTCTGTAAATGCATATGAAAGCTTTATGCAGCAGATAATAGTCTGAAACTTCAATTACAATGATTCACAGTGTAAACAAATAAACTGACTGAGCATATGAAAGCCTGAATGAACATTTCAACAGGATGACTCACAGTGACTCACATCAAACACCAATCATCAAAACCAAATCAATCATTGAAACCACAGCAATGAATGCTTTATGCATCAGTTTAACATGTAGCATGACCTCACATCAAATATGTTAATCTAAACTGAGCAGCAGGATGACTGAACATTTGATTAACTTACATCAACAATCAATCATCAAAACCATCATCAAAACCACAGGGGCACAACAATCTCCCCCTTTTTGATGATGGCAATACTTTCAATATATTGAGTCATTCTGATGATGTGAGGCATTCTGAAGACTCAAATTATTCTCCCCCTTTGACTTCATCAAAAAGAAAGTAATTTGAGAAATTAAAGCATGTATAAAAGTTCAATCAAATTCTCCCCCTTGCAAGAACATGATTCTCCCCCTTTAATAGTTTCAGCAAAAGCATGAGTTAGAGAAATGCAATACTCCCCCCTGAGTATATGAATGCAAGGTCACAAATGATATGAACATGATTCAGCATGACTAGGAATGCTCCCCCTGAAGAGATGCCAATTAATATGCAAGTGATGCATGACGTGGAAGCTCCTCCTCAATAAGTGGACTCTTATGAGAAGGAGACCACAGGGGCAAACAAGAAGAGGTTCAGGTTAATGAGTCAATACCATGAGCAGAAGAGTTTCAATTAACAGATTTTTCAAGGATGTTCCAAACACAAGAAGTTCAGCCTGACTTTCAAAGAGATATCAATCTCATAAATCTAAAGCATAAGTTTTCAAAGTCTTCTATCATAAGGGCTTATGAATGACATTTATTGAACATCATGGTTTAAACGTGATGTATGCAGAGTTTATCAATAAAATTCTGTAATGATATCTAAAACCATGGTTTAATAAAAATGAACCAAGCCCTCATATTTATCTTGATTATCCTCCCTTTGTCTTACACAATCAAATCTATTGACTTCTTTCAGAATTACATGTACTAGTATTGAAATCAAGCAATTATGAAGTCATATGATTTTGTCTAGGGTTGTAGCAATTTGATTTTGGCATCAATATTCAGATATTTCAATTTATTCAATAATTTTCCTTGCTACAAATTTTACGTGCACTCTAGTTCAGTACACACCTTGTAACTAGAGGATATACCTTGATCAGAGGCCAATATCCCTAAGCCCTTAGTGTGACTAACTGTCATGCCTTATGTGAACAGAGTTAGCATTTACACATCATGACACACTACAACTCAATTTTTAATGAGTGAATTGTATTTCTCAGTGTGCATGCCATTGCTCTACCTAATTTTCAATGAATTTTTACAGAGTTAACTAAGGCACCTCATGACACAATCCTTTGGACATGTGTTTCTCAGTGACCAAGGTCATTGCTCTGACAATTACTTTACCCTTTAGACAGTTCAAAAATATTCATTTGCTTCAAAACAATATTAATCTCATGTACTTAACCAATTAAAGTCATGTATTCAAAAGTGCAGATTTCAGAAGTTTTGCAAGACATAGCATGAAACAGTTGGTTAAGATTTATTAAACATGATTCAGATATGTTAAGAGATTTTGAAGTTAAACTCCATGAATACATTAAGCTTAAACCACATGAGTTATTTCAGTCATTCTTAAGAATGTATAATAGAAGATTTCTAGTTCAAGAGTTTTTCAGATTTATGATCGAGATAGCCCATTGAAATCTTCATGAAAGACTGATAGAATTCTGAAGTCAAATGATATCAATTGATAGTAGAAATACCAATTGTTAACTTTATTAAGAGAAAGTGTAAGACTCAAGGTTTTACATAGTATGATCAAGGTTTTGGTCAACACAATCAGTGAGAGAGGATATGCAGTGAACTCTGACCCATGTATGCATTTGACAGCCTATATGTAATGCAGGGACATGCAAAGACTCGACATTGAATTGCTGTGCAAAGATATGCAACTTACTCCCCCTGAAAACATGCAGTACACTGGTCTACATGAAGACAAGACCCTTGGTACTTGGCAGAGAACCTGGTCTCAAGGACCATCTCACACATAGTAAGAACCTTTAGGCAGATTTCCTTGCCTTTTAGTAACTTACCATTTGATATACCAGGGTTATGCAAGACAATGCAACTCGAGGCAGAAAACAAAATATGCAGTCTTCAGCAATAGGCAAATGATAGTCATGCAGACGAAATGTGTACCTATGAGACACATGCATTGACAATATACACTGAAGAAGCATTCAAATTCAGTTCAATCATATATCAAGAGAAGAGCATCAGTTATGCAGAATTGAATTCAATAGCTGAGTCTGGACTGCAGACTGATCAACTAGACAAGATAAGATCATACATCAATTAAGTAAATCAACATGAAACTCACAATTTTCATGCTCACGGATTCGGATATGAATTTAAACAAGGTTCAGACCTAACCTGAGGAATTGACTCCTGGGGCTCCCCCTTTTTGAGTGCCTTGGTTAACCCCTTTCATTTCCAAGGCACACCTGCAAGATAAAATCAGATTGATCCTGCAGGAACCCAAGCTGCCTTGGGTCCTGAATTAACCCTCGCAGGGGTTCTAAAAGGTCTCTCAGCAGGATAATCATCAAATTCCAACTGATAGCAATTATTCATGGAATGACCAAGCCTTCCACAATATCTACATGACACCGCCGAATTAGCTGAAGTATGATGCCTATGTAGATGAGCATGAGTATTTCTTTGATTATCATAAAAAAAAATTTCTTTCCATAATCAGCTAGCCAACAGTTGGCAGCTTTGTGGCCTAGCTTACCACATTCAGAACATGTAGAAGTCTTTCTTTTATATGCAACTTTATTTCTTCCAAAATCATTTTTCTTTGTAGGAATTTTAGCATATTTGAAATTGACATTCCTACCCTGGATATGCCAACAGTCTTTGACTGTGTGGCCATGCTTTCTACAATGAGAACATTGAAGGGAGTTTCTTCTAAATGACCCTGACCAGCATTGTGCAGCTACATGTCCTATTTTTCCACAGTTATAACAATCAATTTTTTTATCCCACGGGACCTGTTCTCTAGCCTGATTGTTTTGAGCAGCTGCTAGGTCATCCTTTTCCATCAACTTACAATCATGCATCAAATGTCCGTGTTTGTGACAGTAGTGACAGATCATTCTCTTTCTAGATGTATGCGAGTGTGGGTGAGGACTGTGATCAATATGCATAGAAGAGTTCTTTCTATTTGTTTTCTGTTTTTCATTCTCTTTCTGATTTTTGTACTGAGGTGAGGATGAGGTAGAGGGCTTTTCTTGTTCTGAACTTTTAACGAAAACAGTCTTCAATTTTTCTCCAAAAGCCTTCTCAGCCTTCTTCATGTCTGGACTGTAACCCAGTCCCTCCTTCTGAAAATTTACATTCGCACCAAGGAGTTTATTCAAATTGTCTCTTCCCTTAACAAATTTTGACAGGGAGTTTTTTAGATCTTCAATTTCTCTTTCCAAAGACACAATGTGGTCCTCACACAACATAAGTTGATTTTGCAATTCATCATTCAGACTTTTCAGAGTCTCATTTTCCAGTGTCAATGTGAATTCATTACTCACTTCATTTTCTTTCAGAATAGATTTCCCTTTTTCAACTGTCAGAAGTCTCTCAGACATGGCGGAATTTAGCAACCTCAATTCTTCATTTTTATTTTCCAATGAGGAGATTTGTTCCTTATTCGTATTCAGATCAACTAAGCACATATCATGAGATGTTTTTAGTCTCTGACAGTTTTCACATGAAACATTAGAATTTATCTGTTCACATCTCTTTTTTAACTTTCTATTTTCAGATTTTAATTTCTTGGATACTTTGAACAAGTCTTCATACATCACTATTAATTCTTCAAAGGAGTATCCATCTGATTCGGATTCAGAATTTACCTTGGATGAGGATTCCTCATCATCCCGGTTGGCCATTAAGCATATTGACTTTCTTCCTTCTCTATCAATGTCCGAGGTGTTCCCTTTGAGTTTCAATAACTCTGGACAATCATCCTTTGTGTGTCCAGCCTTCCTGCATTTGTAGCAAACATTAGAGTCAATAATCTTGGCAGGATTAGAAGTATACCTTCTTTGCTTTCTGTCATCACCATGCTTTCCTTTTCTTTTTCTTAGGAATTTCCTGAATTCACTAATTGCCATTGCCATGTGGTCTCCATCACTTTCAGACCGCGAGAGGCTGCTTTTCTCGCTTGATAATCCACTGTGGTTGGATCTGTTTGCTTTGCTGGAGCTAGCTTTCATCACAATTGGCTCCATTGCAAACAATCTGAAGGTTCAGGACAAACTGAAGCACCTAAACCAAATAAGCAAAACAATGCACTAAGACGGAGAATCAAAGCTACGAACACAGAAAGCACACACACACACTGAACAGCACCAAACAAACCAGCAGGATCCTCTGCAGATTGTTAGATCTGATAGATCAGAGACCTGCTCTGATACCAATTGTTAGGTTCGGTGCAGTATTCAGAGGGGGGGTGAATGAATATAACCTATTTAAAAGCCTTCACCCAATTAAAAATATGATGCTCACTAACTATCTAGAATGTTAACTAGACAGATATATCAAATCTGAAAGACTAATTAGCAGTAGCGGAATTCAACAAATAGACAGTGAGCAACCAAAGCAAAGCGCACCTAAGTATTCATTCAAACCATTCTTTCACTCAGATAAACTTTCGCTCACTCAACAGATTAAACACTCAGAACAAGATCTGATTAAATCATTTAATGAACCTGTGATCAAACACTTGGAGCGCCCCTATGCAAATATCTAGCGGAAGCAAAAAACATATAGAGAAATCAAACCACTGCACAGAGGTTTTTAGGTGGTTCGGTCCAGCAGACCTACATCCACCCCACACTCAAACCGAGTGTGGCTTCCACTAGCTCACGCTAGAAACAGCAGACTCAGTCTGCAACAAAAGCTGCCACACAGCTTGACCAGGGGAACAACCTCCCCTCTTCCTCCAAACCGGAGGGAACCTCTGGACTTGAATCCACAAGCCCAGAACCGGAGACAAGTCTCCCTTCCTCAAGCCGGAGGGAACCCACAAGTAGCTCCCAGCTACTTGCAACTGGAGATCAGATCTCCCTTCCTCCTAACCGGAGGGAACACGACCTCAGACCAGAGGATCGAAAAGCACAGCAAACCAGAAAACAAAGAAAAACAATAAACGAAGATAACTTCAGCAAAACAGAAAGCTGAAAGATGAAGTGCACAATGTGGCTCTCATTGGAGCTGACTGGCCTGGATTTGATCCACGGTCCAGTAGACAGATCTTCAGGTAATCTCTTCTTCCTCTTCTCTTCTCTTCTTCTTCTTCTCTTTCACTCTCTCAATCTCTGCTCTTCTATTCTCTTAGGCTCACACTTCTATCTCTCTCTCTCTCTCTTCTACTCTCCTAATCTCTCACTCTCTTGCTGCACTTCTTCTTCTTCTTCAGCTCACGCTCTCACTCTCTTCTCTGCTCTCCTCTTTTCTTTCTTTTCTTCCTTTTTTTCTGGATCGAAGGCCTTTGTGCACTACTGGCTTCTTCTTCGATGCCTTCATCTGTGGACGAATGCTGCATTATATAGCAGCAGCAGCAGGTGGATAGGGCATAAAACGCGTGTGCCTCCCACGCTTGATCCAGAGCCTTCCTGCCACGTGCCTTTATAGGATTGATTCCTCTTGTCTTGGATCACGTGCAGCTCAGGTGTGTGGAACGTTCTTCCTCGGACCTGTAATGATATTAAAACCATTAACATGCTGTATGGCCACAAAGAACAAAGCTGCATGAGGTATGGACTATACTGGGAAAGACGCGAGATAGACATGGTGACTACAACACGAAGTGAGGGAGGAACGATACGAGATGCACTGTCACAGAACAGACACAGAGAAGGGAACGACATGAAGTAAGGATATAAAACAAAAGAGACACGAGGTCTAGAAAGAATAAAAAAAATGACACGAAGACATAATTGGGAAAATGACACGAAGTCAGTAAAGACTCGATGTTCAACAGTAGGTAACACGAAGTAAAAACCACACAGACATAAATGATAACATGAGATGCAACCTGGAACAGAGATAACACTATAAAGAGAACTACACGCAGAAGATGAAAATAATAACCGACACGAGGTGAAAAACAACACGAGGACAACACGGACTGACAGCAGAAACCGACACGAAGTGGTTGCAAACAAGTAAGGCACAAGGTCTACGTAAAGCAACACGAAGTGTGGTCAAAGCGAGAACGACACGAGGTCTAATGAGAAAGACCAACACGAAGACGGTGAAAAACAGCACGAAGTGAAAAACAACGACACGAAGTATAGTGGTGACAAAGACACACACTACACAGAGAACGACACGAGGTGGTGACACAGAAAGCAACACGAAGTGCTGCAATGTTCTGCACGCAGTGGAACAAAAAAACGACACGGAGTGAGAAGCGACACGAAGATGAAAACAACACTTAAGACGAAGTTGACACGGAGTGAAAACGACACGAGGTCTGGGAGACACGACACAAAGTCACAAGAACGACAGTAACCAACACGAAGTGTGGTTACGAAACATGAACGACGCGAAGTGGGAAAACATGACACGAAATCGACACGTAGACATGGAGACAACAGTAACCGACACGAGGTGAGGTTACTAAAGCGACAATGACACGCGGTGTGGAAAACACGACACGAAGTCGAAATTGAAATCGACACGGGGTGAAGACAACATGAAGACGAAATACAAAGAGACGACACGAAGTGAAGTTGACACGAAGTGAAAACAACACTAAGTGAAACAGTAATCGACACGCGGTGAAAACAACACGAAGATGAAATTGACACATACTGAAAACAACACGAAGTCACGAGTACACGGGAAACACGAAGACAACTTTGAGTACAAAGCTGCTCGAACATCCGAACGACTCGAAGACAAGGACGACACGGGGTGACAACAACTCGAAGATGACAACAGGAATTGACACGGAGTATGACCAAGGCGAGAGGGACAGAAATAGCACGAAGACTCAAACGCAGAAATAACACGACGACGTAAACACTAAAATAACACGAAGATGAAGACACTACAACAACACGAGGACACGAAGACAAAACCAACACGAAGACACGACAAGGAAAACGACACGAAGTCTAACCTCATACAAGTTATCCTGTCACGCATGGAAATCAACACGAAGTGTTATAACCTCAGACGACACGAAATCTTTTCGTGTTAGTGAGGGGAAACAACACGAGGTGAGACTTCACGCTGTACAGAACTTGGAAGACCAGTGTTGAATGAGTAGACGTGTAGTATATCATGAAAGAAGGCCAGTGTACAGACTTGGAGGCCTGAAGGCGATGTGAGTAACAATCCAATGTATGGACTTTGACTCAAAATGAGACTGACAGTGTATACACTTAGCCAAGGCAATGCACTGTATGGACTTCCATGAGACGCTCAATGTGCAGACTTACTGCCAATCAATGTATAGACTCTGTAAATGCATATGAAAGCTTTATGCAGCAGATAATAGTCTGAAACTTCAATTACAATGATTCACAGTGTAAACAAATAAACTGACTGAGCATATGAAAGCCTGAATGAACATTTCAACAGGATGACTCACAGTGACTCACATCAAACACCAATCATCAAAACCAAATCAATCATTGAAACCACAGCAATGAATGCTTTATGCATCAGTTTAACATGTAGCATGACCTCACATCAAATATGTTAATCTAAACTGAGCAGCAGGATGACTGAACATTTGATTAACTTACATCAACAATCAATCATCAAAACCATCATCAAAACCACAGGGGCACAACAAGCTCAATGTTGCGCCCTCGCACGCGGATCGACCTGCGCGGTCAGGTCGCGGGGATCGACTTATGAACATGTTTCATTGGTCTAACACTTCATTTTTGCAGGTATAGGTGTTTCCGGTCGACCTACAGACCTTGGCCGGTCGACCAGATTTGCCAGAGCCTAAGAATTCCACGTTTTACAGGTTTCGGTCGACCGCCCCTACCTTTCCGGTCGACCGGTTCTTCCAGAAACGAAACACTCCAGGAATTACAGATTTCGGTCGACCGCCCCTACTTTTCCGGTCGACCGGTTCACCCAGAACCGACAAGTTTGAGATTTTACAGGTTCCGGTCGACCGCCCCTTGAATTCCGGTCGACCGCCAACCCCGATGCAGCCATGTTTGACTTCGAATTCCACCTCGTGGCCAGCCCCTTTCCATGTATTTGTTTAATCAAAACTCACCTAATCTCCCATGATTTGTGGATCTGGTCTAGGGGATGTCCAAGGACCATTCCAAGGGTTATAAAACCAACACATGAGGGGTTAGAAACCCCAAGGCTTCAAGGCTTCAAGGGAGATCAAGGGAGTTCATTTTCGAGGTAATGTAGCACCTCCGTGAACAGTGTTTCAGGAAGGAGTTCTTCATCCATTCCAAGACATTCAAGTCTAGATCTGAAGTCATCTCAACCTCCAAGGAAGAAGAAGGAATCAAGGCTCTCAAGGGTGATCTAAGCTGCATCCTACATCTTCTACATCCTCTTCATCGACTCAAGAAGATCAAAAGGAAGATTGAAGCTGCATCCTTCGTCTTCTTCATCAACTAGAAGAGGTTCAAGGAAGATCATCCCGCAAGAAAGAAGACACCGTCAAAGCATCCGATTCAAGCTTCTGCAACTCAGACAAGATTCTTTTCTTTGAGCATACTCTATATCTTGTTTGAGTGATTTCATATTTGTTCTCTATTTCATTTCATACAAACAATTGAATCTGAGAATCGTCCCTACCGGTGGTTAGTAGGAAGGCAATCGGAGGTTGTCCGATCTGCGTTGTTGACGTCCCTACCAGGTGATTAGTAGGAAGGCAATCGGTGGTCTTTCCGATTTACGGTTCAGTGCGTGGCACTAGTGGAGCCTCATCAGATTTGGTGAGGGGTGGACGTAGGACTGGGGATTCAGTCCGAACCACCATAAAATCTCATGTGTTCTGTTTTGTTCGTGTGATTGCTTCGTTCTAAATGCATGCTTAGATTCGAATCGATATATTAGTAATCATCTTGCTAAGCAAATCATTGTGTCCTTCGTTTAGCTAGTTATATTCCGCTGCAATTTATCTCATCAAGTTATATAGAGGGTTACATTGCAAAAAGAGGGGCAGATCCATTCACCCCTCCCCTCTAGATCCGCTGTCCACTACACAACAAGTCTCGGTGACATACGAGTCCTCCGTTGGACATTCCGTTCCTTCGGACTGGCAAGTTAGTCATTGGGACCTCCGTAAGTCTCCTCGTAACCTTGGATTCCCTCAAGGCCGATTGAGCTGGTTGTACCTTAAACACCTTGTACCTTTTTTATTACCACGTCATGTGGTAAACCGGCCCTCTCATGATGCTATCTTGGTCCATGAGAGAATAATCCTAGCCGGTGGAATGATGATATCCCACTAGGCGATGTCTTGGATTGAGTCCCTTATAGATGGGGTCAATCTCTCAACTTGATTCATGTCCCTTGATTGGTGACGGGTTTTGTAGCAACCCGGATTCCGGATACCAGGTATACCCGGTAGGACTACCGGATACGCGTGATACCGCATGGAACCCGCGAGGCCTCCCAAGAGCGGGAAAGCTCCGAAGGGATAAGGGCATGTGTAGAGTACATTGAAGCCATAGAGATATAACAGAAGCAATTAAATTTCATTAGACAGGTTTGCTAAAGTAGCAGAAATAAAATTACTTTTTAATTAACAGTTCAAATTAACAATTATATCCCAGAGTCAGTCCACAGCTAAAGACAACAAGTCTAGTACAGTACAGTCGACAGAAAGGAAAGACGTACCGAGAAGTCGGGGGAAGCCCGACATAGGTACCAGCTGGCAGCAACGGCACGCAACGAGCACGCGCACCAGGAACCACGCGGAAGCAAACGAACAACGCCACCCCACCTGAAAAGCAGGGGTGAGCCACGTGTCACTGGCTCAGTAGGGGTCACGCGGATCCCTACTGAAAAACACGCAGTAACATGGAACAACAACACCAACAAAACAGCATGTGTAGTAAAGCAGGAAACTACACTACAAAGCTGTAAAACTATGCAACGAGCAGTAGTAAACAGACGGGAAGTAGGAGTAGGGAGCAAGTGAGGAAGGGGAAGAACCCGCGCCAGACAGGCGGCAGCCGAACTAACCTCGGCACCCCAAACTACTCCAAGCAGCGACAGAAGGGCGACTCTGATCTAACAAAGTCAGAAGTTACCGATCTGCCGACACAACACCAGGTCTAAGACGAAGAACTGCAAGAACAGACGACAGGTCTAGGAAAGACCCACACGGACGACCAACAGACTTGGCCACACATACACGACTAGAACGTCGTGCACACTGTCCCACGCACGACCAGAACATCATGCATGTGACAGAACCCTGACCTCGGGCACAGCCAAGGAAAGGCCAACCCAGAAAGGTCACGACGCACAAGAAACGCCGAGAGTCACGTGCCACGTGACGGAAGCACCTCCTCCTCACAAGAGGAACAGCCAGCCGCGTCCATTGACGTCTTATGATGCGCCACAAGTGTCTCGCCTACGGTACCGCAGAAACCATGGTAGAGTCGTAGACACGCGCTGAACCAAACGGGAACAACAACAACAACAACAGAACAAGTAACTAGTCAGGGTCACGCCCGTCGACGTAAGTCCTCAGTCCCTGACAACGTGTGCACACACTGGCTCTAGCCTAAGCCAGGTTCTCTAGCTAGTTTTCTCCCTCGGTAGGACGCTACCGTTGGCTGGGAGCCCACGGAACTAGCTTACAAACCGTATCTCGGGAACACCCCTCCGCCATCCGCAGGCGGGTCGGCACTCAAAGACTTTAGGGTAACAACAAATGGAGGCTCACGAGACACAGAGACTCTAAAACACAAGTGCCGAAGTACAAACAGGCAATAACGCCCACGACACGTACTTCGAGGCACCAATGGCAGTACGACCACAGCCAACAGACTCAGGACAAGACAACTAGACCTACCAAGTAACGATCACAAGTCGAACGACTCAAAGGCAAGATCGTCACAAACAGCGGAACAAGCCGCCAATCGGTCTAACCCTAAGCCACGAGAAACGACACTCCGCAGGAAACGACTCACGTAGACCTGAGGGAACACCGAAGACCCTCAGACACGCTTGGACATGCAAACCGAGGTAACACAGCACCTCGAGGCATCCAGAACCTGTGTCTCGGACTGGACAAAATCGCCAAGACACCCACACACAAGGTCACCTGTCAACCCCTGGGTCACCCCGGGTCGACCGGAACCCGACCAAAACATAAACAAAAGTAGGATAGAGAATCCTACCATAAGCAAAAAGACTCCTGGTCACCTTACAACGTAGTCTTTAGCCCTCATAGGACGTCAAGAGACATCCACGGGACAGCGGGCAGACCACAAGGACAAGCCAAGACAAGCAGAAACCAAAAGAACGGAAATCAGAGCACAAGGCATGTAACGCACCACCCTTAGACCGTTACATGAACGTGACGGTCTAAGCCTAGGCCATTACACTCCAACCGCCCTACACAACACCTAAAACACACCAGGCACGTAACGGCCTGCACCAGGCGCGTTACACCGCTCTGACGCGCCCAACTCGGGCCGTCAGGGCCAACAAACCTCAAACATAAAACCGCACTCGAGGCACGTAATGCACGGACCAAGGCGCGTTACAGCTACCTAACGCGCCAGGGCAGGCGCGTCAAGGCCAACAAAACCCAGAACAAACCAGAGCTCGAACCACCTAATGCGCTAGGCCAAACGCGTTACACAACCTAACGCGGCAAGGCAGACGCGTCAGGGCAACCTAACGCACGGGAGCAGGCGCGTCAGGGCCAACTGGCTCAAGGCAAGAAACAACTGGCTGAGAGGCATGTAACGGTCCCGACCGGACGCGTTACAAACACCTAACACACGGGGGCGAGGCCGTTAGAGACAACGACACAACCACCCCAAACTCAGCCAAAACAGCATGTAACGGCCTGGGGCAGGCGCGTTACGACGCTGTGACGCACGGAGGAACCACCGTCACACAAACCGACTCAACGGTCAAAACACCAAATCAAACGCAACGTAACGGCCTACACCAGGCGCGTTACACCCACCTGACGCACAGGGGCAGGCGCGTCAGGGGGACCGACTTAACCCAAAACACTAAACGATAATATAGGCGTAACGCGTCTCACAGAACGCGTCAGAGGGCTGTGACGCGCCACCCCTGGGCCGTCACACCCTCAAAACCACCAAAAACTAAAAATCGCCCAGACGCTGTGACGATATGTCGTGGGGCCGTCAGGGACTGTGACGGTCCCTGGAACGACCGCCACACCAGTCACGGTGGGAAAACAGAGGGTTGGCCAAATCGGTCCGTTCCACGTCCCATTCACGCCGAAGCGCATGGGGAACAACCCTCGACGATGAAAAACCACATAAGAAGGCTAAAAAGCCCACATGCAAGCATCAAAACGCAAGATCGGAGCGATTTGGGCAAATCGACCCTAAAAGAGTCAATGAGGTTCCCGGACTCCTACCGGCCTCGAATGACCACCATTCAACACGAAACAAGCATGAATGGGATCCTAACATCCCCACGGTCAGTTCAACACTAACCCAGCTACAAATGGTTGCCGTTTTCCGGCGAACCCTACAAAACCCGAAAATCACGGTTTAGGCTAAACAAGCCCAAACTCGACCGTTTCCGCGCCAAACGACGTGCAATGGCATGAAAAATGGAGAGGAAGAAGTGAGGAACCGTCACCCTACCCCCATCGAAGAAACCGTGCCCCGAAGGGACTAAACCGCGCCTAAAATCACGCTGCGAGCTCAAACGTCGGCTTTGAATCCACCATTCGGGATCGCGCCAAAACCACTCCATCTTCGCTCCGTCGCGCACCCAGCCAGCTCCACAGCATCCCCAATACGTGCCTCTAGGTACCCCGTCTGCAGCCGGAGCTGAGGAGGCTCGAGAGGAGAGAAAACGGGAGAGAGAGACGACGACGGCGAAATGAGAAAGGAGGAGAGAGGAAGGAAAAGAAATTAGGAATTTTCCTAATTTCCGAAAAATCTGATTTCTGGCCCTATCTCCGAAAAATACACAGAAATAGTCGAAACGACCGGCTCGGAGAGTACATCGTCGCTGCAGCATTCACGAGTCGAGGAACTGACAACCAAACTCACCGTAGGGTTCCGTAACTAGTACGAGAGAAAAACTCACACGGATCGTAAAACTCAACTCGAAAGCCACTAAAGCAACCCGAAACTCACCGAAACAAATCCAAAAGAACCAATGAAGATCTAGCAAGACCTACCACGGACCCAGGGCATTACATCCTCCCCTCTTTTAAGAAATTTCGTCCTCGAAATTAAGGACTAACAAAGGAGAAGCATGGAAGAACAACCCAACAACACAAACACGGAAACGATACAAATCTCGGAAAGCACAGCTCAGAGGAACACTATCAGACTATAATCACGAGTACATGCCCTGGATCGAGCATGACACAAGTGAACACAAGTCCGACACCTCCGAAACAAGGCAACGTCGCTTACGTCTCACCAGGGAAAGAGACACGACTGCCACAACAACAGACAACCGACCGAAAAACACAACGACAGCACGGCAAGCGACAACTTACACGAGGAGACACAGTCCTCTCAGCTGACAGCTCGACCACATCATCGGCTCCAGTGCCAAAGGCGACAAGGAACACCTGGCACACAGGACGCCAACGACAACACCACGGCTGGACCACGAACACAATCGAGTCAGTCCTCACTCAAATATTACATCCGATCGAGTCGCAAGCTAACTCTAGGAAAAAAGAGTACAGCAAAGCTAACCGACAAGACTTGGTCCAAAATAGAGACACAAAATCATAGAGAAATAGCACTCACAGAAACAACACAACGGCAGCAGACAAAGTCAAGGCACAAGAAGCCAAGACGAAGTCACATCGAGAAGAACAAACCTCTCGACCCGTGGGTAACCAACCCACACGCTTCAGCTGCACTCTCAACAATGCACACAAGCATCAGAACAACCTCGATAGTCACATCTCAACACACACTAGACGTCTTCGCAACCAATGAAGATCGCAAACAACACGCCATGAGTACCGATCTCGCGAATAACCGATCACCAAGAGCCCAAGTGCAACAAGAGAAGAGTACCAGCTTCAGCACAAAGCACAAGGAAAGCATCAATCTCAGCTTACCTTCACGTCCTGAAAACGGTAAATGAGCCTTCACAACTCTGTGCATAGCAGCTCTTAACACCATAACGGAGTCCAAAGCCAAGCAACCGTATAGCAAAGAGCAGATCAGGCTCAAAACAAAACTGTCCACACTTAAGCAGACACATGACAAAAGCATCGCCAAGATAGCAATTCCAAGGCAAACCTCGAAAAGATTCTTTCAGAAGGGACGAGAAGCAAGAAGCTCAACCACGAAAGCTCACCAGGAAGGGAAAATCCTAGCTTGCCTGAGCAACTTCTCAAACACGGGATCTAATCGAGCACTTCAACAGAAGCGAAACACATCAGGAGCTGAACAGACTCAAGCCGAGACGACCAAAACAACGTGAGAATGTGAACGGTCATAGAACCAAGGCTAAAGGTCGACGCAACCTGAACAACATACGGAGAAAACCTCGCAACGTACTGCAGATTCAAGCCTTCCGGCGAACACTGCCAAGTACAACATGATCGAAACAAACACAACGACGAAAAGGAAACACCTCGACACATCCTGACAAGAGCAGGACCATCTCGTACAGTGCCAGGACAGCACGCACAAGACAACATACAAAGAAAACAACGCGATAAATCATCGCAACACCAAAGTCAGCTGAAGACTATACTGGACTTTTACGACTCTGGATACTGTATATCTCGGATTCCCATGTACTTCACACAACAACGCTATGATAGCTCAGAAAAGAACTCCGAACATCTCAGAACACTGCTCTGATACCACTCTGTAGCGACCCGGATTCCGGATACCAGGTATACCCGGTAGGACTACCGGATACGCGTGATACCGCATGGAACCCGCGAGGCCTCCCAAGAGCGGGAAAGCTCCGAAGGGATAAGGGCATGTGTAGAGTACATTGAAGCCACAGAGATATAACAGAAGCAATTAAATTTCATTAGACAGGTTTGCTAAAGTAGCAGAAATAAAATTACTTTTTAATTAACAGTTCAAATTAACAATTATATCCCAGAGTCAGTCCACAGCTAAAGATAACAAGTCTAGCACAGTACAGTCGACGGAAAGGAAAGACGTACCGAGAAGTCGGGGGAAGCCCGACACAGGTACCAGCTGGCAGCAACGGCACGCAACGAGCACGCGCACCAGGAACCACGCGGAAGCAAACGAACAACGTCACCCCACCTGAAAAGCAGGGGTGAGTCACGTGTCACTGGCTCAGTAGGGGTCACGCGGATCCCCACTGAAAAACACGCAGTAACACAGAACAACAACAACAACAACAACAAAACAACAGGTGTAGTAAAGCAGGAAACTACACTACAAAGCTGTAAAACTATGCTACGAGCAGTAGTAAACAGACGGGAAGTAGGAGTAGGGAGCAAGTGAGGAAGGGGAAGAACCCGCGCCAGACAGGCGGCGGCCGAACTAACCTCGGCACCCCAAACTACTCCAAGCAGCGACAGAATGGTGACTCTGATCTAACAAAGTCAGAAGTTACCGATCTGTCGACACAACACCAGGTCTAAGACGAAGACCTGCAAGAACAGACGACAGGTCTAGAAAAGATGAAAAGACCCACACGGATGACCAACAGACTCGGCCACACATACACGACTAGAACGTCGTGCACACTGTCCCACGCACGACCAGAACATCATGTATGTGACAGAACCCTGACCTCGGGCACAGCCACGGAAAGGCCAACCCAGAAAGGTCACGACGCACAAGAAACGCCGAGAGTCACGTGCCACGTGACGGAAGCACCTCCTCCTCACAAGAGGAACAACCAGCCACGTCCACTTACATCTTATGCTGCGCCACAAGTGTCTCACCTACGGTACCGCTGTGGACGCGCTTTTCGTTTACATTCTTTATTCTTTTATTTCTGTTGTTTATTTATTGGCGTGCCAGTCACATATGTGACGATTTCATTGTGCGCTCGATCTGACTTCTAATCAGTCGATTGTGAGTGATCGTGTCTGGACCAAAAGTCAGTCATACCATAAAGGTTATGACGTTAATTACGTCCTCCCCAAGAAGGACAACCCTTGATTAAACGCCAAAGTAAGGGGAGAAGATAGTGGCAAAATAAGACTCGAACGAAGGTGTGCTAGTCTACTCGCGGAACATTGAATGGACTGGACAAAGCAAGAGTACATCGAGTACGGGGCAGATCCGGCAGCATATCCCCATTATCTTGGACTATGATAAATGAGAATAGGAAACCATCCATGCGGCGTCAGGATGGGATCCGTGAAAGATCGCCTATATTAGATCCGGGATCCGAAGAGGGATCGATGTATCATGATACACCATATGGCGGTATGGTATTTTATTAATATTCCCCTCGATGGGACCATCGGAGAACATGCAGGGGCAGAACTACGTGGGCCAGCGGGGTTAGGAAAGAATACCATAGTCACTCGAGGTAATATGGGTGAATTTTGGCAGCATTTCCCCTTTTCTCGGGTCATGCCAAAGAGGAGATAGACCACCACCCACGGGATGCCGGGATGGTGGTCAAAGTAGAGAGCACTAGGCTCCCGACCGATGTTTATGCCCGTAGCAATGGTTGCTGTTGCTTCGAGGACCACTGGAATTCATGCAGAAGCAGAGCTCCGTTGGCCTGTGGAGTATGTGAAAGAATTCGGCTCGAGATGACATAATATAGGGGAGGCCATCCCCGTTGTTTTGCTCCCTGAGGTGCGCATGATGACCACGGGCGCTCCCTGTTGGACGCAGTAGGGTGACTGAGGGTTGGAGGATGGTATAGAGGTGGATCTCAGTTTAGGTTTTTAGTGGTCAAAGACAAGGGGTTTCGGCGTGGAGACAAAGTGGCCAAAGGGGGGTTCTCGGCGTGGGTTTTATTCACCAAAGAAGGGGTTCTCGGCGTGGAGACAAAGTGGCCAAAAAAGGGGGGTTCTCGGCGTGGGTTTTATTGACCAAAGAAGGGGTCTCGGTGCCCCTGGCTCTCGGCGCGCCAAACCTTGCGCCGGGGGCTATTCGTGGCGCCGAGGGGAGTTTGCGCCGAGAAGCCGAGGGCGCCGGGAAGCCCGGGGACCCTGTTCTATCATGTTCTGGACTCCAGGCTTGGGTAAGAACTGTGTTTAAGACATGAAGTGGTCCGAGTAGTGGATTCTGATGCTATGATGTCAAGGAGTTGCTGAGGAACAGGGGCTTGAGATCATCATCCGTTAAAACCTCCTGATTCTTTGTATATGTATATATATACAATTATAGCCTACAGACCAGAGAATCAAGAGATGACTGTCTCTGATTTCTGGGACGTCTTGACGGCCAAGCGGTAAAACTCGATCGATGGGGAGGTCGAGTAGCAGTAGGGGAACAAACAAAGCCCAATAATCCATAAGGTGGGGATTGAGGCTCTGCCAGAATTCCCATCCCAGTAATAAACCATCGGAGATAACTCAAAACTCAGAGCACGAAGACAGCTTAAGAGTTCAACAGATAACATCGAAGGCAGAGAGGGGAAGATTCAGACATCACCCGCTTGATTGGGTGGCCATATCATCGCATTCCACTACTTACATCGTTCATAGAAAGAAAGGGGAACAACTAGAAAGGGAGACAAAGAAACCCATCAGCCTCCAATATATCTGGCCAGAAACCGGAGAACTGGCATACATCGAGATTACATATAGAGAAGACGATTCCGAGAAGAGAGAAAAAAAAAGGATAACATCCCCAACAAGGAAATACAAGCAAAGAGAAAGAAAAAACGGATATACATCAGAAAAAGAGAAGAAAGGAGAAAAATGGGGGGGGGGGGGAGCATTGACTCCTCTCCCTCCCCCTTTAGCAGACCTTCCCCTTCTTCTCTCGACCTCTCAGCAGCCGCCGGTTTCCTAGAGCTGGGTGTGGACTTCTCTCTTCCTTTCTTTTGTTTTTGGCTATCTTCTCTTCTGTTCTCTTTCTCTATGTGTGGACTTCTCTATCTGTCTCTCTTTTCTTTCGAGAGAAAAGGGGCTTTTATAGCAGAACCCCCCCTCTCCCTTCTCGGCATGATCACCTCGGCGCGCCTTTTGTGAAGAGAAGGGGGCTTCTCGGCGCGCCTCAATCGAAGGCAGGAGGCTTCCCGACGCCAAATGATGTAGCTTCCCGGCGCCCCTCCCCCACATGGGCTTTGGGCTCCCGGCGCCGCACTGGTGAGCCCGTTTAGGGCTTTAATGCTTTAATTTCTTATCATCAATAGACTTTATCTGTTAGAGACGCCTAATCTGCCTTTTCATTTGCCAGTCCTTCGAATCTGTCAGGACAGGCGAAGGTCCCTTAGTTGATGGGTTGACATAGTCTATCAGAATATTTCTGGAGATTTTCATCAGTCAATAGACTGTAATTCTTCATCAGTACTGCCATCTGAGAGACGACAATACCGGACATCAGCTTGGCCGGGGAGGGCTTCAGCTAGGTAGATAGCTTTAGTGACGGCTCTTCTTTAGTTCTGACTTTGTAGAGATTATAAGGGTCTTCATTGCTGGTTCTGTTTTGATCTTCTCTTCGGTCCCATCTTTGATCTTCTCTTCAGTCCCATCTTTGTTCTTGATTATATTTCAGGTGTCAACAAATGCCCCCCACATGTGGATGGCGTAAGTGCAGAATAAGAGGCACGGTGTCCGCGGGTGCATCATTTAGCATCTGAGAGTATCTTTCTCAGCCTTTCAATACTGGTTTTCTTTGATCTTCAGCCTGATAGCTTTACTGTAATGACTTCAGTATATTCTTTTTCTTTGTTTTCCATATTTTCTAACAATTTTCTGCTTCATTAATAGCTTCAGATGGCTTCTTGGCGCATAGGGCCTGGTTCTCGGCGCACCACAGCTTCCCGGCGCGGAGATAGATGGTTCTCGGCGCGCCTCAACCAAGGGAAGAGGCTTTTCGGCGCGTAGGAGTCCAACTGGACTTGATTGAAAGGATCCCGGCGCCACACTCATAGGCCCATTTAGGGCTTTTTTGATGTTTACATTCCTCTCATCAGCGGGCTTAAACCATCAAAGCTGTCCACCCTGCCTTTTCATCTATTTATCCCTTCAAGTCCATCAGAACAGGCGAAGGCCTCTTCATCAGTGAGTTAGTATAGTTTTCATTAGAACATTTTGGATGCTCTCATCAGTCGGTAGACTGTAATTTTCATCAGTACTACCACCTGGGCTATGAAAACACCGGACATCAGCTCGACCGGAGAGGGATTCAGCCGGGTAGATAACTAATAGTGATGACTCTTCTTTTGTTCTGACTCTGCAGAAATGTCAGGGGTCTTCATTGCTGATTCTGGTTTCATCTCTATCTCTGCTCATATTTCATCTATCAACAAAATGCCCCCCACCTGCGGATGGCGTAAGCGCAGGTGCATCACTTAGCATCTGAGAGTATCATTCTCAGCCTTTCAATACTTGTTTTCTTTGATCTTCAGCCTGATAGCTTTACTGCAATGGCTTCGAAGTCACAGAAGGTAGAGTGCAAATCTGAGCTGGGGAAGATGAGCTCTATCCTTCAGGAGCGCCGAGGCCTACTGCAGTCTCTGACACAGCGGGAGCAGTTTATATGCAACCGGATAGCATTCTAGAAGCAGAACTGGCTGATCTCCGAGCTGAACTACCGCAGATACTAACCTCTCGGCCATAGTTCGCAGAGGAAGTAGCTCTGTTGGAGGGGCAAGTGGCGTCTCTTCAGGATGAGTCTGCTCGGCTACAAGAGAAGGAGGCCCGTCTACATGAGTTGAGGGCTGCTCCATATGTGGGTCTTCTGACTTTCGAAGACATCTTCCGGCGCCAGTGAACATCTCTTCTTCTTCTTCTTCTTCTTCTTCTTCTTTTTTGTAATACAATTCCCCCTCAGGGGCTCCTCTTGTACTCTTTTTCTTCTTTATAAGTGAAAAGGAATCTTTATGCTAGTCTCATGTGTGGCTGCTCTTCACTTATTGCATCACCATCACTTCATGATGATTCGGTAGCGGTTTTAGCAATCCTCATGCAGATAACCCATATCTAGCAGGAGAGCGTCCACCCCTGTGGACACAAAAAAATGCATGCCTTGATATCCTGCTCGGCCTCGCGTCGGCAGCGGCGCCGAGTAAAGAAACCCCAGAGAAATCAAGCACAAAAGGCCCCACAGCTCGTGGGCCCCAAAGAAAATCAAACGGGCCGCAGCTCGTGCTCACAGTGGGCTCAACATTGCCCATCTGGCCCCTCAGCGGCACGGCCCAATGGGCCCTTCAACGGCACGCCCCAGGGGGCCTTCAACGGCAAACGGCACGCCCCAGGGGGCCTTCAACGGCACACCCCCAAGGGGCCTTCAACGGCACGCCCCAGGGGGCCTTCAACGGCACACCCCTTGGGGGCCTTCAACGGCACGCCCCAGGGGGGGCCTTCAACGGCACACTCCCTGGAGGGCCTTCAACGGCACGCCCCTGGGGGCCTTCAATGGCACACCCCCTGGGGGGGCCTTCAACGGCACACCCCCGTGGGGTCTTCAGCGGCACGCCCACTGGGCTATTCAGCGGCACACCCCGTTTAGGGTTCAGCGGTGCACCCCAAAGGGGGTCTTCAGCGATACGCCCTGAGGTCCTTCAGCGGCACAGCCTCCAGAGGCTTCAGCGGCAAGCCTTTTTGGCTCCCCAGCGGCACGCCCATTTGAAGCCCTCCAGCGGCACGCTTGCTCAGCCCGCCAGCGGCACAGCGTGAAGCTTTTCAACGGCAAGACGACGTGCAGCCCATGCCCTACGCTTCCTTGGAGCGCAGTGAGCCGTCTGAGGTGGCAACCGTCCATTGGGCCACGTGAGCTACCCCCTGATGACCCAGGACGGGGCAGGTCAACCGCCATCATTACAAGCCATTTCCCGCCTTCGATAGCCGTGGGAAAAGCCCCGACTGCTGGGGAGTATAAAGGACTCCCGTTTTCGACAGAAAAAAAGAGGAAGAAAGGGCACACAGAAGGACACAAAGAGGGTCAGAGGGAGAAGATTGAGAAGAGGAGACACACAGAAGAGAGGATCTCACACAGCCGGAGGCACAGAGAAGAAGGGAAGAGAGAATAGAAGAAGAAGAGCTCCAGCGAGCCTCCTTCGACGACCACCGGGAAGAGAGCAAGAGTAAGGGAGAGGGAGAGAGCTCAATGTAATGAGGAGAGAGGGTTAGGGACAATGGCCAGGGTTTTTGGGCCCCAATGCTTTCTTCCCTTTTGTATTCCGTTCCTCCTCCTACTCTTTGTTTTGGGTTTCTCTTTTCCTTTGTCCATGGCCTCGTCTTGGGCATTTCCTCTGTAATGCGCATATAGGGCTTTGGCCTTTGGCTCCCCATAAATGAAAATCACCCTCTTTGGGTTTCTCTACGAGTTTTATTGGCTTGCGCTAGCTCTCACGATCTTTTCATGGGGTTGTTCGTTTTCCCTCCGTCTCCCCATTTCTCCGGTGTTTTTGGGGTCTTCATACCGATATAGTTTCTCCTGTGAGCTTTGGCCTCATGAATCCTTCAAGCCCCTACATGGCCTTCCGTTGTGCTCACTGGCCTAGGGGAGGGGGAAGACCCTTACCCTCTCTCCGAATACCCAGTAACCAAGTGGCCAACCCCCGGCCTTGAATCCCCCTTTCTTTTTTTTTGAGCGACTTCTAAGGTCCCCCAGTTTGCTTGCACACTCTGCTTGGCCCCTCCAGCGATGCACCTTTCCGACACTTGGCCGGCACACTTGCAGCCCTTGGCCCTCAGCGGTATGCCTAGATTGGCCTTCAGCGGCACGCTACCCCTACGGCCTTCAGCGGTACGCTACCCTTATGGCCTTCAGCGGTACGCTACCCCTATGGCCTTCAGCGACACACCCTTCATTCCCCCAACAGCCCCCTTCTTGGCCTCGTCCCCGGGCCCTTTCCTTCACGTTTTTCGAGGTCCTGTAAAGGTGTTGCTCCTCCGGGGGCCCACCTCCAGTTGTCGGGTTCCGCCACTCCATGTGGGCGCGTTCCCTTTATCTCCCTTACGCCCCCGGTCAAGGGGGGATGCTGCCGAATTTTTGTAAGAAACTAATAAACGATTAAAAGAGGCAAAAGGAGGCAACAAACGAGCAGGATAATTAATGAAACCTTCCAACTCGTCAAACCACTGCCGGCATCATAACGAGAACTGAACCGAACTAATTAACTACCCGGCAGCCCGAACGTCCGACCCGCAAGAAAAGAGGCCGAACCGAACAAAACAGAACAAGGGAAGAGTTATATATAAAACTACACGAAAGTTAAGATAAGAAGAAAAGAAAAGCCTTAAAACAAATAATCCAAAACTGATCGGGCCTCTATAATCACGCCCCATTCGCCTTCAGCGGCATGCCCGTTCTGCCCTCGGCGGTACGCTCCCCTTTAACCTTCAGCGGCACGCCCTCATTGGCCCTCAGCGGCACAGGCCGTCACCATGTCCCGTTTAACCCTCAGCGGCACGCCCTTTCTGCCCTCAACGGTACGCTCCCCGTCGACCTTCAGTGGTACGCCACTCCTTCCCTTCGCCGGTACACCCCCAGCCACTGTATAGACTTCACACCCCAATGTATAGACTTATCCAGTGTATAGGCTTGAGCCAGCCAGCGTACAGACTTCATGATAGCCAATGTACAGACTTTGAGCCACCCAATGTATAGACTTATCCAGTGTACGGACTTTGGGCAGCCAACGTATAGACTTCACATCCCAACGTACAGACTTCATGATAGCCAGTGTATAGACTTGGGCAGTGTATAGACTTCACACCCCAATGTATAGACTTATCCAGCGTACAGACTTTGGGCAGCGTATAGACTTCACACTCTGATGTATAGACTTGGCCAGTGTACAGGCTTCGGGCCAGTCGACGTATAGACTTCAAATTGTAACGCGTAGACTTTGCTCCACTCTGCTCCAGTGTACGGACTTTGGGCTTGGCAACGTATAGACTTCGAGCCTGGGGAACGTATAGACTTTATATCACCCCCCTCCTTCACCGACACACTCTCCAGCGGTACGCCCCTCCCCTTTTGGCTTTGTTGCCCTCAGCGGTACGCCCCTTTGGCCTCCAGCGGTACGCCCTTTGCAGCCCTCACCGGTACACCCCTTCGCCACTCCAGCAGTACACCCAATACCCAGCGGTACACTTCCGTTTCCCCTTCGCCGGCACACTATATGCATGCATATATACATCGCGATAAGGGCATTAACAATAGC
This sequence comes from Amorphophallus konjac, assembly GCA_022559845.1. Taxonomy (NCBI): domain Eukaryota; kingdom Viridiplantae; phylum Streptophyta; class Magnoliopsida; order Alismatales; family Araceae; genus Amorphophallus; species Amorphophallus konjac. Next base: position 406,239,112 of record CM040123.1, read on the forward strand.
AAATAAATTAATGAAAATTACGCTAATTAAAGGACTCTTAACGCGCAATATTAATCACAATAAAAGAGGTGGGAGGGGTAATAATAAACAAATGATAATAATAAGAATAATCATGAATAAAAGAAGAAAAATCACCCCGGACAAAGGCACGAATAAACAGTAAACACCAAATCAGAAATCCCAGAAGATATAACTAAGAAAGCCCCAGATAAAAGACGCTAATGCCCACACTGCAGCCCTCTCTCTCCCCGGGACCTGGGGCAAAAGGGAATAATAACGCCGCCCTTTCAGGTCGAGCCCGAGTCTCGGGAATCACCCCGATATGGCCAGGCTTTGATCTAACCTCGGGCCGACATCCTAATCGGACCGGATTTGTTTTCTCGTTCCGGATACCTTCCGAATCCTCATTAAAATTGCCGCATGCTCGGCAGACATTTGAAGGGACCTACCTCGATTTTCTCATCGTGATTCTGCCACGGACCCGTGTCCGAATACGAAAAGGTCTACGAGTGGCCGACACGGCCGACAGTCTATGGCCTTAATACAACTTTCAGTGTGACCTATTCCTATCTCTCTCGCATAATTAGCATTATTCTTTTCGGCCGCGGGGCCCCTAATTTCGGCAATTAATCAAGGGTGTTCCCTCGTATGGGGGATGTAAATGACGTCGTGACCTTCATGGCGCGACGGGATTCGGTCCCGACACGAACCACACAATCGTCTGACGAAGTCAAATCGAGAGCACCATGGGCTCTTCGGAGCCCGAATAAATTATCACCTCGGTGACTGGCACGCCCACGCACTCAATAAACCGAATAAACCAACAAGAGAATAAAGAGCGCCAAAAAGTGCGTCCACAACCCCTTCAGAGAAAGGATGGGAAACTCGCTCCACCGCGTGACTGTATCCGGAGGGTGCTTAAACTGAATTTTGTAGGTAGTAGCGGATGTCTTTTTCGGCCATATGTGCCGCAAGGGAGGTTGTTTGCAGAAATGTGGATGAAAATGTTTTAGAGTATCATCCGGAACAAACGAATGGTCCATCCCGGGTAGGTTTCAAAGCCAGTCGGGGCAATGTGCCAGTCGACCAGTGACTGATTTTATCATCGATATTGGGTTTATATCGATGCAAAGAAGTTTTATAGGTTTCATCAGAATAGACATAAGGTCTAGACTGGGCAGACTTTATCGTAGGTGGGACATGAAAGGGTATGTGGTTTTCATCAGGACAGACATAAAGTCTGAACTAGACAGGTTTTATCATTGATCGGGCAATGTGCCGGTCGATCAACGGTTGGTTTCATCATCGATATTGGGTTTATATCGATGCAAAGGAATTTCATAAGCTTCCTCAAAATAGACGTAAGGTCCAAACTGGATAGGGTTTTATCATTGATCGGGCAAGGTGCCGGTCGATCAATAGCTAGTTTCATCATTGATATTGGGTTTATATCGATGCAAAGGAATTTCAAAAGTTTCATCAAAATAGACGTAAGGTCTGAACTGGATAGGGTTTTATCATTGATCGGGCAATATGCCGGTCGATCAACGATTGATTTCATCATCGATATTGGGTTTATATCGATGTAAAGGAATTTCATAAGTTTCATCAGAATAGATGTATGGTCTAAACTGGGGTAGGATTTCATCATTGATCGGGCAAGGTGCCGGTCGATCAATAGCTGGCTTCATCATCGATATTGGGTTTATATCGATGCAAGGAAGTTTTATAGGTTTCATCAGAATAGACGTAAGGTCTAAACTGGATAGGGTTTCATCATTGATCGGGCAAGGTGCCGGTCGATCAATAGTTGATTTTATCATCGATATTGGGTTTAAATCAATGCAAAGGAATTTCATAAGTTTCATCAGAATAGACGTAAGGTCTAAACTGGATAGGGTTTCATCATTGATCGGGCAAGGTGCCGGTCGATCAATAGCTAGTTTCATCATCGATATTGGGTTTATATCGATGCAAAGGAATTTCGTAGGTTTCATCAGAATAGACGTAAGGTCTAAACTGGATAGGGTTTCATCATTGATCGGGCGAGATGCTGGTCGACCAACGGTTGATTTTATCATCGATATTGGGTTTATATCAATGTAAAGGAATTTCATAAGTTTCATCAGAATAGACGTAAGGTCTAAACTGGATAGGGTTTCATCATTGATCAGGCAAGGTGTCGGTTGATCAATAGCTAGTTTCATCATCGATATTGGGTTTATATCGATGCAAAGGAATTTCATAGGTTTCATCAGAATAGACGTAAGGTCTAAACTGGATAGGGTTTCATCATTGATCGGGCAAGGTGCCGGTCGATCAATAGCTGGTTTCATCATCGATATTGGGTTTATATCAATGCAAAGGAATTTCATAAGTTTCATCAGAATAGACGTAAGGTCTAAACTGGATAGGGTTTCATCATTGATCGGGCAAGGTGCGGGCCGATCAATAGCTGGTTTCATAAGAGTGGTGATGGGTTTTATCATCGATGGGACTTTTGAAAGGGGCATGAAGACTTTATCAGGACAGACGTAAGGTCTATCTTGCAAGGGTTTTATTGCTGATCGGGCAAGATGCCGAGCGAGAAATGGAAGGTTCTTGTAAATGGTGGGAGAAGAAGGTAGCATGCCATTGGCATGGAAATTTTTAAATTACCACATTACTGACCCAAGCGCCCTTTCAGGTTTTCGCCGGAGCCAGCCCTCTCTTGCTTTTGCCCACGCGCCCTTTCGGGTTTTCACGTGGCGGGGTACCTGATTTTACCTGCAGTGCCCTTTCGGGTTTTCACCACAGCCGGGTTTTGGCCCTTTTTGCCCTTGTTCAGAATGCCCGAACAAGTCTGGCGGAGCATCTCTATTTTTAGCCCCATTTTATCTTTCTTTTTTTTTGCGCTAGGACTTTGGCTTTGTAAATTGTCAAACCACGTGCTCAACTTGTGTATGCTTCATCATTGATGTGGGTGTTAACATCAACGCAAAGGGGTATAGGGTTTCATCGTTCACCTAGGCAGCAGGCCTGGGTCGACTTGAGTGTGTTTCGTGGCTTAGGTGCGAAGCCATTCGCCGGGAGCATGACTGTAATCGTTAATGTGGAGATTAACATTAACGCAAAGGAACAGGATTTCATCATCTATCCAGACGAAAGGTCCAGATTGACTTGAGGATGTGTGTAGCAGCTTAAGCACGAAGCCGCTTGCTGGAGATGCAGGTTTTATCGTTAATGTGGGGTTTAACATTAACGCAAAGGTATAGTATTTCATCATCTATCCAGACGGAAGATCCAGATTGATTTGGGGAAATATGTTGTGTCTTTATCAGAGCAAATGGAAGGTCTACCCTGGATGGGTTTCAGCATCGATCGGGCAATGTGTCGCTCCACCAGTAGCTGATTTCATCATCGGTATTGGGTTCATACCAATGCAAGGATTTCATAGGTTTCATCGGGATAGACGTAAGGTCTAAGCCGGCTGGGTTTCATCGTTGATCGGGTAGTGTGCCAATCGATCAATAGCAGGTTTCATCATCGGTATTGGGTTCATACCAATGCAAGAATTTCATACGTTTCATCGGGATAGACGTAAGGTCTAAGCCGGCTAGGTTTCATCGTTGATCGGGCAGTGTGCCAATCGACCAATAGCAGGTTTCATCATCGGTATTGGGTTCATACCAATGCAAGGATTTCATAGGTTTCATCAGGATCGACGTAAGGTCTAAACCGGATGGGTTTCATCGTTGATCGGGCAGTGTGCCAATCGATCAATAGCAGGTTTCATCATCGGTATTGGGTTTATATCGATGCAAGGATTTCATAGGTTTCATCAGGATAGACGTAAGGTCTAAGCCGGCTAGGTTTCGTCGTTGATCGGGCAGTGTGCCAATCGATCAATAGCAGGTTTCATCACGGTGAGACATATGATAGGTTTCGTCAGAATAGATGTAAGATCTAAGCTGGATAGGTTTACCGTGGTGGGTCTCAGATAGAAAGTGGAAGGGTTTCATCGGAACAGACGGAAGGTCTACTCCGAGATGGGCTTTAGCATTGATCGAGACGATATGCCTTATGATCAACGGGGTTTCATCATCGGTGGGACATGCGGTGGATGTGCTGTCGAAGGAGATTCATGAAGTGAACTTTTTATATTACCACATTACTGACCCAAGTGCCCTTTCGGGTTTTCACCGGAGCCAGTCCCCTCTTGCTTTTACCCACGCGCCCTTTCGGATTTTCACGTGGCGGGGTACCCAATTTTGCCCGTAGCGCCCTTTCGGGTTTTCGCCACAGTCGGGTTGTTTGCCATTTTTGCACTCGTCCAAGATGTTTTGGACAAGTCTGGCGGGGCACCTCTATTTTAAGCCCCATTTCTTATCATTTTATACATTTTTTATCATTTTATTTTTATTATTATTTTTTTATCATTCATTTTTTTTTGAACTCGTATAAGAGGAGGATATTGAGAGAGTCGACTAGGGCACAAGGCCTTGCGCCGAGAAAAGGCTTAGTCGTTAGCAAGAAGGTAATGCTAGCGCAAAGGACAGGTTTGAGCCGATTCGGGCGTAGGGCCCGCATTGGCGATGTTATTTATTATATGCGAGCTCGGCCAGGGTAGAGTGCCACTAAACTGAGGTGTAGGTAGCTCGATCAGGGTGGAGTACCACTAGACCAAGATAAGGGTAGCTCGGTCAGAGCAGAGTGTCTCTAGACTAGGATATAAGTAGCTCGGCCAGGGCGGAGTGCCACTGGACCAAGGGGAAGGTAGCTCGGTCTGGGCGGAGTGCCACTAAACCAAGGTAAAGGTAGCTCGATCTGGGCGGAGTGCCACTAGACCAAGTTTGAGGTAGCTCGGTTAGGGCAGAATGCCACTAGACCAAGGGCGAAGGTAGCTTGGCCAGGGTGGAGTGCCACTAAACCAAGGTAAAGGTAGCTCGATCAGGGCGGAGTGCCACTAGACCAAGTTTGAGGTAGCTCGGTCAGGGCAGAGTGCCGCTAAACCAAGGTGGATAGAGCTCATCGAGGGCGGAGTGACATTCATTGATGTGGGGTGAACATCAACGCAAAGGAGAGTAGGGCTTCATCATGCAATTCAGACGGAAGGTCCGAACTGAAGTTGGCGGACGGCGGCTTGGGTATGAAGCTGTTTGCCGGGAATGTGGATCTCATCGTTGGTGCGGGATAGACATCAATGCAAAGGAAAGTGGTTTCATCGTCTACTCGGACGAAGGGTTTGAGTGACGTCGCTGTGTAACAGCTCAAGCATGGGGCCGTTCACTGGGAAATGTGTGCATAAGTTCTATCGTTGATGTGGGGTAGACATCAACGCAAAGAAGGATGATGTTTCTTCATGCAGTCGAGACGGAAGGTCTGAACTGATGCTGACTGGTAGTAGCTTAGGCACGAAGCCGTTTGCCGGAGGGGTAGGTTCATTTAACAGGGACGAAGGGTCCAAGTTAAAGGAGTAAGCCGGCCGATCTTGTTAACGATGTCAAGGGCCGAAAGATTGTTGGACAGGACTTCCGGTGGGACTTCATGATGATCGTCCTTCTTGGAATTTTATTAAAAAGGGTGAAAAAGGGAATTTTAAATTACCACATTACTGGCTTAAGCGCCCTTTCGGGTTTTCGCCGAAGCCAGCCCCCTCTTGCTTTTGCCCACGCGCCCTTTCGGGTTTTCACGTGGCGGGGTACCCGATTTTGTCTGCAGTGCCCTTTCGGGTTTTCACCACAGCTGGGTTTTGGCCATTTTTGCCCTTGTTCAGAATGCCCGAACAAGTCTGGCAGGACATCTCTATTTTTAGTCCCATCTTTTTTTTTAACACTAGAAAGAGTAGGGTTTTATTATCTAATCCGGACGAAGGGTCCGAATAGGGCTTCATCATCTGATTGTCGTCAGTCTTGATTTATCTGTTCATTTGTCACTTCCCCAGCAGGCAGTGGTGCAGCATGATAGAGTTTCAGATGCTTCCCATTGAGTGGCGAGAACTGAATTTCCCCTCGATGGTTGACAACCACGTAGGCTCCACCCTCGTAGACCCTCTGGATTACGTATGGACCCAGCCAGTTAGCAGCAAGTTTGCCTTTTGGATTGGAAGCCATGACTTCCCTTTTCTTGACCATGACCAGGTCTCCTTTCTTGAATTCCCGCCCTTTGACGAGCTTATTGAAGGCATTTGCCATGCGGGCTTGGTACATCTGGATATTCTTCTGGGCTTGCAGACGCTTCCCCTCCAGTTCAACAAGTTCTTCAAGTCTCCTTTCAGCATTGGTTTGTTCGTCACGAACTAAGCCATGCTGGACTGCAATCCTGAGTGACGGTACCTCCAGCTCTATAGGGACTACTGCCTCGGAGCCCTACACCAGTGAATAGGGTGAGCAACCCGTGGGGGTTTTATAGACTGTGCGATATGCCCATAGTGCTTCATACATCTTCTCACCCCAGTCCTTTTTGTTAGAGCTGACGACTTTGGCCAGCAGGGTGCATAGTGTCTTATTGAAGGCTTCAGCCAGTCCATTTGCTTGTGGATTGTAAGGAGTGGAGGTCCTCCATTCAATTATGTACTTCTCGGCAAGCCGATATATCTTCTGGTTCTTGAAGTGGCTTCCATTGTCAGAAATTATTCGGCTGGGGACCCCGAACCGGAAGATGATATTGTGCTTGATGAATTTGGCAACCAACTCACCAGTCACTTCTCTGAGTGCTACTGCTTCTGCCCACCTGGAGAAGTAGTTTGTTATAGCTAGGATGTACTTATGTCCAGCTGAGGAAGTCGGTAGTGGCCCGACCACATCGGTTCCCCACTGAGCAAAAGGCCAACTGGGAATTGTAGGGTGTAGAGCTACAGGGGGCCTTCTGGGTACAGTGGCATGCTCCTGACATTTCTGGCATGACTTTGCAAACTGGCAACAATCTTCAAACATAGTGGGCCAATAATAACCCAGCTTCTTGATTTCAATCTTCATCTTAGGCCCAGCTTGGTGTGCCCCTCTGGCCCAGGATGTATTTCTTTCATTGCTTGCCAAGCTTCTTCAGTAGATAGGCAGCGAAGCAAAATCTTCTTGCGGGCGTCTGCCATGATTCGGAACAGAGTTCCATTTCTACATTCATAAGAATCTTTGATCCTTAGGAGTTTCATTCTCTCTTCTTTGTTCTTGGGCAGCTGTTGGTGTAGGAACCACTGCAGTAGGTGCTGTCTCCAATCAGACGCCTGGACTTTGTCAACGGCATCAATCTCATATTCTTCAGGACACGCTTCCAGCATGCTGGGGACTTGCCGCCTGTTCATGACAATAATGTTGAGCGTCTCATCTGGTGGGACTAATAGTGAGCTGGCCAGCTTTGCCAGTGCATCAGCTTCAGCATTGTGTCCCCGACCCACATGATTGAGCTCAATGTGGTAGAAATTCGCCATGAGGCGTATAGCCTTTTGATAATAGGGGTTCAATTCTGGCTTTCGCACTTCGAATTCTCCCTGTATTTGTTTTATCACTAACATTGAGTCACCGAATGCCTGAAGCATCCGAATACTCATACTGAGGGCGACCTGGAGACCAATTATCAGAGCTTCATATTTAGCTTCATTGTTGGTGCATGGCTTATTTATAGAACAGGAGGTGTGCAACACTTCTCCTTCTGGCGATTTCAGCACAATACCGGCCCCTGCACGTATTCTTGTTTTCCCACTGGAATCAGTTTCTGTTCTTGATGCCCCATCAAAGTATAATTGCCACATGATTGGCTGGATTTGACAGGCTTCGAGCACTTCATCATCAGGGAGCTCAGTCTCGAGCATAGCGCTTTCTGGTACAGGGGTGCTCTGCAAAGAAATCAGCCATAGCCTGGCCCTTTATAGCCCTTTGAGGTATATAGATGATGTCGAACTCCATCAGAATCATAGCCCATTTGCCTAGTCGACCCTTGAGTGCCGGCTGAGTTAATATATATTTGAGCGGATCTGCTGCAGATATCAATATGATTTCATGTGACAGCATATAGTGTCGGAGTTTCTTAACAGCGAAAACCAGTGCCAAGTAAGTCTTCTCTATGTAAGTATAGCTTTCTTCAGTCCTGATCAACCTTCTGCTAAGGTAATATAAGGCTTGCTCCTTTCCATCTTCATTTGTTTGAGCTAACATTGCCCCCAGCGAACAATGCGTGGCTGCTATATAGAGGATTAAAGGGCTGCCCTTGACTGGTGCCCCCAATACTGGAGGGGTCTTGAGGTATTCCTTCAGCTTTTCAAAAGCCTCTTGGCATCCGTTGTCCCACATGAACGGCACATCTTTCATCATGAGCTTATGAAAGGGGTGGCACCGACCCGACAGGTTTGATATAAATCGTCGGATGTAGGCCAGACGCCCTTGCAGAGATCTTAGCTCAGACAGATTCTTCGGTGGAGGGAGCTCTTGAATAGCCTTGATTTTGGACGGATCAATCTCAATACCCATGTGTCGGACAATAAATCCAAGGAATTTTCCGCTGGTCACGCCAAAGGCGCACTTCATAGGGTTCATCTTCAGCTCATATTTTCGCAACCTTTGGAACACTACCCTCAGGTCCTGCAGATGATCTTCTTTCTTTCTGGTCTTCACCACCATGTCATCAACATAGCACTCCACTTTCTTGAAGAGCAAATCATCAAAAAATTTTGTCATGGCTCTTTGATAAGTAGCGCCGGCATTCTTAAGGCCGAACGGCATTCTTTTGTAGTGGAATATCCCTTTTGGAGTGCGGAATGCAGTGTGTACTCTGTCTTTTTCAGCAATCCAAATTTGGTTGTATCCGGATGAACCGTCCATGAATGACAGGGCTTCATGACCAGTGGTTGCGTCAATCATTACTTCAGTAATTGGTACTGGGAAATCATCCTTCGGACAAGCCTTATTAAGGTCTCGGAAATCAACACATATTCTGATCTGCCCATTCTTCTTCTTTACGGGGACTATGTTCGCCAGCCATGTAGTGTACTGATTTTCTTCGACGAAGCCAACATCAATAAGCTTGTCGACCTCTTTATTGATTTGGTTGATCAACTCAGGTCGCATCCTCCTGGGCGGTTGTTTTACGGGGTTGGCTTCTGGATTAATCGCCAGCAGGTGTTGTGCTACATCGGGGTTTAACCCTGGCATTTCATCATACGTCCAAGCGAAGTAGTCTTTGAACTCCCTCAGGAATTGTATGTAATGTTCTCGGACCTTTGGTTCCAGCAGAACACTGAGAAAGGTTGGCCTTGGTTCCTCCTCTGTCCCCAAGTTTACTTCCACGAGCTCATCAACGGTGGCCTGGCCACCATCTTCAACTTCGGGCGGAGCCTCTTGCAAATCGACGAAGCCCCCCGGGATATAGTTTTCTTCAGTTTCAGAATTCTCTAATTCTTCTTGTCGGACTTCGGCCAATGATGACTCATCATACAGGGCAGAAACCATGTGGCTTTGTTCAGCCTGACCATGGGACATGACCGGCTCCGTGTAAGGCTCAAAGATTAGGTCTTCCACTTCCAGAGGCCTTGCTGGCGTAGATTCCTCTGGGGAATTTATATTCTGCAGAGCTTGAACTTCTTCCAGAATACGTTCAAACTCTAAGCATTCTCTTGTATCATTAGAAATCCGGTCTTCATCCGGGGTTCCCGTGTCAAACTTTGCTTCGGCCTGGAACAGGTCTTCCTTGCAAGACAGTTCCTCCCAGCACCGGCATACATTTGCTTCATCAGACTTTTCTGCCTCGGGCTGGTTATTGGAAGGCCCATCATCCGGTATAGACTGATATATAATCTCTTCATCTTCTGAGGGGTAATCATCATAGCCCATCCCATGAGGATCTTTATGTGAAAAGAAGGCGGAGATGACATCTACCTCGGCCTCATAGTATTCTTGTAGAGTGTAGCCCAATCCCGGGTGTTGGGTGATCTTCATTAGTTCCTTATTATTCTGAGGCGGATCCCAAAGCTCTTGGAATGCTTTCTTCTGGGCAACGGGCTGCAGTGAAGGCATCTGAAGTTTGGAGAACATCTGCGAGACCCGTTGTGTGGTGTAATCCAAGCCTGTGATTGGCACCATTCGGCTTGTGGATTCTTCCGGAATCATACAGTCCTGATCGTCCTCCTCAATAGGCTCCCCAGTGTAGAATATGATGGGAGGCTCGCAGAAACGAGGGACCTCCATAATCTTGAGTGGCAGCACTGTCTGGCATTCCAAACTGGCGACTGGCTTAACCAGCCCTTCCGGTACCCTGACTTGTGCATATTTTTCTTTCATCTCTTCATCAGTATCATCGGGATGAATGCTTGTAGGTGTGATCCGTGCAAAATCCCCAACATGAGAGATATGGGATACCTCATGCTTCTTGACACAGCCCCGTGGTGGCGGCGGAGACCAATCCTCTGTCTTCGCTACCGACTTCTCTTGACTAGTCACAGTTTCTTTCTTCTTATCTTTTTGCAGCATATCAGCATAATAGGATGCATCGAGCATATGGCACTCGAATACTTCAAAGGGGTGCAAATCTGCGAAGACCCTTTCTTCTTTGCCATCATGACAGTACTTAATGCACTGATGCAGTGTGGAAGGCACTATTTGGTACTCATGCAACCACGGTCGCCCCAACAAAGCCTTGTATGTGGTGTTGAAATCAATCACATAGAATCGCACCACAGTAGTGAGGTCCCCCAGGGTGAGGTTGAAATCTGCTACCCCCAAAGGTGTCTCACACTTCTGGTTAAAGCCAGCAATCTTCATGTCCCTGACCTTCGTGAGGTGCATATCAAAATAATATTTCTGATAGATGCGATATGGCTGAATATTTACAGCAGCCCCTGGATCTACCAGTATCCGGCTTAATGACTGACAGTTGAGATGTCCTCTCATGTATAGTGGCCTGTTGTGGCTGGGATTTGGAATCAACATGTCATCTTCAGTGAAAGTGACTGTCGGCCCAGAATTAACCTCTGTCAGTAGTGCTTCATACTGTGCTAGTGACTGTAGGGCATCAATAATTGCTTGGCGGACATCCTCGCTCAAGGAAAGGATTTCCCATATAGAGAATCTGGTAGGGAGCTTCTTCAGCATTTTCATAATTCGGCTGCCTACCCGGACATTGGAGAGCCGCATTTCTTCTGCCCAGCGGGGCTTTGGAGGTTCCCCAGGTGCTTGCGGCATTGCCTGCCCGCTTCTTGTCTCAGTTCCTTGGTTGGTTTCTTGAGGGACTTCTTCTGGAAAGATGGCCCTTGATGTTGCTGGATAACCTTTTTCTTCTTTCTCACCCTGCCTAGGCTTTAGAGCCGTTGGCTGCTGGTGCTTGTTACTTCTGGCTGGAGCAGTTTGTACTGGCTTTTCGCCCTCTAAACTGAATAAAAATTCAAGGAATGACGGAGCTCCATCCCCTTTCTTCTCTTCTTGGTATAGACTGGCAGGAGGAGGGATCTGGACACCTCGCATTTCAGGCTCCGGTATCTGATAGGGTTGCTCTCCCCTGAAAATGATATTATGATTGGCGGGCGGGGGACGTCCCCATCTTCTCCCAGAACGGGTAGCATGTGCCGAGGTTGAAGCTTCAGCATGGTTGGCTTCCGATGGCGTGGCCGATGCCTCTGTATCATCATCCTCCCCAGGCAAGGTGAACAGCACCGAGAGTGTATTGCAGTGTACTGTCATGACCTTCTTTTTTCTTCTATTCTGTGACTGCCTTTTCTTCTTCTGGTGCTTTGGCTTTGCTGGCCCTGCCCCCAGAAGGGTTCAGTATCATCTTTCCCCTGTTTTTCCTCTGATTTTTCTTCAATGGTCAATTCTTCTAGCTGCTCCCAGAGTATGCAATCTTTCACCAGTAGGGGCTTTGGCTCAGTCTGTTCATATTTGTCGAGCCCGTTGATGTACAGTTGGAGGCGTTTTACCTCCGGACTTATTTCTTTTTGTGTGGGAAGCGGAGTCTGTCTCCTCCGATTGTAGGTGGGGATTCGGATGACTGGCTGTGTCTCAGCGAGATGCCAAATCGATTTTGCTGGGGGTGTACCTGTTTCTGGAGTGGCATTCGAATGGATGGTCCAGTTGTCCCGGCAATAGGTGTCCTCTTCTTGGTCTTCACTGGCTTCGTCTGCCACCCCTCCTGATCCCTAAATGGGGTAAGGAAGCATGCTTCATAAGTGCGCCTGGTGCATTCTTCAACAGCCTCTTCGGGTAATTGCTGATATACAGAAATCATATTTGCAGCCATCCTCATTGCTGGAGGTTCATGAGGGCGTGGAGGGTCCACCTGATAATCTCCCAATTGCAGCTCACCCTTTTTGAACATACTTTCCATGACATCTTTGAAGACATAGCAGTTTTCTATAGTATGCCCCAGTCCTCGGTAATACAGTGGGTCATCTTTCTTCGCTGCATCAGCGGGTCTCTTCGGTTCGGGCAACATTACTTTGTTGAACTTGTAAGCCCAATTGAACAGTGCACCTGTCTTATCTTTGGGGAATGAATATGCCTTCCTCATCTTATTTCTTAGGGAGACCTTTTCTCTCATTTCTGCTGAGCCTGCCGGCAGAGGAGCATCAGTTGCCTTATTTTTTTCTTTCTGCTGTTCAAAGGTTTCGAAATCAACAGTGTTGGCCTCTGAATGCGGTGGCCGCCGATCAACAGCTTTCCCTTTTTGCATAGCAGGGACACTGGCGACCGGACGCTTAGATAGGAACGTCTCGACCTCTGCCACTATATTATTCAAACGGTCAAATGTCCTGACATCTGCCCCGATCATCTTTTCCAGCACTTCTCTTCGGAGATTTTGCTTGCATATCTGGACGGCATCTTCTTGATGGGGAGGTCGCATGCATCTCATGGCCAAATTCCTCCATCTTTTTATATAATCCAGGGCGGTCTCATCTTGCTTCTGCTTGGATGCATATAGCTCAGCTATTATGATTTCCCTTTCTGTAACATGAAATCTGTCTCGGAATTCGCTGCATATTGGGCCAGTCAGCTACCGACCCTGCTGGCATGCTGGAATACCATTCAAAGGCGAACCCTGTAAGGGACGAGCCAAAGAATTTCAGCAAATATGCTTCATCAGCTGCTAGGTCACCCATGATTATAGTGTAATAGGCTATATGTTCTCTGGGAGAGCCTTGGCCGTTGAATTTTTCAAGCTTCGGCGGCTTGTTGACGCCTGGTGGTAATCTCTTAGCAGCATAATGTGCAGGGTATGACACTTTGTAGATGTCATAGGTACCGGAATCATCTCCGACTTTCTCAGACAGCTTCATCTCAACAATCTTTTCTATCATCAGTTTATTTGCCACAGCCGGATCCACTGGTTCCGGAAAGAAATATGCCTACTGATGACTAAAGGGGGTCGTCATGACCGTTGTATGCAGCGTCGGCTGAGATGCTGGCACAGCAGGCTGTGTTTGAGATGCAGAGGGCTGTGCTGCCGCCTGTTGTGGGAGAGGCTGATTTTGTGCCCTGCCTTCGCTATTCAGCTGAGGGACGGCCGGGATGGCCACTTCGGCTGAGCTGGAAGTCTGTCCTGCCGGCTCGGCTTGCTTAGAAACATGTGTTTGTTCATTTCTCTCATTCAACTGTCTTCTAAGAGAATCAATTTCCCGTTGGTACCTCATGAACATCATCTGGATCATGGGATCCATGGTGGCTGGAATTTGCATCTCCCCTGAAGTCCCTTCAGCGGGGTCTAAGAGAGGATTGTCTTCTTCTTCAGTAGTCACCACATTTACTGTCATCGTGGTGACTCTTCGGGCTTCATTGACAGCCGAGAGGTCGTCTTGATTAGCAGCTACTATCTTATCTTTCGCTGCCTTGCTTCTTCTTGTGATTGCACCCGGTCTGTATGCCAGGTTAATCAACTATTCTGGCTAATCTGGTAACATACCATATCTTCCGGCGACGCCGGCCATGTTGCAAGCAAGGATCTGCATTCTTCCTCTCTGTCTGCGAACTCTTCTCTTGACCTGTCCAGGATATGTCAGACGGTCAAATACGGACATTTTCTTTTCTTCTGTCTCTTCTTGGTAGATATCTTCATCATATCTGGCCCTGCGGCCATCTTCATAGTCATTGGAGTCAGAGGACGAAGCCTCCAGCATCACTCCTTCTCTTTCTTCTCCCTCCGCAGTGCCCAAGGCACGGGATAGTCTTTGTTGCCCCAGGGAGGAGTTCCCTAGGCAATGAAAGTAGTCTTGAACCACTCGGTTCATCTCTTCCTGGCTCCGCCCTTGTAGCTCTGAACGGGGCAGCAGCCTCTCCTGGGTCTTCGGCTGATAAGCCAACCTTGAAACTTGAGCAGCCAGGTACTCCGACCTGGGGTATCTGAGCACATCGGCCTGTCTAACGCAGGCCTGGGATCTCTGCGGAGCAGCAGCAACAGCAACTTCCTCTACTCTTCTTTCATCCTTCTTTTGAAGACCTTTGCCCCTCCTTCCGGGGTGAGCAACAGTAACATCTTTCTCTTTCTTCTCCCATCTCCTGCCCCCGGCCCTGGAGCGGACGGCAGCAACATATTCTTCTTTTTTCTCATTTCTTCTGCCCCCAGCCCTGGGGCGGGCGATAGCAATATCTTTCTCCTGAGCTGGTGCCCAGCTCTGAATCTTCTTCGGCACCCAAGCTTGTTTGAACTTGGTCGGCCTGGGCGCCAGTGGCTGCTTCCCCTTGTTCTCCCAGTTGGCCCTCCTGGTGGCCAGCGGCTGGAATCTATTGTTGGTATGAACTGATGGAATGATCCTGTCGGGCCGTGCATCCCTGGGGCGGCCACTGAGGTTCACCCTCATGTTCCCCACCATCATTGTCTTTCCTGAGGCCGAAGGGCGGCCTCCAGTTACAGCAGACCGGCTTCTCCGGTTGTTTCTTCTTCTCCTACCAGCAGTGGCAGAGACAGCAGTCTTCTTCTCTAGGTGATGGACCAGGCAAGAAACAGCAGTAGGAGTAGCTGCCATCTTCCCTCCCTCAGCTTTTGGCGCCATCGTGGTCTCTACCATGGCGATCTTTTCAGCTTCGTTGTCGACTTGCAGCAGATCAACAAATACGAGGCCCAAGCAATTGGGCAGACCCACCGCTGGAGGCATGGATCTGAACTCCATCGGCACCGCCAGGTACCCTCCATGGATGTGGCCATTGACCACTTGTTGGCCGAAGTGAACAGCAACTAGTCCAGCCTCCATCTGTAGTTTCTGCGAGTAAGATTAACACACAGTTAGAATTTTGAGAGAGGCCGCCGGGCCTCCCGCTTTGGCGTAGAGATGAAGGGAGACTCGGTCCCACCGGGCGTGCCAGACTTGTGGACGCGCTTTTCGTTTACATTCTTCATTCTTTTATTTCTGTTGTTTATTTATTGGCGTGCCAGTAACATATGTGACGATTTCATTGTGCGCTCAATCTGACTTCTAATCAGTCGATTGTGAGTGATCGTGTCTGGACCAAAAGTCCGTCATACCATAAAGGTTATGACGTTAATTACGTCCTCCCCAAGAAGGACAACCCTTGATTAAACGCCAAAGTAAGGGGAGAAGATAGCGGCAAAATAAGACTCGAACGAAGGTGTGCTAGTCTACTCGCGGAACATTGAATGGACTGGACAAAGCAAGAGTACATCGAGTACGGGGCAGATCCGGCAGCATATCCCCATTATCTTGGACTATGCCAAATGAGAATAGGAAACCATCCATGCAACGGCAGGATGGGATCCGTGAAAGATCGCCTATATTAGACCCGGGATCCGAAGAGGGACCGATGTATCATGATACACCATATGGCGATGTGGTATTTTATTAATATTCCCCGCAATGGGACCATCGGAGAACATGCAGGGGCAGAACTACGCGGGCCAGCGGGGTTAGGAAATAATACCATAGTCACTCGAGGTAATATGGGTGAATTATGGCAGCATTTCCCCTTTTCTCGGGTCATGCCAAAGAGGAGATAGACCACCACCCACGGGATGCCGGGATGGTGGTCAAAGTAGAGAGCACTAGGCTCCCGACCGATGTTTATGCCCATAGCAATGGTTGTTGTTCCTTCGAGGACCGCTGGAATTCATGCAGAAGCAGAGCTCCTTTGGCCTGCGGAGTATGTGAAAGAATTCGGCTCGAGATGACATAATATAGGGGAGGCCATCCCCGTTGTTTTGCTCCCTGAGGTGCGCATGATGACCACGGGTGCTCCCTGTCTGACGCAGTAGGGTGACCGAGGGTTGGAGGATGGTATAGAGGTGGATCTCAGTTTAGGATTTTAGTAGTCAAAGACAAGAGGTTTCGGCGCGGAGACAAAGTGGCCAAAGGGGGGTTCTCGGCGTGGGTTTTATTGACCAAAGAAGGGGTTCTCGGTGTGGAGACAAAGTGGCCAAAAAAGGGGGGTTCTCGGCATGGGTTTTATTGACCAAAGAAGGGGTTCTCGGCGTGGAGACAAAGTGGCCAAAAAGGGGGGTTCTCGGCGTGGGTTTTATTGACCAAAGAAGGGGTCTTGGCGCCCCTGGCTCTCGGCGCGCCAAACCTTGCGCCGGGGGCTATTCGTGGCGCCGAGGGGAGTTTGCGCCGAGAAGCCGAGGGCGCCGGGAAGCCCGAGGACCCTGTTCTATCATGTTCTGGACTCCAGGCTTGGGTAAGAATTGTGTTTAAGACATGAAGTGGTCCGAGTAGTGGATTCTGATGCTATGATGTCAAGGGGTTGCTGAGGAACAGGGGCTTGAGATCATCATCCGTTAAAACCTCCTGATTCTTCGTATATGTATATATATACAATTATAGCCTACAGACCAGAGAATCAAGAGATGACTGTCTCTGATTTCTGGGACTGTCTTGACAGCCAAGCGGTAAAACTCGATCGATGGGGAGGTCGAGTAGCAGCAGGGGAACAAACAAAGCCCAATAATCCATAAGGTGGGGATTGAGGCTTTGCCAAATTTCCCATTCTAGCAATAAACCATCGGAGATAACTCAAAACTCAGAGCACGAAGACAGCTTAAGAGTTCAACAGATAACATCGAAGGCAGAGAGGGGAAGATTCAGACATCACCCGCTTGATTGGGTGGCCATATCATCGCATTCCACTACTTACATCGTTCATAGAAAGAAAGGGGAACAACTAGAAAGGGAGACAAAGAAACCCATCAGCCTCCAATATATCTGGCCAGAAACCGGAGAACTGGCATACATCGAGATTACATATAGAGAAGACGATTCCGAGAAGAGAGAAAAAAAAAGGATAACATCCCCAACAAGGAAATACAAGCAAAGAGAAAGAAAAAACGGATATACATCAGAAAAAGAGAAGAAAGGAGAAAAATGGGGGGGGGGGGAGCATTGACTCCTCTCCCTCCCCCTTTAGCAGACCTTCCCCTTCTTCTCTCGACCTCTCAGCAGCCGCCGGTTTCCTAGAGCTGGGTGTGGACTTCTCTCTTCCTTTCTTTTGTTTTTGGCTATCTTCTCTTCTGTTCTCTTTCTCTATGTGTGGACTTCTCTATCTGTCTCTCTTTTCTTTCGAGAGAAAAGGGGCTTTTATAGCAGAACCCCCCCTCTCCCTTCTCGGCATGATCACCTCGGCGCGCCTTTTGTGAAGAGAAGGGGGCTTCTCGGCGCGCCTCAATCGAAGGCAGGAGGCTTCCCGACGCCAAATGATGTAGCTTCCCGGCGCCCCTCCCCCACATGGGCTTTGGGCTCCCGGCGCCGCACTGGTGAGCCGGTTTAGGGCTTTAATGCTTTAATTTCTTATCATCAATAGACTTCTTCTGTTAGAGATGCCTAATCTACCTTTTCATTTGCCAGTCCTTCGAATCTGTCAGGACAGGCGAAGGTCCCTTAGTTGATGGGTTGACATAGTCTTATCAGAATATTTCTGGAGATTTTCATCAGTCAATAGACTGTAATTCTTCATCAGTACTGCCATCTGAGAGACGACAATACCGGACATCAGCTTGGCCGGGGAGGACTTCAGCTGGGTAGATAGCTTTAGTGACGGCTCTTCTTTAGTTCTGACTTTGCAGAGATTATAAGGGTCTTCATTGCTGGTTCTGTTTTGATCTTCTCTTCGGTCCCATCTTTGATCTTCTCTTCGTTCCCATCTTTGTTCTTGATTATATTTCAGGTGTCAACAACCGCTGAAACCACGGCAGAGTCGTAGACACGCGCTGAACCAAACGGGAACAACAACAACAACAGAACAAGTAACTAGTCAGGGTCACGCCCGTCGACGTAAGTCCTTAGTCCCTGACAACGTGTGCACACACTGGCTCTAGCCTAAGCCAGGTTCTCTAGCTAGTTTTCTCTCTCGGTAGGACGCTACCGTTGGCTGGGAGCCCACGGAACTAGCTTACAAACCGTATCTCGGGAACACCCCTCCGCCATCCGCAGGCGGGTCGACACTCAAAGACTTTAGGGTAACAACAAATGGAGGCTCACGAGACACAGAGACTCTAAAACACAAGTGCCAAAGTACAAACAGGCAAGAACGCCCACGACACGTACTTCGAGACACCAATGGCAGTACGACCACAGCCAACAGACTCAGGATAAGACAACTAGACTTACCAAGTAACGATCACGAGTCGAACGACTCAAAGGCAAGATCGTCACAAACAGCGGAACAAGCCACCAATCGGTCTAACCCTAAGCCACGAGAAACGACACTCCGCAGGAAACGACTCACGTAGACCTGAGGGAACACCGAAGACCCTCAGACACGCCTGGACACATAAACCGAGGTAACACATCACCTCGAGGCATCCAGAACCTGTGTCTCGGACTGGACAAAATCGCCAAGACACCCACACACAAGGTCACCTGTCAACCCCTGGGTCACCCCGGGTCCACCGAAACCCGACCAAAACACAAACAAAAGTAGGATAGAGAATCCTACCACAAGCAAAAAGACTCTTGGCCACCTTACAACGTAGTCTTTAGCCCTCATAGGACGTCAAGAGACATCCACGGGACAGCGGGCAGACCACAAGGACAAGCCAAGACAAGCAGAAACCAAAAGAACAGAAATCGGAGCACAAGGCACGTAACGCACCACCCTTAGACCGTTACATGAACGTGACGGTCTAAGCCTCGGCCGTTACACTCCAACCGCCCTACACAACACCTAAAACACACAAGGCACGTAACGGCCTGCACCAGGCGCGTTACACCGCTCTAACGCGCCCAACCCGGGCCATCAGGGCCAACAAACCTCAAACATGAAACCACACTCGAGGCACGTAACGTACGGACCAAGGCGCGTTACAGCTACCTAACACGCTAGGGCAAGCGCGTCAGGGCCAACAAAACATAGAACAAACCAGAGCTCGAACCACCTAACGCGCTAGGCCAAACGCGTTACACAACCTAATGCGGCAAGGCAGACGCGTCAGGGCAACCTAACGCACGGGAGCAGGCGCGTCAGGGCCAACTGGCTCAAGGCAAGAAACAACTGGCTGAGAGTCATGTAACGATCCCGACCGGACGCGTTACAAACACCTAACGCACGGGGGCGAGGCCGTTAGAGACAACGCCACAACCACCCCAAACTCAGCCAAAACAGCATGTAACGGCCTGGGGCAGGCGCGTTACGACGCTGTGACGCACGGAGGAACCACCGTCACACAAACCGACTCAACGGCCAAAACACCAAATCAAACGCAACGTAACGGCCTACACCAGGCGCGTTACACCCACCTGACGCACAGGGGCAGGCGCGTCAGGGGGACCGACATAACCCAAAACACTAAACGACAAGATAGGCGTAACGCGTCTCACGGAACGCGTCAGAGGGATGTGACGCGCCACCCCAGGGCCGTCACACCCTCAAAACCACCAAAAACTAAAAATCACCTAGACGCTGTGACGGTCTGTCGTGGGGCCGTCAGGGACTGTGACGGTCCCTGGAACGACCGCCACACCAGAATACGGCGGGAAAACAGAGGGTTGGCCAAATCGGCCCGTTCCACGCCCCATTCACGCCGAAGCGCATGGGGAACAACCCTCGACGATGAAAAACCACATAAGAAGGCTAAAAAGCCCACATGCAAGCATCAAAATGCAAGATCGGAGCGATTTGGGCAAATCGACCCTAAAAGAGTCAACGAGGTTCCCGGACTCCTACCGGCCTCGAATGACCACCGATCAACACGAAACAAGCATGAATGTGATCCTAACATCCCCACTGTCAGTTCAACACTACCTGAGCTACAAATGGTTGCCGTTTTCCGGCGAACCCTACAAAACCTGAAAATCACGGTTTAGGCTAAACAAGCCCAAACTCGACCGTTTCCGCGCCAAACGACGTGCAATGGCAGGGAAAACGGCGAGGAAGAAGTGAGGAACCGTCACCCTACCCCCACCGAAGAAACCGTGCCCCGAAGGGACTAAACCGTGCCGAAAACCACGCCGCGAGCTCAAACGTCGGCTTTGAATCCACCGTTCGGGATCGCGCCAAAACCACTCCATCTTCGCTCCGTCGCCCACCCAGCCAGCTCCACAGCATCCCCAATATGTGCCTCTAGGTACCCCGTCTGCAGCCGGAGCTGAGGAGGCTCGAGAGGAGAGAAAACGGGAGAGAGAGACAACGTCGGCGAAATGAGAAAGGAGGAGAGAGGAAGGAAAAGAAATTAGGAATTTTCCTAATTTCCGAAAAATCTGATTTCTGGCCCTATCTCCGAAAAATACACAGAAATAGTCGAAACGATCGGCTCGGAGGGTACATCATCGCTGCAGCATTCACGAGTCGAGGAACTGACAACCAAACTCACCGTAGGGTTCTGTAACTAGTACGAGAGAAAAACCCACACGGATCGTAAAACTCAACTCGGAAGCCACTAAAGCGACACGAAACTCACCGAAACAAATCCAAAAGATCCAATGAAGATCCAGCAAGACCTACCACGGATCCAGGGCATTACATCCTCCCCTCTTTTAAGAAATTTCATCCTCGAAATTAAGGACTAACAAAGGAGAAGCATGGAAGAACAACCCAACAACACAAACACGGAAATGACACAAATCTCGAAAAGTACAGCTCAGAGGAACACTGTCAGACTATAATCATGAGTACATGCTCTGGATCGAGCACGACACAAGTGAACACAAGTTCGACACCTCCGAAACAAGGCAACATCGCTTACGTCTCACCAGGGAAAGAGACACGACTGCCACAACAACAGACAACCGACCGAAAAACACAACGACAGCACGGCAAGTGACAGCTTACACGAGGAGACACAGTCCTCTCAGCTGACAGCTCGACCACATCATCGGCTCCAGTGCCAAAGGCGACAAGGAACACCTGGCACACAGGACGCCAACGACAACACCACCGCTGGACCACGAACACAATCGAGTCAGTCCTCACTCAGATATTACATCCGATCGAGTCGCAAGCTAACTCTAGGGAAAAAGAGTACAGCAAAGTTAATCGACAAGACTTGGTCCAAAATAGAGACACAAAATCATAGAGAAACAACACTCATAGAAATAACACAACGGCAGCAGACAAAGTCAAGGCACAAGAAGCCAAGATGAAGTCACATCGAGAAGAACAAACCTCTCGACCCATGGGTAACCAACCCACACGCTTCAGCTGCACTCTCAACAACACACATAGGCATCAGAACAACCTCGATAGTCGCATCTCAGCACACACTAGACCTCTTCGCAACCAATGAAGATCGCAAACAACACGCCATGAGTACCGATCTCGCGAATAACCGATCACCAAGAGCCCAAGTGCAACAAGAGAAGAGTACCAGCTTCAGCACAAAGCACAAGGAAAGCATCAATCTCAACTTACCTTCACGTCCTGAAAACGGTAAATGAGCCTCCACAATACATCGGCCGCAGGACACGGCACGATAACACGGTGCATAGCAGCTCTTAACACCATAACGGAGTCCAAAGCCAAGCAACCGTATAGCAAAGAGCAGATCAGGCTCAAAACAAAACTGTCCACACTTAAGCAGACACAGGACAAAAGCATCGCCAAGACAACAATTCCAAGGCAAACCTCGAAAAGATTCTTTCAGAAGGGACGAGAAGCAAGAAGCTCAACCACGAAAGGTCACCAGGAAGGGAAAATCCTAGCTTGCCTGAGCAACTTCTCAAACACGGGATCTAATCGAGCACTTCAACAGAAGCGAAACACATCAGGAGCTGAACAGACTCAAGCCGAGACGACCAAAACAACGTGAGAACGTGAACGGTCATCGAACCAAGGCTAAAGGTCGACAGCAACCTGAACAACATACAGAGAAAACCTCGCAACGTACTGCAGATTCAAGCCTTCCGGCGAACACTACCAAGTACAACATGATCGAAACAAACACAACGACGAAAAGGAAACACCTCGACACATCCTGACAAGAGAAGGACCATCTCGTACACTGCCAGGACAGCACGCACAAGACAACATACAAAGAAAACAACGCGATAAATCATCGCAACACCAAAGTCAGCTGAAGACTGTACTGGACTTTTACGACTCTGGATACTGTATATCTCGGATTCCCATGTACTTCACACAACAACGCTATGATAGCTCAGAAAAGAACTCCGAACATCTCAGAACACTGCTCTGATACCACTCTGTAGCGACCCGGATTCCGGATACCAGGTATACCCGGTAGGACTACCGGATACGCGTGATACCGCATGGAACCCGCGAGGCCTCCCAAGAGCGAAATCTCCGAAGGGATAAGGGCATGTGTAGAGTACATTGAAGCCACAGAGATATAACAGAAGTAATTAAATTTCATTAGACATGTTTGCTAAAGTAGCAGAAATAAAATTACTTTTTAATTAACAGTTCAAATTAACAATTATATCCCAGAGTCAGTCCACAGCTAAAGACAACAAGTCTAGCACAGTACAGTCGACGGAAAGGAAAGACGTACCGAGAAGTCGGGGGAAGCCTGACATAGGTACCAGCTGGCAGCAACGGCACGCAACGAGCACGCGCACCAGGAACCACGCGGAAGCAAACGAACAACGCCACCCCACCTGAAAAGCAGGGGTGAGTCACGTGTCACTGGCTCAGTAGGGGTCACGCGGATCCCTACTGAAAAACACGCAGTAACACGGAACAACAAAAACAACAAAACAGCAGGTGTAGTAAAGCAGGAAACTACACTACAAAGCTGTAAAACTACGCTACGAGCAGTAGTAAACAGACGGGAAGTAGGAGTAGGGAGCAAGTGAGGAAGGGGAAGAACACGCGCCAGACAGGCGGCGGCCGAACTAACCTCGGCACCCCAAACTACTCCAAGCAGCGACAGAATGGCGACTCTGATCTAAAAAAGTCAGAAGTTACCGATCTGCCGACACAACACCAGGTCTAAGATGAAGACCTGCAAGAACAGACGACAGGTCTAGAAAAGACCCACACGGACGACCAACAGACTCGGCCACACATACACGACTAGAACGTCGTGCACACTGTCCCACGCACGACCAGAACATCATGCATGTGACAGAACCCTGACCTCGGGCACAGTCATGAAAAGGCCAACCCAGAAAGGTCACGATGCACAAGAAACGTCGAGAGTCACGTGCCACGTGACGGAAGCACCTCCTCCTCACAAGGGGAACAGCCAGCCGCGTCCACTGACGTCTTATGCTGCGCCACAAGTGTCTCGCCCACGGTACCGCTGAAACCACGGTAGAGTCGTAGACACGCGCTGAACCAAACGGGAACAACAACAACAACAACAGAACAAGTAACTAGTCAGGGTCACGCCCGTCGACGTAAGTCCTCAGTCTCTGACAACGTGTGCACACACTGGCTCTAGCCTAAGCCAGGTTCTCTAGCTAGTTTTCTCCCTCGGTAGGACGCTACCGTTGGCTGGGAGCCCACGGAACTAGCTTACAAACCGTATCTCGGGAACACCCCTCCGCCATCCGCAGGCGGGTCGGCACTCAGAGACCTTAGGGTAACAACAAATGGAGGCACACGAGACACAGAGACTCTAAAACACAAGTGCCGAAGTACAAACAGGCAAGAACACCCAGGACACGTACTTTGAGGCACCAATGGTAGTACGACCACTGCCAATAGACTCAGGACAAGACAACTAGACCTACCAAGTAACGATCCCGAGTCGAACGACTCAAAGGCAAGATCGTCACAAACAGCGGAACAAGCCGCCAATCGGTCTAATCCTAAGCCACGAGAAATGACACTCTGCAGGAAACGACTCACGGAGACCTGAGAGAACGCCGAAGACCCTCAGACACGCCTGGACACGCAAACCGAGGTAACACAGCACCTCGAGGCATCCAGAACCAGTGTCTCGGACTGGACAAAACCGCCAAGACACCCACACACAAGGTCACCTGTCAACCCCTGGGTCACCCCGGGTCGACCGGAACCCGACCAAAACACAAACAAAAGTAGGATAGAGAATCCTACCACAAGCAAAAAAACTCCTGGCCACCTTACAACGTAGTCTTTAGCCCTCATAGGACGTCAAGAGACATCCACGGGACAGCGGGCAGACCACAAGGACAAGTCAAGACAAGCAGAAACCAAAAGAATGGAAATCGGAGCACAAGGCATGTAACGCACCACCCTTAGACCGTTACATGAACGTGACGGTCTAAGCCTAGGCCGTTACACTCCAACCGCCCTACACAACACCTAAAACACACAAGGCACGTAAAGGCCTGCACCAGGCGCGTTACACCGCTCTGACGCGCCCAACCCGGGCCGTCAGGGCCAACAAACCTCAAACATAAAACCACACTCGAGGCACGTAACGCAGGGACCAAGGCGCGTTACAGCTACCTAACGCGCCAGGGCAAGCGCGTCAGGGCCAACAAAACCCAGAACAAACCAGAGCTCGAACCACCTAACGCGCTAGGCCAAACGCGTTACACAACCTAACGCAGCAAGGCAGACGCGTCAGGGTAACCTAATGCACAGGAGCAGGCGCGTCAGGGCCAACTGGCTCAAGGCAAGAAACAACTGGCTGAGAGGCATGTAACGGTCCCGACCGGACGCGTTACAAACACCTAACGCACGGGGCAAGGCCGTTAGAGACAACGACACAACCACCCCAAACTCAGCCAAAACAGCATGTAACGGCCTGAGGCAGGCGCGTTACGACGCTGTGACGCACGGAGGAACCACCGTCACACAAACCGACTCAACGGTCAAAACACCAAATCAAACGCTACGTAACGGCCTACACCAGGCGCGTTACACCCACCTGACGCACAGGGGCAGGCGCGTCAGGGGGACCGACTTAACCCAAAACACTAAACGACAAGATAGGCGTAACGCGTCTCACGGAACGCGTCAGAGGGCTGTGACGCGCCACCCCTGGGCCGTCACACCCTCAAAACCACCAAAAACTAAAAATCACCCAGACACTGTGACGGTATATCGTGGGGCCGTCAGGGACTGTGACTGTCCCTGGAACGACCGCCACACCAGTCACGGCGGGAAAACAGAGGGTTGACCAAATCAGCCCGTTCCACGCCCCATTCACGCCTAAGCGCATGGGGAACAACCCTCGACAATGAAAAATCACATAAGAAGGCTAAAAAGCCCACATGCAAGCATCAAAACGCAAGATCGGAGCGATTTGGGCAAATCGACCCTAAAATAGTCGACGAGGTTCCCGGACTCCTACCGACCTCGAATGACCACCGATCAACACGAAACAAGCATGAATGTGATCCTAACATCCCCACGGTCAGTTCAACACTAACCGAGCTACAAATGGTTGCCGTTTTTCGGTGAACCCTACATAACCCGAAAATGACGGTTTAGGCTAAACAAGCCCAAACTTGACCCTTTCCGCGCCAAACGACGTGCAATGGCAGGGAAAACGGAGAGGAAGAAGTGAGGAACCGTCACCCTACCTCCACCGAAGAAACCGTACCCCGAAGGGATTAAACCGCACCGAAAATCACGCCGCGAGCTCAAACGTCGGCTTTGAATCCACCGTTCGGGATCGTGCCAAAACCACTCCATCTTCGCTCCGTCGCGCACCCAGCCAGCTCCACAGCATCCCCAATACGTGCCTCTAGGTACCCCGTCTGCAGTCGGAGCCGAGGAGGCTCTAGAGGAGAGAAAACGGGAGAGAGAGACGACGGCGGCGAAATGAGAAGGGAGGAGAGAGGAAGGAAAAGAAAAAGGAAAAGAAATTAGGAATTTTCGTAGATTTCTGACCCTATCTCCGAAAAATACACAGAAATAGTCGAAACGACCGGCTCAGAGAGTACATCGTCGCTGCAGCATTCACGTGTCGAGGAACTGACAACCAAACTCACCGTAGGGTTCCGTAACTAGTACGAGAGAAAAACCCAGACGGATCGTAAAACTCAACTCGGAAGCGACTAAAGTGACCCGAAACTCACCGAAACAAATCCAAAAGATCCAATGAAGATCCAGCCAGACCTACCACGGATCCAGGGCATTACAGGTTTAGTCATCCACTCAAATTATCATGGCTACCTCGTTAAGGTACCAATTCTACCCAGGTTATAGACATGTTATGGTTCTCGTTGGTTTTGACATTATCCATCTAATGTTCTTCCTTGAATTATGTGGAACATATCCACGAATCTACCTTGATATCCTACATGAGTTTGTTCTTGGAATTCCGTGGCTATCACTAAAGTGGTTGTCTAGATATTACATGTAACAATGTCCGCACATATAGGGCCCGATCTGGTCCTAGGAGGAGCACCCGAAAGTACTTGTGCCCATGGGAGTTATATTGATCACAGTGTGGCATTGCACCGAAGTACTTACTTGAATCTACGACAATCCACGATCTCTCTCTCTCTCTCTCGCGTGCTTGACTTGATTGACTTGACACGACTTGCGTGGCCCGAGATGGGCAAAGTACTTGCTTGTTAATAGCCATTATCTCATGACATGAAAAACTTTATTGATATACTCAGTACTTGTTCAAATACTTGAAATTCCCTATCTTGGATCGACAGTGCATGTTATTTCCTCTCGTTATCATGTTCAATTCCATAGCGTTCTATTTTACATGATTGACATGCTAGACTTGCATTTTCATTTAAAAAGGTAATTACTTAAACCATTGCTAGTTCTTGAGATATAATTCCTACTGAGCGTTCGCTCACCAAGTTCTATTCCCCAAACTTTTCAGGTAATACGGACCCTGACTAGGACTCGGATGGGCATGAGCAAGAGTGACGAGCGTAGAATCTGCAAGCACCATTCTACTACACCTTATCGTGTCGAGTCGTCCTGAGTTTATTCTTAGAGTCTTGTCGTTAGAACTTATGTTAGTTCAAGAGTTGTAACATTTAAGGCTTGTGGGCCTGAATAGTAATGTTAAGTCTTGAGTTATGTGGCTTTATTTAATGGTTAAGTTGTTACCAATGGTAGCAGTACTTGGTTATGTTTTAAAATTCTTGTCTTATTGCACACTCTATTACGATGTTGAAATTCTACTTGCTCTGAGTGACATGATTGATATAAACTCGTCACGTTCTCCCCGGGTTCCTTCCGCGCTCGGGGCGTGACAGTTTTTGTGGTATCAACGCCTAGGATTTCAAATTCCTAGGAAACCCAAGTCCAAGGACAGGTCTATCCCTAAACTGTGAGGATGGGTAGTGCCGAGGGTATAAGTCCTTGTAGGGCATCCGACTACCAATTACACCTTGAAACTAATTAAGATTAACTTCTTGTAGGATTATGGCTGCTGAACGTGCACAATGGCGTGAGATGCAACGAACTGTTCAGGGCCTGACTCAGGCCTTGCAATAGGTGGCTCAAGGTGGGGCACACCATGGAGCTCGCGACCTCCATCGGAATTTTAGAAATCTCATCCCTCCAAAGTTCGCAGGTTCATCAAATCCCGAGGATGCGGAGAATTGGATAAAGGAGATCGAGCGAACTTTCCGCGTCATGCAATGCGCGGATGGTGAAAAGGTGCTTTTGGCCACGTTCCAACTGGAACGGGACGCCCGTGCTTGGTGGGAGTCCGTCAAGGCCACCTTGCTTGAAGATCATGTTACATGGGCCAAATTTGTCGAGCACTTCAATAGCAAGTATTTCTCTGACCGTGTTCAGGAGAAAAAGGCCGCGGAATTTGCTGCCTTGAAGCAACGATCCCTGTCGGTAGCCGACTACGAAGCCCAGTTCTCCAGGTTATCTGGATATGCACCACACTTAGTATGCACTGAGAAGATGAAGGCAAGAAGGTTCTTGAATGGGTTACGACCCCAATATATCACCCAGCTCGCTCCCTTGGATATTCAAGTGTACTCAGAGATGGTGCGTCGTTCCCAGTTGCTAGAAGACGCCACGGAATTGTCTAAAAAAATCCGTGGTAAGGATAAAAGGGAGAATGTCACGAGCCCCAATACTTTTAAACCTACTTTCAAGAAGCGGGCCAATAATAAAGGTGAACCCTCCAAGGAGAAGAAATTCAAGAAGGGTAATAACAAACCTTTGTCCATCACGGCACCGCCGAAGGAGAATTGTAAATATTGTGACAAGCTGGGTCATCAGGCGGCGGAATGCTGGAGAAGGCTTGGAGCATGCCTTCATTGTGGGAGTCAGGAACACCGTATTCCTGACTGTCCAATGATGAACGAGCAAAGTGAGCCGGAGACAAAGGAAGAGAAGCGTTCGGCAAAGAAGCAAGGACGACTACAAGCTCTCCAAGAGACGGAACCAACCGAGGGTGGGTTAGTGGAAGGTATTTTGTCTGTCTGCTCTAAATCTGCTCGAGTAATGTTTGATACTGGCGCCACACATTCTTTTGTTTCAAAGAAATTTGCTACTTCATTCTCTATGGAACATGAGTGGATAGATTTGGTGATTTCTACCCCGTTAGGGAATGAGTCTGATGTCACTTTCCATTACCCAAACTGCAAGATTATAGTTAAAGGCCACAACTTACCTGCAGATTTAATATGCTTAGACTTGAAGGAGTACGATGTGATTTTAGGGGCCGATTGGCTATCCACCCATCGGGCAACTGTAGACTGCCGGAATGGAAAAGTAACTTTTGTGGATTACCCGGAGTTAACTTACGTTACTCCCCGGAAGAGATCACCAGTCATCTCTACTCTTCGAGCCCATAAACTTATTAACAAATGATGCGAGGCATTCTTAGCATTTGTAACTGCCACGGAGGCTAAGGTAGCTAGACTAGAAGACATTCAAGTGGTTCGGGAGTTTCCCGATGTTTTCCTTGAAGATTTGCCTGGTTTGCCACAAGAGAGAGAAGTCTCATTCACTATAGACCTTGTTCTGGGTGCCGGACCTGTTTCAAAGCACCCTACAGAATGTCCCCCGCAGAATTGAAGGAATTGAAGGAGCAGCTTATGGAGCTATTGAAGCAAGGATTTATCAGACCTAGTACTTCCCCATGGGGAGCACCAGTGCTATTCGTCAAGAAGAAGGATGGATCGATGAGGCTGTGCATCGATTATCGGCAGCTGAACCACCTCACTATCAAGAATAAATACCAACTGCCGAGGATTGATGAACTCTTCGATCAGATTTCTGAAGCAAAGTATTTCTCAAAAATTGATCTTCGATCGGGTTATCACCAATTGAGGATCAAGGATGAGGATATTCACAAAACTGCATTCGAAACAGGTACGGGCATTATGAATTTACTGTTATGCCTTTTGGACTAACAAATGCCCCTGCAGCTTTTATGCAGCTTATGAATAGCATCTTTAGACCGCATCTGGACAAATTTATTGTGGTTTTTATCGATGATATCCTGATATATTCAAAGTCTGAAGAGGAGCATGAAGTGCATTTGAGGATAGCATTACAGATATTGAGGGATAATCAATTATATGCTAAATTTAGCAAATGCGAGTTTTAGCTGGAAGAAGTACCCTTCTTAGGACACGTAATTTCAAATGATGGAATCTCAGTGGACCCCGCAAAGGTCGAAGCAGTAAAGAACTGGGAACAACCGACAAATGCAACAGAAATTAGGAGCTTCCTTGGTCTTGCTGGTTATTACCGGCGTTTTATTAAAAACTTCTCGAAGATTACAGTACCACTCACCAGGCTGACCCGCAAGGAAGTGCCATATGAGTGGAATGAGGAATGTGAACGAAGCTTCCAAACGTTGAAGGACCATTTGACCACTGCTCCGGTCTTGGCCCTTCCTATTGAAGGAGAGAAGTACGAGGTATATACCGATACTTCCGGTATTGGCCTCGGTTGTGTATTAATGTAACATGGAAGAGTCAGTGCATACTCTTCTAGGAAGTTGAAGAAGCACGAAGAAAACTACCCGGTGCATGACTTGCAGTTGGCCGCGGTAGTATTTACACTAAAGATCTGGAGACACTATCTCTACGGAGAATAATTCACAGTATTCTCCGATCATAAGAGCCTCAAATATCTATTCTCTCAGAAGGAGCTTAATATGAGGCAACGTCAATGGCTGTAATATTTAAAAGACTTTGATTTCACTATTAAGTATCACCCCGATAAAGGGAATTCGGTAGCTGATGCCTTGAGTCGAAAGCCGAGAGCCCTTATAGCCAGCTATATGATACGGGAATGGAAACTATTAGAGGAATTCTCCAGATTAAATATAAGCACGGACTAGAAAGACGGATGTATTACTCTCTCCCACATGAGTGTGCATCCGGACTTGCTATTCGAAATCAAGAAGTTATAAGATGAAGATCCTGGAATGATTGAAATTAGGGAGAAACTAGATCAAAGAACCGGGTTCAAGCTGGCAGTTGATGGAAGACTAATGTTTCAGGAAAGGACATGTGTCCCAGACTGTCCTGAGTTGAAAAGGAAAATTCTAGATGAAGCTCACCGCTCTAGGTATACCATTCATCCTAGAGCAACTAAGATGTACAAAGATTTAAAAAGAACTTTCTGGTGGCCGAACATGAAGAGGGAGGTAGCAGATTTTATGTCTCGCTGTCTCACGTGCCAACAAGTAAAAGCGGAACACCAAAGACCCGCCAGAAAGTTACATCCCCTTGGTATTCCCAAATGAAAATGGGAAGGAATTGGTATGAATTTCATCATAGGATTGTCTAAATCTAGAGGCGGACATGATGGTATTTGGGTAATCATCGACCGACTGACCAAGTCAACACATTTCTTGCCAATTAAAAGTCGATGGTCGGTTGATGTTTTGGCTGCATTGTATATTAAGGAGATCGTGAGATTGCATGGAGTCCCAACATCGATCGTGTCTGACCGAGACCCTCGCTTCACTTCTCATGTCTGGAAGGGTCTACAACACTCTTTGGGGACGAAGCTCAACTTCAGTACTGCTTTCCATCCCCAGACCGATGGTCAGACCGAGAGAACAAACCAAATAGTTGAAGACATGTTACGGGCTTGCATTATTGACTTTGGCGGAGGTTGGCATGATCATTTGCCCCTAGCCGAGTTTGCATACAACAATAGTTATCAAGCCAGTATACAGATGGCTCCATTTGAAGCTTTGTACGGCCGAATTGTCGATCCCCTATATGCTTGTATGAAGTTGGCGAGAAGCAACTACTAGGGCCAGATATGGTAAGAAAGCCAATAGAAAAGGTTGAACTTATCCGAGTAATCCAGACAGAAATCTTATGCAGATAATAGAAGAAGGGAATTAGAGTTTCAAGTTGGAGACCATGTTTACCTCAAGGTCTCACCCAGTCGAGGAATAAGAAGGTTCGGAGTTAAAGGCAAGCTCACATCGAGATTCATTGGTCCATTCGAAATACTGGAAAGAGTTGGCGAGGTAGCTTATCGCATTGCTTTGTCTCCACAACTATCGGAAGTGCACAATGTGTTCCACATTTTCATGCTGAAGAAATATGTGCACGGCCCTTTCCACGTCATTGATCATAGTAACTTAGTGATTCAAAGGGACCTCACTTATGAACAGAAGCCTATGAAGATTCTCGATCAAGAAGTTCGAGTCTTAAGAAACAAGACCATTCCCATGGTAAAAGTGCAGTGGAACAAATGCTTAGAACAAGAAGCTACATGGGAAACTGAGGAATCTATACGAAAGAGATATCCGGAATTATTCTAGACTGTAAGTACTATATACCCTCCATGTCTCCATTCACGCAATTAAATTTGGGGACCAAATTCTTTTAAGTGGGGGAGGGTGTAAGACCCCGAATAAAAATAAGGAATAAATATGTTCTAAATGAATTAAACATGTGGGAAAAGGATAAAAATAATTAGGCCATATGTATATTTATGGATTTAATGGGCTTTAACACATATATTACCTCTTTCCATTAACACAAAAATATATAAAAAAAAACCTTAGCCCAAGTAATACAACCCATATATAAATTAATGGGCCTTAAACCATGAGATTTACATATACATAATGATAACCCACATACGTGGGCCTTTTCCACAAAGGCCAACCCAAATGCCTATATGCATGTTCGGACGTGCATGGTGTTAGCTTTAGGGTTTTTACACAAACCAAGGCAAGCGGCTGATTAAATAGCAAGGAATTGGCGATGCATGGAAGGCCGTTAAACCTTCCTGTTCATAGCTTTTGAAACCCCTCGCCATTATAAAAACCACCCCCACCTTAAACATGAAGTGCTTCCTACTGCTGCTCGAAGGGCCTTATTGTGCGTAGGATTTCTTCAACCATCCTCATACGGCAGCTTCTTTTTCTTCCTCCAGCTGCTGCGACGTGAAGAAGTTGAAGAAGACTTCTTCCTCCTGCTACGTTCTTCTTCCTCTTGCAGCCTGCTTGCAACAAAGAAGAAGCGCAGAGGACACCTTTCTTCTTCCTCTTCATACTCTGTTTCACAGTTGCAGAACAGAGTGCCGTTCTGTGACTTTGAAGTTGCCGAGTCCCTCAATTTCCTTAAGATCCAGTTCGTCATTCTTCATCTAAAGGTAGGTTTTCTCAAATTTCGTAGCCCAAACGAAGTTTAATCATGATTTGAAGCCAAAATCATATATATACATCATGCATATAGTTTATCGTTGTGTTCTGTTGAGTTCTGAGATTTTACAGTAAATAGCGACCCTTACTAGGGCGCTAATTCTTTTTGACGCCCTCTTAAACGGTCGTCAATTCCCATATGAATTAATAATTATACATGTTAAAAATTTAATATCTATGTAACCAATTATCTGATTTAATGCATGAATATAGTTTTGGAATCCTACTATTTTTCTTGACCTGTCCATATACTTGTTGTCATAAAATTTTTATATTGGAAAAATGCTACTGTTCATAATGCAAATTTGGTAAAAAGGAAAATGACGACTTGCACCATGTCGTTTCTCTTACATATGACGCCCCTGTCAAGGGCGCTATAAGCATGGAAGGTGACAGCTACCAAGTCGCCATTTAATAAATCCTGAAATTTTGACTATTTTAATGCATATATCTAGATTGAAAATTGACGACTCTTTATAGAGTCTTCAATTGATGAAATAACATCCCTGACTAGGGCGCTATATGTCTTTAACGTGGCTGCAGACCAAGCGCCATTTACCAAATTCTGGAAATTATACTTATATACAAAAATACATATAGAAATTGATGACTCTTTACAGAGTCTTCAATTTGTGAAATAACGCCCCTGACCAGGGTGTTACTTAATGAAATGAAGTCTTTGGCTAAGGCGCCAATTTTCTGTCTTCTGATTTTTCCTGGTTTTTCCTGTAACCGTGGATTTATACTTATATATGGCACTATATTCCAATTCCGTGAGTATAGTCCCACGTTTTCGGTGTTTTATCAATTACCCTTCAACTCTCGGTGACATACGAGTCCTCCGTTGGACATTCCGTTCCTTCGAACTGGCAAGTTAGTCATTGGGACCTCAGTAAGTTTCCTCGTAGCCTTGGATTCCCTCAAGGCCGACTGAGCTGGTTGTACCTTAAACACCTTGTACTTTTTTATTACCATGTCATGTGGTAAACCGGCCATCTCATGATGCTATCTTGGTCCATGAGAGAATAATCCTAGCCGGTGGAATGATGATATCCCACTAGGCGATGTCTTGGATTGAGTCCCTTATAGATGGGGTCAATCTCTCAGCTTGATTCATGTCTCTTGATTGGTGACGGGTTTAGTCATCCACTCAAATTATCACGGCTACCTCGTTAAGGTACCAATTCTACCCAGGTTATCGACATGTTATGGTTCTCGTTGGTTTTGACATTGTCCATCTAATGTTCTTCCTTGAATTCTGTGGAACATATCCACGAATCTACCTTGATATCCTACATGAGTTTGTTCTTGGAATTCCATGGTTATCACTAAAGTGGTTGTCTAGATATTACGTGTAACAATGTCCGCGCATATAGGGCCCGATCTGGTCCTGGGAGGAGCACCCGAAAGTACTTGTGCCCATGGGAGTTATATTGATCACAGTGTGGCATTGCACCGAAGTACTTGCTTGAATCTACGACAATCCACGATCTCTCTCTCTCTCTCGCGTGCTTGACTTGATTGACTTGACACGACTTGCGTGGCCCGAGATGGGCAAAGTACTTGTTTGTTAATAGCCATTATCTCGTGATATGAAAAACTTTATTGATATACTCGGTACTTGTTCAAATACTTGAAATTCCCTATCTTGGATCGACAGTGCATGGTATTTCCTCTTGTTATCATGTTCAATTCCATAGCGTTCTATTTTACATGATTGACACGCTAGACTTGCATTTTCATTTAAAAAGGTAATTACTTAAACCCATTGCTAGTTCTTGAGATATAATTCATACTGAGTGTTCACTCACCAAGTTCTATTCCCCAAACTTTTCAGGTAATACGGACACTGGCTTGGACTCGGATGGGCAGGAGCAAGAGTGACGAGCGTAGAATCTGCAAACACCATGCTACTACACCTTATCGTGTCGAGTCGTCCTGAGTTTATTCTTAGAGTCTTGTCGTTAGAACTTATGTTAGTTCAAGAGTTGTAACATTTAAGGCTTGTGGGCCTGAATAGTAATGTTAAGTCTTGGAGTTATATGGCTTTGTTTAATGGTTAAGCTGTTATCAATGGTATCAGTACTTGGTTATGTTTTAAAATTCTTGTCTTATTGCGCACTCTATTACGATGTTGAAATTCTACTTGCTCTGATTGTCATGATTGATATAAACTCGTCACGTTCTCCCCGGGTTCCTTCCGCGCTCGGGGCGTGACAATATTTCTCCTAAATGATCATAAGAAACACTAATATTGTTAATTCTATTTAATATATTTATTCTTAATGATCATGATTATCACTAATATTGTTAATTATAACATGATTAATTATTCATTAGTAATATTGAGATAGTTATAATTAATTATGTAACAATAATTATATAATATACTTAATAATTAACATAAATAAGATTAATATGTATGAGTAATTAGCACTAATAACATTAATTAACATAATTGATTATTATTAA
Organism: Amorphophallus konjac; assembly: GCA_022559845.1. Classification (NCBI taxonomy): domain Eukaryota; kingdom Viridiplantae; phylum Streptophyta; class Magnoliopsida; order Alismatales; family Araceae; genus Amorphophallus; species Amorphophallus konjac. Next base: position 406,274,440 of record CM040123.1, read on the forward strand.
TAATATTTATTATCATAATAAGATTAAATAACATTGTAATAATTAATTATTTAATGATAAACATATATTATATTTATTAATTAGTACAGATAAGATTAATCAACATGGTTAGTCGGTACTTATAATATTAATTAATATCATTAATTAGCACTTATAGTATTAATAGGCATAATTATTTATCACTAATAATATTAATTAGGATAATTAATTATCACTAATAATATTAATTAGCACAATAAGATTAAGTAACATTGTAATAATTAACTATTTAATAATATTTAAATAATATATTTATTCATTAGCACTAATAAGATTAATTAACATGATTAATTAGTACTAATAAAATTAATTAATATAGTTAATTAACACTAATAAGATTAAATAAGATTATTATAATTAATTATTTAATAATAATTAAATACTATATTTATTAATTAATACTAATGAGTTTAATTAACATGATTAATTAACACTAATAATGTTGATTAACAATAATATAATTAATTATCACTAATAATTAAGAGAGAAAAACGGGGTTAAGAATGTGGGAATAAGTCATTCCACCTAAAGGGTGGAATTCCACCTAAAGGGTGGAATGACTTATCCCCGATCTTAACTCCGTTTTTGGGGATAACCCCATTCTCCTTAACCCCCTTGTTCTCGTCAATTTTAGACGTACCAAACGAATAATAAGGTTAAGACGGGGATATCCCCCTCTTAACTCCCAACCAAACATGCCCTTAGGCGCAACACTGCTATGGAGGCTAGGTGGACTAATACCAGCCAAGGGGGGCGCACAGGCAACCCCATGTCTTAGACAATTTTAAAAAGCACCGATCACCTGCAATCAAATTTCAAAAAATGTCAGTTAAGGTATCCAATTACACATATAACTATTTCACCGAATAAACTCATTTAGACATTACCATAACATTAAATCAGGTGACCATTGTTCTTTCTTCTTCCTTTCTTAATTTTCTTCAACGTACATGTTGAACAACAATCATGTGTCCTAATCTAATGTAAGAAAATATGGATGATGAAAAAGCTTTAAATGTGCAGCTTGGCTAACAATTGGAGGCAATACTTTCCACAAACTTACTGAGAAGGCTGACCTAGTGCCTAATAATTGCAATGCCGACTAATATTTGGATCAACCCATCTTCAACAGAAAAAGGAGCTGTTTACCGTATGTGACATAGAACGGAGGCTGGTGCTAAGAAATAGCAGGAACTCACGTCACAGGAGTGAGCTACCCTCCACAAGTAGCATTAATTTTGTATGAAACTAGACAGCACAGGATTGGAGCAATATACATGCACATAGGATAAACAGCTCGATTTTGATGCACGATAGGGTATGACTACGGTGCTTCAGTACAACATCAGCCCACTTATCTTCAAAAACTTACCCTTACACAAGAAGCATAGGTGCAATACAATATGCTCCGAGGTCTATCCAACTTTGTTTGACGCATTTTATTGACACTTTCAACAAGAAATAACATTAAGAAAATCAACCGAACATAAATGCAGTGTAAATAATAACAAAAACTATACATTATATATTTCCCCATCGATTTGTTCACATAAGAAACAGCAAATGCATCGGACATCCAGCACTCAAATCAACAACATCATAACATAAAACAAACAGTGTTGTGGCATTTAAGAAAACAGGACAGCGCAGTGCCATAGAAACATCCAATAAAGCAATACAAGAAAATCCCATGCTCATTTTGGCACCAACGTGCACAAAATAGAATTGACCAGGATGGAAATAGCTCAGGGTTTCACCATCTTCTTCGAATGAGGAAAAACGTTCCTAGGGAAGCCCTTTTAGGTTAAGTTTTTAAAAACAAAAAGGATTCTTGCTTATTGTTCACTGCCTTGTCTTGTGGAGGATAGACCGTGGAATATATCGGAATGATCTCCTCACCCTTCCAATTCCGCTGAAGATGGCAACAAGATCACTAACTCATCGTATACATCAAAGACACCATATTCTCCAAGAACCAGTTCAAAAGGGGAACCAAAGAAAGAAAAAATCTAGAACACTTCTCACGCCGGGTGTTTCTGCAAGGGGTGGAGGAGGTTGTCGTGGCGCCTATGGTGTCTGGTCCTGCCCCCTCTCTAACCACTAGCCTTACTCGTAGTTAACACCATTGTTTACCTACAGCAAAGCGTTTACGCGGGAAACACGATTTTGGCAGCTCACATGCGTCCCCAATGGCCACAGGCCGCGAACAGCAATTACAGGTAGGGGAAAAAAGACCAAACCGAAACAGGGATCAAGAAATGCTACAATCAAGCCAAGCCATGGAAACAGAGAGCGAACCAGACCACATAAACCTTCACCTCAAGAACTCCCCCAAAAAACTAAGAAATCATAGGTTCCCGTATCAGAACCAGATTATTCCTCTCCGCCGGAGCCATCCTACGTGAAGGAGCCGACGACTAAGCGTGGAGCAGGAAGCCGTGGGCAACACAGATGTGTGAAACGCGAAAGAACAACACAAACATCTCGAATCCATCAACCCTCACCGATCGGCACCGGCACCACTAGAAGCAAACAGGGATGGAACATAAAACCCATGAAAGGCGTTTGCCACACTACCGGCTTCCCAAGCTCAGATGACGAGCGCCCCCGAATGCGACTAAGATCAAACAGTTACGTACAAACCTCCGCATTGCCGCTACAACCGGCCGGGGACCATTCAAGTACGTAGAAACCTCCGACGAGCGAGTGGAGAATAGAAAGAGGGAGCGGGGTTAGAAAGAGAGGGTTAGAGAAAAAAGAGAGAGTGGAACGACCTCCACAGCGGTGAGCGAAAGACTGAGCGCGAGGAAGGAGAAGAGAGCGCAGTGGTGTGGGGTGGGGGGAGTACGATCCTAATGATTTTTTAGGAATAAGCCCCTATAAAAAATCGAAATTAAGAATAAGTCTTCTAATCTCATTATTTATAAATAATTCACTAAATTCTTCTCCGTCATGTATAAACCCCTATGATCTGTCTATGTTAAAAATATATTGGGTTAACTCGGCCATGGTGTAGTCTAACGCAAGAGGAGGAGAAGACCAAAAAACTCTTAGTTAACCTTGAGTGCCTAGAGAGATAGAGTGAGAAAGAGAAGCGGTGCCATAGGGAGACCCCCCCTTCATCACCGGCAACCTCACCGAGTGAGGTAGGTTGTTAGTTATCTGGGTGCACGGAAAGGGTTGAATGGGGCACGAGAGAGAATATTTTCTAAAATATTCTATTTGTTAGATGATGGTTGATCGAAGGGTTTTTACCAAAGGTTAGAAAATTTTAAGGGATATAATCAATAAATAGTTGTATTAGTGCAGTTGATTACTAATATAGCATAGATTATAGGGGTCAAAACTAAAAAGGTCTTTATCGTCTACCCCCGTTGGTTAAAAACATAGGATAAAACGTAAAGAGAACATGGAATTTTGAGTCTATTATTACACCTCCAAGAGGCCCAACGGCGATGCGAGGTCCATGAGGACTTGGCAAGAAAAAGAAGTGTCGCCACGTAATGGGAGGTCCCACCCATGTCGGTGCTCAGGACCTGCAGGCGCGAGCTGAGATCTTGAGGCGCATGTCCACTGTGGGAGATTCTCGTGGATGCCAAGCTAGGGTGGCACGATCTGGCATCACATAGTCGCAACGTACTCTTACCTTGAGAATTAAATGAAATTGTACTCCACCTACTCTACCAACGTGTAGAACTACTCATGGGTGATCCTCACATGGGGAGCTGGGCCCGAAGAGGAAGATTGGACGTCAACGTTAGATCGCATGGAGTGCTTGTGGCTAGATGCCATGGTTTTCTTGTCACTCCCACATATGGCGCCAAAGTGTTTCCTAAATTACAGTTGAATTTGTATGGATCAGACCGATGTAGAAGTGAGATGGAGGAGGGCGTGCAAGTTGAGTGGTTGAACTGAGCAACCGTGGGATCCTATGATGAAGATCAAAGGATGCCGAGCTTTAGAGCCGATCTTCTTGCACAAAGACAAAAAAAGTTTTCCTCGGGGATTAATGACCATAAGAAAAATCCTCTGATACTTAAATTAAGACAACGAGAATTGGAATTATTTCGGTAGGGAAAAAGCACTAGTCTCGTACTATTACTAGGGTTGTCAGTTTGTCTTGCATATCACTTGTGGTTATGATGACTAACCATTTATTGGTGAGGAGTTCGATCTGTAGTGGCAGTTGACTTCTTTATGGTGATTCTATGAGGTCGTGGAAAAGTGGCAAGGGGCTTTTTGAGACCCAATTGTGAGGCGATAGAAAATTGTAACCATGAAATATGGAGAAGATTATGGGATTCTTTACCTTGGTAATGCACGCATGATTCACATGAGATGTGTATTTGCGGAAGGGTTACCCGAGTATATAGTTATTGATGAGATTTGTTGACGTCAGGACTTGGAGATATGGTGCCCTGACATCGTGGTTCTTGAAATTTGAAATAAAGTGGATGATGCTTCCAAAGGATGGGATCCAGCCGCGCTTCACATGCGACGTGATCTGCCCAGATCTACTGTGGTGTACAAATTAACTTTCCATCATAGTTCAGAATCATCATGATGTAAAAAATCAAATTTCCATCACATATTATAATAATCATGATGCAAAAACTAACTTTCCATCATACACTAATAGCCGTGACATGCAAATTAACTTGATATCAGATTGTAATAATTGTAATGTACAAACAAACTTTCTATCACAGTTTATACTAACTGTGATCTACAAATTGACTGTCTATCACGATTTATAATGGCCGTGATGTAAAAACTAACTTTTCATCACAGTTTATAATGACTGTAATGTATACGCAAACTTTCTACCATGATTTATAATAATTGTGATATGCACATTAATTTTTTATCATGATTAATCGTAATATACAAATAAACTTTTCATTACGGTTATGTTAAACGTGACGTGAAAGTTTTTTTGTCACGATTTTATGTAAGTTGTGTAGAGGCAAGAATCTAGTTCCTATGCCACGTACGCACTTCTCTATTTATTTGTTGGGGAAGTCGTCCGGCACATGTGGAAGCCTGCAATCACTAGAAACAAGAGCGTCAGAAGGAGCCATGGACGTTATCCCGAGAGATAACCCTCCGATGCTTAAGTCAGTAACGGATCAAGTAAGGGACAGAGAAAAGTTGGAGAGAGAGATAAAAGGGGAGGACACTGTGATAGAACTGAGAGGACTGTAGGCCTTCCGGATGAGTGCTCGCCAGTGCTAGTGACCACTCGACGAGTGCTCGCTGAGTGATAAAGTCGCTCGGGAGGAAGTTTCTCTCAACAAGTGGGCAGCCGTGACCTCTCGAGTAGCAAGACAAGGAGCGCTCTCGCTGGATTCTCTGTGAGCATTTCTGGATGGAGTTCACCATGTTTGTGTGCCTGTATGTACATATGCACGTATCTGTCTTCCCCTGGTCCTCTGTCGAGGTCCCATTTATATATAGGGTTGCCTTGGTGTCCAAGGCCTATCGTAGAGTAACGTCTCCCGCTATTAGGGCGGGAGTTTCCCGTTGAGGGGCAGTTTCCCCGGAGTTGGCCGATCTCCAGGCGAGTCTTACGGCATCCGTGGTGCGTGCTGGCCCTCTGTGGGATCGAAGCCAATGTTCGTGGGACGTAACGGTCGATCATCGGAGGATCACCCGACGGTCATTACGCCTGGGCTAGGGCCCTACGCGCTGTCGAATCCGAGGGTCGCTCGTCTAAGGCCGTTTGTAACGGGCCGAGGCTGTAGTAGCTTGTTGGGCGCGTCGAGGACCATAAGTCGAATTGGACTTGTCGTAGATGGGCCCGGTATGGGCCGAGTCGAATTTACCCTCCTCAAGTTGAAATATAAACCGTGATGTGAAATAATAACTTTTATCACAGTTGAGGAGCGTGGACCATTCATCCTTTCTGGGCCTCCTTAATTGCTAGGCCCAATATTTGAAGGAGGGGTGTGACTTCGGTGGGGCCCAGCTATGCTTTACACTTAATATATAACAATAGTTACTGTAACTTTTGATTTGGTGGACCATCAGAAAGTGCATAAAAAAAATAAATTTTATTATTATTATTATTTAACTACAGGGCGCCGATCTATCTTATATGTTTGTACATGCTGATGTCGGATGAGACGAGTCAGACGACTCAAAAAATTCCAACTTTTTTAAAAAATGAAGATTAGTCAAAGGTGGACCTCTTCTAGTCCATCACCATCGATTAGAAACAGCTGATCTTTATTTTATTAATTTTTTGAATCGTCCAATCTGAGATTGGATTGCATGGACACGTAGGATAGGTCGGCCCCAACTTGCGAAGAGAAAAATAAAATAAAATATTTCCTTTTTTTTTAACTTGTTGCACCTCTTGGTGATGCTCCAAGAGAGCGGGTGCATCATGAATTATCCCTACCCTTAAATGGGGATCAAGCGTAGATCAAGCGGGATCGGCTTGGCCTTTTGACGGTTCTCATTGATTTTACTTTTGATACAATATCAAGTGCTTGCTAACAAACGGAGAAGCAAAACCATTTTATTGATCTGACTTTCAGAATAATTCCCACTTGAATTCTATCAAACAACGTAGGGTAAAAGGGGGAACAGATCAATCATCAATGCATATCGATGCTTTTATATATATATATATATATATATATATATATATATATATATATATATATATAAACAGGAACCGATCATTTTCTTCTTGGAGCTCACCTTACAGATATTTTTTCTTTCCACTTACCTTTCATACGCGTACTTTTAACATTTAGTGTATATATTCCATTTGCATGCAAAAATCAGTCAATATTCTTACATTTCCGTATATAGAAGTTCATTATTGGTTAGAGCAAAAATGTAGTGGAGGGGAGGTGTGACCCGGCCTCCCAGGATCCGATCACTGTAGACATAACATGTATTCACATGCTTACTCAAAGCCACAAGGTGGATGTTGCATGCAATATTGAGCAATATTGAGTAATCGACTTCCATTGGTCACTTCACAAGGGATCATGAGCCACAACCCTATTCTTTTGGCGCCAGCACACACGAGACGGACGACCAAGGCCAGTACAGCTGGACAGTAGTTGCACGGGGGACAAAGAAGGGCAAGGTGGCCATGCTAGCCGGGAGGGACGGCGACGAGCGTGCACCGTAAGGAGCCATCCGTCACCTTACGTACATTCCATGTCAGTCCATGAGATCGGATTTGGTGACCTAAATTCGGTGTTTATAAGAAATCAAATTGAAGAATAATATTGTTTAGAACTAACTTGATATGTTTGCAGCGATAGTATGGTACCGCATTTTTCATCGATTTTTAGGTCGTTGTCATCTTATAATTGTCTGATATCATTTAGGCGGCGAGAAGAAAAAAAGTGATACAATAAGAAAGAAAGGGTGTAGTACTTCTCTTTCATCCGTATTTTCTGTGCCATCTTTGTTATGATGTTTTGATGATAGCAACACAGTGAGAGTATCACAGGTGCATTGATGGCAATTGAATGTTATGATGTTTTGATGATAGCAACACAGTGAGAGTATCACAGGTGCATTGATGGCAATTGTTCTCTGTATAGATGCATTGCATTCTGTCAGATATCATGTCTATACATCCATTGCTTCAGTTCAATATCTGCTATGTAATATCTGCTATGTGCATACATTACATCAGTGCAGTTAAGTGGGTTGACCCCCAGCTTCGCATGTCTGTACATTGCATTTGTTCATGGCTGAGAGTCTATACATTCGTGGCTTAGCCAGTGCATCATATGTGCAAGTCTGTACATCACCCATACATTGGTCGGTGGCATATGCATTCATAAAGTCTATACACTCTTCGGTTGGCTTCAACTGAAGTCTGTACATCGGCATGCATTACTTCAAGTGTGTATAGAGCCGTTTGCATCGTTCATAAAGTCCATACATTCACTATAGCTCGCTTAGCTGAAGTGTGTACATCCATCGTCTCATGAAGTGTGTACATTGCATCACATTGTTAAAGTCTGTACAACGGACTATTTCAAGTGAAGTCTGTACATCCGATTGGTCATGCATCAGCCTTGTCTTGCATGCACGAAGTAAAGTCCATACATTGGACTGTAGCAAGCATCGTTGAAGTCTATACATTGGCCTTAGCTTTCCAGAGTCTATACTCTGCATGAGCATAGTCATGAAGTCTGTACATTGCACTGTGCATCATTCTTCCAAGTCTATACATCGAGGTGAAGTCTGTACATCCATCAGTGATCTTCCAAATCTGTACATCCAACTGTTCAACTTCAAAGTCTGTACATTGGATGTTTTACCTACATTTCCCTTCAAGTCTATACATCAGTAGTTTTACCGTCGTTTCCCTTGAAGTCTATACACTGATAGCTTTACTGTCGTTTCCCTTGGAAGTCTATACATTCGCTGCCTTGCTTTGTTCAAGTCTGTACAGCCTTTCCTTTGGAAAGTCTATACATCGTGAAGTCTTCACATTGGCTGTTGAATGATGTTCAAGTCTGTACATCGTGCATCTTTTAGTTGAAGTCTGTACAGCCTTTTGCTTCACCAAAGTCTGTACATTGATCTGCATTGCATTGCATGAAGTCTATACATTCATCTGCATTGCATTGCATGAAGTTCATACACTACACGAGCTGAAGCCTGTTGAAGTCTATACATTGGTCTTCACTTCAAAATCTGCACATTGGTAAAGTCTATACAGACTTTGCTTGCCCAAGTATATACATCGTTCATTCGTCTTGGCAAGTCTGTACATCGTTAAGTCCATACATTGTCCAGTGCATTGCATTCATCAGTTGTGAAGTCTATACATCGAGTCGAAGTATGCACATTGCTGAACCCTCATCAAGTCCATACCCTGGCAAGCCCTTACATTGCCTAAGTCTATATGTTGGATGCTGAATGCTCTTCAAAGTATGTACATTGTGCATGTTTGAGTTGAAGTCCATACATCGTCTGTTGTCTGTCCAAGTCGTTACATTGCCTAAGTCCATACATTGGCTGATGTTCTTCAGAGTCTGTACATTGCAATCCCATTCATGAAGTCTATACATTGCGTTCGCCTTCACAAGTCTATACAGCAAAGTCTATACACTGCAATGCAAATACTTAACCTGATAATCCGATACTCTGTCTGACAGGGATTCTTTACTTGGACTGATAACTTGGCTCGTGATCCAAGGAGGACGAGGAACTATGATGGTGACACGTGGAAGAAGCCCTTCCAAGATGCTGCTATGTGGATGGAATTGCCTCGGTTATGGCGAATTCACTGGGCGGGAAATGTGGAAGCCACACGCCCCTTATCCACCTGTTGCTGCTATATATTGAAGCCTTCGTCTTCAGATGAAGGTTGATCGAAAAAAAAGAGATCGAATGCAGAAGCCTTGAAGAAAAAGCAGAGAGCATAGAGCCCTTTCGATCCAGCAAAAGAGAGAAAAGGAAGAGAGTTGAGAGAGTGAAGAGTTGAGAGTTTTATTCCTCAGATCTCTGGTTCAAAACCAGATCTGAGGTTTGCTCACTTGTTTGAGCTATATTCCCTGCAGGGATTCCTTTTGTCTTTCGTTTGTCTTTTGTTTTGTTTTTCGAAACTATTGTGTTCAAGCTGTGTGGCAGCACTTGCAGTGGTGGATTCCACTGGACGGCTAAGCTGTATTGCCCAGCGAGTTTTGCAGAGGAGGATTCCTCTGGACAGCAAGCTGTGAGGCTCAGCTGGCGAGGTGGATACCTCGGACAGCAAGCTGTGAGGCTCAGCGGATTGTAGGCAAGCTGTGAGGCCCAGCGATTCAAGCTGTGAGTCAGCAGTAAGCCACACTCGGGTTGAGTGTGGGGTGGATGTAGGTCTGGAGGACCGAACCACCTAAAAGCCTTTGTCTACTGTGTGATTGTTTTGTGGTTTGCCTAGCTTCTATATTTCTATCTTCGCGCAGTAGATGTATGCTTAAGACGGTTCTTCATCTGTTCTGGGTGGTATTCGCATTATGCCCACTATCTGTTCAGTAGAAGTTTTTAATTCCGCATTTGATTCTACTGCAGTAATTTTTTTAACGGGTGTGTGCTCTATTCACCCCCCTCTAGATCACCCTTTAGCGTCCCAACAATCTTATCCTCTTTTTTTTGGGTTATAAACCCTTTAGTAATACGGTGGAGACATTTAAAAAAAAGAAGTAAAAATCCAAGTCAATCTCAATCTGGCCGGTCTATATGTCCATACTGTACTTGAACTTTGATTAAGGGATAATAAAAAAAATAACACAAAAGAAAGATATGACAACCTAAATGGGCTTACAGTGTCGGGCCATAATTTGGGGCAAAAGGCGCATCCGGTCTTATTTTCTTGATTTATTTTTTCACCCGATGATACAAACACATGGATCAAATTAAGACCAACTTGAATTTTCTTTTTGAATCTCCAATGGAAGCTAACCACATTTACATAGGCATTTTTAGTACAACATTGATACAAAAAAAGTTATTAAAAATAATACAAACACAAGAGGGGTAATTTGTATAAATAATCGTCCATTGAACTTCCCTTGCATAACCAAAGTTTACCTGCTGGCGGTCCCACCATTGCAGTCCAGGTGGAGAAGAGCTCTGGTCTCACTCGAGCTCTTTCTCAACAAGAACAGTAGCTGATCTTTATTTTATTAATTTTTAGAATCATCCAATCTGAGGTTGGATTGTATGGACACGTAGGATACATAGGTCCTAAGAAAAAAATAAGATATATATATATATATATATATATATATATATATATATATATATATATATATATATATTACTTGTTGCACCCTCTTGGTGATGCACCAAGAAGAGAGCGAGTGCATCACGAATTATCCCTACCCTTAAATGGGGATCAAGCGGCATCGGCTTGGCCTTTGAACGGTTCTCATTGATTTTGATTTTGATACAATATCAAATGCTTGCTAATTACAAGCGGAGAGAAGCAAAACCATAATTTATTGATCTGACTTTCAGAATAATTCTCACTTGAATTCCATCAGACAACGGGAAAAAAGTGGGAACTGCTCGTACATGTATATGAAAACAGTGACAGATCATTTTCTTAGACCTCACGTCAAAGAGACGTTTCTTTCTACCAGTCAAAATCAGTAGCCCTTCTCTTTTGGCGCCTGTACAGCTGGGCGGAAGGGTACGGTGGCCATGCAAACCGAGGGACGGCGACAAGCTTTCACCGAAAAGGGCCATCCGTTACCTCCCGTACATTCCATGCACGGAAATACATGACTAGCTTGATTTATGACATTCCACGATTCGTCCCTGACTTGACTTGACATGACATGACTTGCGTGGTCCGGAATGAGTATTTACTTGCTTGATATTGTGATAGCTAATTCACGTGACATTACTTGATATGTTTACATGCTTGACCATCTTGATACATTCTATATGAATATCTTGAAATTCTTGCTAGTTCGTTAACTCTTGATACTATACTTTCTATTGTCATCGTCATGCGTACATGTATAGCTAGAATTGCATTCATGTAACGTGTAAATACTTAAAGCAATTAAGAATATTTGAAAGTCATATCTCAATTAAATAATATTAAAATAATAATTTAATCTCTACCATTAATTAAAATCAATGGCTAAGATTGATTAATAGAAATCTCCTATAAATAGTCATGAGAGGGGTTTCATTTGCTCTTCTTGGAGGTTGGCTACGTGAAGTGACGAAGGAGATGGTGCAGGGGTTATTAAGAAGGTGTTTAAGTTTCATTAAGGTAGGAGATTTAGCATTAATCTTATTAATTAGCATGATTAGCATATTTAAAATGATTTAGGGTATGTTAATTAGTATATATAGAGATAATTAAGTCAAGAGATCTGTATTTCATCATGTGTGATAACATCTAGTCGAATTATCATGAGATCATTAGTGTTAAGGCATGTGATTAAGGGTAAAATCAAGTGATTAATACACTATAATTAGTAATGGTGCATGATAAATTTAGAAAGTTTTCAGAATCACAGGATCTGATATTATAAGCTCTCTGTAAAAATTGCAATGTCTGATTCAAATTATGTTCACGTTTATAAATATTTTAATATTATATTAAATATGTTTAATTATACTAAAAGTCTAAAGGGACGATATAAAATTGCCACAAATTATAAGAATGCATATTAATGTGAGATACACATGTAGAAAAATTTTCATTATTTTTAGACCACGATATTTTTGTTAATCAATTTTTAATATATGATAAAAAATAAATAATTATATAGAAATTATATATACTATTCATAAAAATCTTACGATTTCATAGTATAGTTATTACATTGTGTGTGATATAGTCTTAAAATACCAATAATTATAGATGTCTGTAAGTGAACTTATAGAATTTTCAAGAAGTTATTAGAAGTATAAAATTATGAGATAAATAGAAATATTACGTAAAAAATTTTGAAACTTCACTATAAGACTTAAATGCATGTAATAACTAATTTATTAAAATTTTATATTGTTGTGATTACTTAATCGTGACTTGTATAATTTTTAATATTTGATCAAATAATTAAAAAATTGAATAAATATTAATATTCTATGAAAAATTCTGATAATGTTACAAAACTACTATGTATGATATTTATAAGTTAATTGTTAGTATATTTCAGTCATTGTAAACATTTTGAATAATTATCTCTATTTAAAATCTATTACTGTAAATTTTAGAATCTGATATGAAATTTTAGAAATTAAAAATACTGAATGAAAAATACTGAAGTTTCTTAAATATGATACTACTATATTAACCAACGTTATGTAAATGTTTAGTAATGTTATGATTACTGTGGATATATTTAGTTAATTTTTCATATATAGGAGAATTTAAATGATTATGTAAATATTTGAATTCTTTCATAAAAAATTATGAAAACTTTTATGTGTAGTGTTACATACAAATTTAATTTTCAGTAAAAGTTTAATGGCCTTCTGAATTTGGTAGCTAAAATTAGTCAATTTATGATGCATGTTGGAGTATATGTAATTTAAGAAAAAATATAATTACTATCTGAAAAATGATGAAAATTTTCTGTTCTGATTCTTCCTGTAAATATATTAGTTTCTTGAAATTACAATGTATTCTTAGTTCGGAGAACAGAATTATAAATTTGTGATGTATAAATGGAATATAAATAATCCTATAAAAATTATAAATAATATTTAAAAAATTATGATAATTTTCTGTTTTGATCCTTTCTATAAATGTATTGATTTCATAAAATTTCAATGTATTATGATCTCTATAAAAAGAATTAGAAAATTTTGATATATATATGCCCTTATATTTAGATAAGTTGATAATTTCAGGAAAAAAAAAGGGATTTCAGTATTGGCATATTTTATACTTAGTGTTCACAGCATAGATTTTTGAGTGGCATGTATCCATTTCATATAAGTCATATTTATAGTTACCGTATTGTTATTACCACCAAATGGACACTGTCACCATAGGGGGAGACTGTAACCAAGTCATAGAAATACCCCTATGGGGAGGTTCACATTGTACTGGCCCCAAGGGCAACGGGGATTGAAATCCTAGAGGTGGACAAGTGCCACTAGTTAAGGTTGAGAGGACTTCTCCCGGTTCTGCGCAGTAACCTAGACTCATCACTATTTACCTAGGTGATCGAGTACCGATTGACTGCCCTTCTAGTGGTGGTTTGGACACTGTGTCTTGGCTATTTATACCACTATTACTTCTCACTGAACTAAAATTGAAACTACTATTACTGCTTACTTAATTGATATTGAAACTATTGCTACTGTTCACAATGTCGTTATTGAAACGACTGTTACTACTTACTGAATTGATATTGGAACTGTTATTACTGTTCACTGAATCGATACTAAAACTACTGCTACTGCTACTGCTCATTGAACTGATAGTGAAACTAGTGTTATTGCCTACTGAATTGTTATTACATTTTACTGTTATTACATTGTAAATGTTTACTATTAATTAATCTCCAATATATCAAATGATGAATTGGAAAAGGACAGATTAAGTCTGTTTGGATCCTTTCACTATGCGTGAGACTTTACTCCGCCTTGTATTGGAATCATTCTATTGATAAAAGAGTCAAACTATATTGTATGTTAATGTTTACAAATGTTAAATTCTCATTGATAGAATAAAGTTTTAATGTACATGCTTTACTTGTAAAATATTCATAGCATGACTTATGACCATAAATTTGAAATTATGTTATAATGTGTTAATCTCATGTTATCTATTTGAAATTATGCATAAAAATGATTTATAAAATGAAATACCGTAAATCACTTTAGATATGTTTACCCATGTTATGACTGGGGACTATGCTTAGTCTCTTAATGGGTCTATTCGTAGACTCACCCCGTTGAACATTTTCAGGAGAAGCGGTAGAAGAAAGCGAGGAGTGATCTCGCAGTGTTCAGACCACGGCTTAGGATTTATTACGAATCATTATCTTAGGTAGTTATGTTAGAAAAAAATGTGTGTAAAATTTGATTTTGTAATAAATGACTTGTTAAATGATTACCTTTTATTTTGATCTATGTGGATGAAGTCTTATGACTATAAGCTGAATGATTTGAGTAAGTTCATTTTCGCTGTAATGATGTCTCAATGTTTATGAAAAATTCTCTACGGTAATTGTTCCGTTTGGGTTGTCCCACTGTGATATTTCGATCGGAATCCGACGTGAGTCTTTAGGACTGAACCGAGTTTACGATTCGGGGTATGACACCAACTAACACCCTCGCCCCTTCCCATGACTTCACAATTCAAGAAGAACCCGCAGTGAAGGTGTGACATGTCATTTATTAAGGATAGAGAGAGAGAAAGAACGAAGAAGGGGGGTTTTATAAGAATATCTTCTTAACATCGTTTGCATTTTGTTGTACGTTGCTCTAAAAAAACATATATTTTACTCTCGTGTTACGTATTTAACAGAAAATTCTTTTTAATCCTGATGGTGTCAGAGTTAGAGGGATATGAATTAATGATAATAATATTATTTATTATGAAAATATTTATGATAATTTAAAGATTATGAAAATATAGGAAACATTCTAGGCTATACATGTAATTATCTCAAAAACATGGCATTTCAACGTCCTTCTAACAACATCAGTTTGTGATCTCCCAACTCCCATATCACTCCTCAAAAAGAGAACGTACGCTGTCAAAACCAGGTCTTATTGTGTGCATAAATTTAATCAACTGTAATTGTAGTTTTGTCGATAAACAGTGAATACATCACCTCGGCCAAAGTGCTTTACAAAGGCGGTCATGTACTGAAAATAGTTATGCTCTTAACTTCAATGGTTGGAATGTTGTCTCCACAATGTTGATTGTGGAAGAACATCCACTGTAGAATTGTTGAACCACTTTCTTTAGCTAAAGATTGAATGTGTCCATTTAAAACCATCTCAGAAGTTCTTGTGACTGTTTTTTTTGCCCAGGAACAAAGTCATTATGATATATATCTCCCATTGCTATACCAGAGAAATGCTATGGTAGCATTTGTTTCTTCGTCATCCTATTTGTTATATATATATACTAGTCAAAAATACGCGCTTCGCGCGTGTGCTTTCTTTTTTTCTTTGTGTGTGTATATGTTCTTGAAATTATATTTTAAATATATATAATAATAATATAAATTAATAAAATAAATATTCACAATTAATTTACATCATCACGAGAAGAAAGCTCATCTTTCCTGTTATATTAAATATAGTATTCTATTATATTAAATGCGGTATTTATCTTATTCTCATAGCATAATAAAATCAATAAAGATGCAGTCTTAGACCTAAGAAGTCTGCATCGTCTCTAAGATGCAGTCTTAGGCCTAAGAAGGCTGCTTCACCTAAGAAGGGGTCTGCATCATCTAAGTTACATGCAGTGTTCGCCTAAGGAGGAGTCTGTAGCGACTAAGATGGAAGTCTAGCACAGGGGGCAAACGACAGATGACACAGCGGACGCTGGGCGAGGGGAGAATTAGTGCGTGGGATTAGCTCGCCTGATCGATTTCCTTTTGAATTTTGGTAATTTTGCTGGATTTCTATTGTTTAGAGTTTGCTATTCATAGTAAGAGTACATTCAAGGTAGGAGTTGATTTTTGCTTGAATACAGAGCCATGGCTACTCTATTCTGGCTCTGTCCGCATCAAAATCTTAGCATAATTTTCTCACCTTGATTATTATGTGTCATGATAAAAAAACAGTTGAGATGAAAGTGGTACAAATGATAGTACCAAAAAATATGTCACATTATTAGTGCAGATGTACGAAAATATAGTCTGTTATAAAGAAAAGTTTACTATAGAAGCAAATGAATAATAAGCTCAAGCATGGCCCATAACCGCATTTACTGCAATATACAAATCAATTAGCAGTTGGTTTGTCCTTACGTGCCCTTCACCACACAATCATGGTGAACAATCTACAGATAGCTGCCACAATCATGTGCAACTACAAATTACGTTTACACAACAAAAAAGTGGTGGTTTTAAAAAATACTTAGTCAATTATTGATATAAATAAAAAAATCACGACAAACAAAACGTATAAAATATTGAAAGCACACGGCATGAATTTAAGAAAAATAGCATGTCCATAGTCGCCATACTAATTGGACGTGAATTAGGCTTACCACCACGCACTACACCCATTTGTGCACAATCCTCGTAGCATCACCACGGCCATTCATAAACCAGTAATGGCATTCTATTCCTCTAACACTCATACTTGGACGGTTGGACAGGTATCTCTAAGCTTACCTATAAAGTTATAAACAAGAGAGCACGTGTTTCTCTGCTCCTCCACCAGTCATGATTAAACTTACACAGTGGATCAAGATCTCTACAGTAAAAAAATTCTACAGTAGGAATGGAAGGCAGAGGAAGACAGAAAAACCTGGACTATCACAACCATTCCCTTCAACATTACCCAGCTCGATATAAAATCCTCTGCCTCAGATGAGAAACACCTCCCAATCGGAACCCTCCTGCTCTCCACTATCCTCCACCGGCCACGAGACAACAACGCAAACACATCGACATCCAGATAACAGAAACCAGTGCAAAACACACCCAATTGAGGGCGACCAGGAGCGGCGGGGAGAAGAGGCAGTTGCCTACGTTGGCATGGGCCACGGGCAGCCGGCTTGGTGCTCCAGCTGCTGCGATAAGGCATCGGTGTCCAGGCCCTGGGATTAGCTAGCCAAGTCCTCTTTATTCTCTCTCTCTCTCTCTCTCTCTCTCTCTCTCTCTCTCTAGACTCCCGGCCCGGTGGTGGGGAGGGCGAGGTTTATAGAACTTTACAAGAAGGAGGTGAAGATCTGCTGGGTTCCACTGCATTGCTATTCCTGCTCTCCTTGGGCCTCTGTCTTCTTTCTCGCTATTGGTGTTGGGTCCTGCTGCTGATGAGGAAGTTGTGCCCAAACATCGACCGAGAAGATGGGTTCGAGACCGTGTTGGAGGTGCCCACATGCATCCCAGAGGAGGTGTTCGCGTCCCTCAACGTCAAGTCACGCAGCGGGGCCGGCGGCCGGATACGGCTCCACCATGGGAGGTCCACTCCCGCCTCAGGCGCCCTTGGCCTGAACGCTGAGTTCCAACTGCTGCATCCAGCCCAAACTCGAATCGGTCGAGAAAAACTGTGTTCTTTACGGTGAACCGGCGGAAAAAAACCGAAAAAGTCACTTAGGCCCAATTTGATAATCGGGTAGGGCAGCGCATTCGCCGGTGCCCTCCCGATTATCATATTTGTTCGCCAGTTTATTTAATAACCAAGTTTTGCAACTGCAGGTTAAACATCTGGGTATATGAAGGGTTTTCCTGTTTTGGTCGAATATCTCATTCGACCCATCTAGGTCGAATGAGCTATTCAAAACGTGAGCAGAGGCCACTTATCCTATTCAAATAGCAAAGAGGGCCTTATAGTATATAGAATAGATAGTATAGATTTACTTGTGTGGGGGACTTTTCCCTCGTGTGTGTTCAGGTTGGAGTGTGTACTTCTAAAATATGAGTTACCCGGCCGCTCCCTGACAGTTGCCCCAGAACGAGCTCTGCCTGCTGCCCAAAGCAAGCTATCTTTTTTTGGGGGGTTTTTTACATATTAGTCCCTATAAACTTAGTGAATTGCCGATTAGTCCCTCTATTCTGAATATTATTTTAATAGTCCCTATAATCTTAGTCGTTACATGTTTAAGTCCCTACCGTTCATTCAGTTAACTAAACTATAGTTACCTCATACTAAAGGTAATGAAAATACTAACTTACCCCTGGGTTAAGTGTGAGAGTGTGAGAGAGAGATAGAGAGAGGGGTGCCTCCCCCCCTCCCCTGCGACCTCCCCCTCCACCGCCGGCCACCCTCCCCCTCCCCTGCGACCTCCCCCTCCCCTCCGGCCGCCCTCCCCCTCCGACCGACGTGACCTCCCCCCTCCCCCTCCGGCCTCCCCCCCTCTCCACCTCCGGCCTCCCTCCCCCCTCTCCTGCGACCTCTCCCCTCCCCCCCCCTCCGGCCTCCTCCTCCTGGCCTCCCCCCTCCCAGCCTCTCTCCCCTCCAACCGCGGCCGCCTCCCCGTCATCCTCTTCTCTTCCCCCTCCCTGGACTCCTCGCCGCCGTTGTTGATCCCCCATCCTAGACTCCTCCCTGTTGTAGTACCGCCACCGTACGGAGAGGAGGCCCAGAAGCAGTCGCCGTGGTGGAGGTGGTCGGAGGTGTGTGGAGGTGGTGAGGGTGGCAGGGGGGCTGCCGCGGTGGCGTGTGCGACGTTGTGTTAGAGGAGGAGAAGGCTGCCGGGGGTGGGTTGGTGGCTACGTGGCCACGGCTGGTGGCGGAGTGGAGGCCGGAGGGGAGGCTGCGGGGTGGTAGCAAGAAGAGGAGAGGCGGGCGATCGGCGACGTGGTGTGGGGTGAGAGAACATGGCGGATGGGTTGAGGTCCCGTCAGGGACGGCAGGGAGCACCAAAGGAGCAGCACAGGCGGAAGGAACAGCAGGAGGCAGTTGGACCTCGACGCCCAGGCAGCGAGCAGCAGCAGTTGCAGGGGAGAGGGCGCCGACGCCCAGGGGGCAAGGGGCAACACCACCCCGACAGCGGTCACCAACGCCAGAAGGGAAGGCATGCGAAAGATCCCCAAGCCTAAGCCCCACACAACCACTAGGATCACCAAGAAGGCCACAGGGCCCTCTAGGAGAGGCTGGCAGGGAGGCTGGTTGAGCGGTGACGGCAGGACCACTCACGGAGGGAGTGGCAGGAGCAACCGAGGAAGCACCAACGATGGAAGGAGCGGCAGCAGGAGGCTGCGGGGCAACGGTAGAAGAGACAGTAGGTGGGGCAAGCACCACGGCTGGGGCCACTTCAGCCAGCCCCGAATGAACAGCGAAAGAGGCGACGAGCACAGCTGGTGGAGAGGGGTCGACCCCTTGAGGGGGCAGGCCGACCCCACGAGGCAGCACCACAGGCAGGGACACAGAGGAGACAAGGGCAGGGGTAACCACAGCTGGCGAGGCAGGGACCGATACAACGTCTGGAGGGGCAACAGGCGTGACAACACCGACCGGAAGAATAGCAATGGCAGGCTCCAAAGGGCCACACTCCAGCGCAGGGTCGAGGCCAACAACGACCCCAGGTTGCAACGAAAGGAGCTCAGCCACCGCAGGGGTAGGAGGAAGGGCAGCAGCACCAGCGGCTAAAGCTAGGGGGGGGCAGAACAGGAGGAGGGGAAGCCAAGGCATCCACCGCAGCACCACCAGAGATGGCCAGGCCGTCGAGTTGGGGGAGCACAACCTGCAGGCCAGGAGGGCAACCGGACAGCAGGGCAGCAGCAACTGGTGACTGGCAGGAGGAGGTGGGAGGATCGGCAGAAGCGCCAGCGCAGACGGGTCGCCAGACCTTGTCAGGCATAGGAGGGAGACGAGAAGCAGCAGATGGGGGAGCAGAACCAGCGGGCTACACGGTCGCTGCCGGAGAAGAAGACCCAATGAGGAGGCCCCCAGCCGCAGGCAGGGGAGAGCACGAAAACAGAGTGCCGGATCCATCGGCTGTCCCATCACGGCCAGGGGAGGCCGGGACCAAAGGCGCAGTAGGGGATGGCGAGGTAGCAGGAGGCCGAAGGCTAGGGGGTAGCGCTGGGAAGCTGAAGGTATGGTCGGAGGAGGGCAGGTGACCGGAGCTAGCAGAGGGGAGGGGAGACGCAGCATGGAATCCCGGGAAGGATTGCGAGCAAGAATGGAGGAGCAGACCAGTGGCAGGAGGAAGAGCACCGGCGCCTGTAGCCGGCGACGGCAGCAGACCAGAGGTTGACGGAGGAGACACCAAGGGAGCAGCAACAGCCATGGGTGAGCCAGCCGAGGAGACGGGAAAGCTAGGGATCAGCGCAGGGTCTCCCACGGAGGGTGGCGTGTGAAGTTGGCCAAAAACGTGTCGAGCAGAAGAGGACGAGGGCATCGCGGGAGGGGCAAAGGCACCGTCGGGGGACCTCCAGGAGGAGGAAGGGGGGGCTGGAAGAGGCCCAAGGGCAGAGGGCGAAGCCCTGTCACCGTCTGCATGCGCCGGAGAAGCTAGGGAGACCACGTCCGTACACCGTAGGCCAAGAACGGAAGAGGTGAACACGGCGGCAAGAACGAGCGCACCACCGGCGGCGGGGGGCAGCGGAGGGAACTCAGCACTAGTAAGGGAAGGGGGAGGGTTATGATAAGGGTAATTTAGGATTTTTAACTTTTTTTTAACGGAAGGATGGAATATTCCATCGAATATCCAACTATTTTAACGTAGATGAACTACATAGACCTTTCTACTAGAGTTACATGATTTTAAGGGTTTTTTAAACAATAGTGAAATGTTAGGGACTAAAAAGTCATTCGTCTTATTTGTAGGGATTAATATGTAAAAACCCTTTTTTTTATATAAACAAGACTCAAATCTTTTATTTTGAGAGACCACCCTCTTACCAGCAAAAAGAAAACACCCAAATCTGCACCAGAAGTCTTCGAGGAGAGACGCATCCACAACTGGGAACTGATCAAGCAGAGAGAGATGACAACCCTAATTTACACAGTACAAACAGGACGACGCAAAGCCACGTAGTCCCAGCACCTACATGTACTACAACAAGAACAGCAACAACGGCAGCAAACACAGCAGGGACGTCGATACTGGGTTTTTCCGGTGGGTTGGAACAGCTTGCCGGGGCTCTTCTAATTTATTTGAACCGTGCATGCAGCGCCATTACTTGATGGGAGAGACGAAGAGAAGTAACAGTAGCTAGCTAGAAATCCAAGCAGATGTCGTTACGGCCTACAGACCCCCCGGAACCCTCTCGCCGCACTCAGGAACCCTCCCTCGGACTTGGCTTCGCCCTCGGCAGGAGCGGGGGTGGTGGAATCGGCAGCTTCAGCAGCAGCAGGAGCAGGCTCAGCAGCAGGGGCGGCGCCGACGGAGCTGTACTGCTCGAGGTACGTTTCCGCTTTGACGACGTACCCCCCGTAGCCCTTCTCGCCGTGCTTGCTCCTGTTGTTATAAAAAACTTGGAGATAAATGAACCGAACCGGAGAAATCTACCGAGTTGAACCATACACGGGAACCGGCGGAAAAAAACCGCCTAATTCTCTAGTATAGATACTAGTCAAATGAACGCGCTTCGCGCGTGAATTTACTTTGATATTTTTTAAAAAAATTGTAATAATATTTTCGGTCATTTTGATCGATGGCAAGAAAATAAGTGATAAAAAAACAAACTAAATGTGGGAGATGTAATTATGAAAAATAAATGTTACTATTACAATATACAAATGATGAGATTAACTTTATCTTAACAACTCATCCGGCAAAACAATATAAAACTTTACGTCACATTATAGTAAAAAAATAAGCAAGGAAATAATCTTCTACCAAAAAGTATCATAAATAAACATCACATAACCAGTGTACCCATTAAGTTTGGCCCTTTTAATAAAATTTGCCGGCTTCTGAATGTATACATATATGTGTGTGTGTGATGTTATCTTTTTCCACATATTAATTAACATCCTTCAATTCTTCTCTATCAAGCACATTGGATATATAAATCTTGCATCATACGTGATCCAGTCAGTTGACGACGTATTATCATATTAAAGATTTAAAGGAGAAGATGTTGAGGTATGGACCCACCTGACATACAGCAGACATGCTCGCCGTGCTCGTGCGATAAACATAATGCTAAGACGAGCATTAATTTAAGTCAATCAGGTGGAGACAGATACATGTCAAACATGGTGAGCTCATATTATGTATCAAAGAGCAGAAGTCGCATTTTAGCTAAGTAACAAGCCTAAAGGACGCTATAAGAAATGCTTATAGGTAGTGAACATTAATGGTACAATTATTTGTTTGACTGTATAGAGGCTCATTAGGACAACTACTACAAGAGGGATGTCTCCTCTTTGCTAGTGCACCTCGGGCAGATTATTTTCAAAAACTTTTGCCAGAATTCAATAGAGAATCTCAGGTCGGTAGAACTCACACTTGACCAAGGGTGGATGAACAGTATCATCGAAGTTTATCTTTTGCTTTGCTTCTTTCTTCATTTGATGTCAATATATCACCACCAGTGAGTGTATTGCAGAGAGTCAAACCAAATGTTTGCTGCCCTTCTACGAGAAGTACAGAGTGATAGGGATGTGAGTGGCATGGTATTGGCTACACGCTACATCCGATGATGGAGGCATTCAGAACTGACAGTTGATAGAGGTACTCAATGCTCTCCAACCCAAAGCATTATGGCTTATTTATGACCACCAAAACGAGTCTATGGGCCTGCTGTATATGAGGGCCTTATCTTGAAAGAGAACTTAACCCAAGTCATCCTAAGGTGAGAATCTGTTAAAAAACTTTCAAAAAAAATAAATAAATGTTACACTATAATTACAGTCGTACGCATACTTAGTACATGTGTTGTTGTGTGCATTTCTATTTATGTAATTCCTATCATAGTTATCGTCAAAATACAGTCTCTCCAAGTCTGCTGATAAACGTCAAATTGGAGGGCATCTGTACCTCCGAACAGTTTTGCAGTTGCTTCTAAAAAAAGGAAAAAAATCTGAACCTCAACCTGATCCGCATCTGTATCTAATTTATTTCATACTTATTCTAAACCTTTTGAAATCCCCTCTCCTCATTTAGAACTCAACAGCATCAAAGAGTGATTTGACTGTGAATGATCCAACCAATCCCACAAGATGAGAGATTGTAAACAAGAAGGTTGCCCTCTTACCTCCTCGAGGTCCCAGGCCAAGATCCAGAGATTGAGGATGTTATCATGCAGGCAGAGGATTAAGATGTATACTAATCTTTTTCTGTCAATCTCAGGCGGCCTCAAAGAGTCAACGCCAAGCCCCACTGATCACCAACCACCTCCAACAGTCCTACCACCACCCCAAAGATGTTTTCATGCATCCAACTAACCACATTAGGCTTGACATCCATGTGGTTTACTGTTAATAGGACAGTTCATCGAATAGAAACCATAACACCAGTTCATAGTGAATCAAGAATTAAAGCCAAATCATGCCATTACATCCTACATTTATACAATTACAGAGATGCGCAAATAATAATGACTCACTGAATCATGTGTCAAGTAGGTGTCACAGTAGTCGCAGTAGTACCTGGGAACAGAAATAAATAAATAAATAAATCAACCACTGAATAAGAGAAGAGAGGGAGAGAGAAGTCATACCGGGGCATCGTGAGAGGGTGCAAATACTGGAGATTGCAACAGCTGCTATGAAGGAAATCCTGAAACAGAGGTCAGAGTGAAATGAAGTGGAGAGTAAAGAGAAATAAATCAGAAAATCATCAGTTTCAGCAGGGGGAGGTAGCAAAAAGAAACATGCAGACAAGGATCCTGGTGTGGCAGGAGGGTAACTCCAGCAGCTTTTCTGCACATGAATAAGAACCTACAATGATTTATGTAATGCCAATGTTCTCTGGTGATGAGCACACAGCGGGCATTTTTTTCTATTAAAAGCTGTCTGGATTGGAGCAAATCCTCGACACAAGAGTGGATATATAATCAAAAGATTAGGCCATGTCTGGTTCAACTTTATAGGAAGTGGCTTCATTATAAAGAACAATATGTTGTATAAATAATTTTGAGAATAATGTAATTCACATGAATTATTTTGAGTTATTCATATTGTAAGAAAAATAATTCAGAAAAAATAGTTGGAAGATGATTTCCGATCACCATCGACAAACGGAGAAACTGATAAAAGCTCAGAATGACAAAAATACCGTCTCCCCAGTTGCAATGAGACCAAGCATCCAGACCTCAAATGTGGTACTCTTTTCGTCATTGTTATGCTGTTAACCAAATTTGTTATCTGTTTTGGTGTTCAAAAGCCAGCGTCTTATTTTTACTTTTTGTATGCATCAGAAAAAAAAACAGAACTCCACTATTTTGTGAAACCAATAGGTCATCGGAACTTCAATGAGTCATGAACATGAATTGTGCTTGGTATCAGCACCCGTAAATTGGCAAAGGTACGAAAAGGCTCAACACTGGCATGTACTGAAGGGCTCAGGGTCGACATCAGGAGTGTGCATACATATATACATTTATGATTGTAATTCTCCAAACCCTCATCAAGAAAAATGCTGACTTTGGTCAGAAAAAAATGATAAAAAAATAGTTCTTCTTCTCCCCTGTTCAGGAAAAGCCTCGCCAGAACATTGAGATGTTCATCAGATGGGACAGTTTGGATAAAAATCCAGTCCCCGCGTAAAGGGGAGAGGCAGGAAGGAACCAGCCTGTGGCCCCCCGGGGGACCCAAGACATGCGTCCCGTCCCTTCGCTTCTGCCCCCGCAAGCCTGGATGGCCCTTGTTCCTCACAGGTAAAGATTCAATCTTTCCTCACCCAAATGAAGAACTTTCCCACCTGCAACAAGCCTTCTCTCTGAGCTACGACATGTGTGGAGGAGCGATCATCTCCGACTTCATACCCATGGCCAAGTGGAGGCGGGCCACCGCCGATTACGTCTGGCCCGACCTGAAGGAGGAGTCGCTGCAGGGGAAGAAGATGGCACCGCTGGTACCCAAGGAGGACGACTTCGAGGCCGATGGCGAAGTTCCGGAATCCCCTTTCGTGTTCGGGTGGATATCTCTCTTCTTGGCAGAGTCCGGTCGAGAGAAACGAACCGGAAATAAGTTGAAATGTTAAACATTAAACCGGCGGAAAAAAACCGTTGTTTTCTCTTATATAGTATATAGATATAGATTTTTCTATCTATTTGATTCAACAAGTTAGAGAATAGAAAAAACTGAAACTCAAGTTTGGTACTTTCAAATTGGGGTACACTAAATTACAATTTGGAGACAACTTTATCTCAACTGTTCTATCTCGATAACATATGGCCAATTGGACATTCACGATGAAAATGACAAATAAATGATAAAGGGCAAGTTAGCCCTTGAGTATGGTTTTCTCGATAATGACCGGCCGACATGGTTTCCTTTACATAGCCAACGAGGATAGACAATCATGATGAAAGAGAGCCAGGATCGATTAGTATCCCTCGAAAATTGTACCAGATGCCGCCCTCGGACAAAACTCCCTTGACTCGAGCCATATGTCACGTGCCATGCCAAGGCCTAGGATTTTGAAAGACATGACTCGCGTTAAATGACGTGGTGCCATATCACCCTACACACGTACGGCCTAAATGGCAGGTAGCCTGATGCCATTCGATCTACATTTACTGGGTTGAATTTGTCTGATCAAGATCAAAAGATGTGCTCAAACACACTTTGCTTGAGGAGGGTTTCTGGACCCAAACCTCCGCCTCATACTAGTCCAAGAGGTTGATCATCCCGGGTAATCTCACTACAGGTTTTAGTAATTAGCTTCAATTTTATTCAGTGTTGTTATTACATTCATCTGCCATGTGTTCGAACTAGGGTCTGTATGAACCTTGATCTGTTTAGTTCATTTCTGTCTGACAGATCATTTTTGATTCACTGCCAATACTGTCTTCGTTGGTTACCGGACCTTCACTGTCCAGATTGATCTACTGGTGTAAGCAGTTTCAATCCAGCATTTTGCAATCCAGTCTCCGTTTAGATTTAGTGTTGCTGTGAGCAGTCTTATTCTTTAAGGGCGGCTTTGAGAACCGAGTACCGGGCTACCGTAACCGACCCTTCGGGGTCAGTTACGGTACCGGACCCCGGTTAAGCTTCTTCTGTGAGGGGGAGGGTGGGCGAAGGCGGGGCCCACCGGTTAGCCAGTGGACAACCCCGTTGTCAAACACGGCCTCAGTTATCTGCATATCCATTTCAGTCTAGTTTGAATTAGTTTTTTAATTGGGACATATTTGTTAAAAAAGATCTATTCACCCCTCCCTCTAGATCTTATTGTGCACCCAACATAAATATCTTGATGCGCAACACTAGTGGGCAAGGTTGTGTCACTTTCTTGTGAGGAAGATCATTTCATTCTAGTTGGATGAAATAAGTTTGGAAACTACTTAACGATTAAAAGAAAAGGATCATGAACATTGAGGATGAAATAAGTTGAAGTATCTTTTGGACCATGCAGATAACAAACTAGAAGTTCATGGGGTGTGCTAATTAATGAGAGATTTGTGGAGCTACTTATCATACCAATTAATTAGGGTGCATATATATCGTACCAGTTGGGGTGTATCCCTTGTTATCATCGTGCCATGATGGCTTTTTGCTCCTTGGCATCAACAAAACTGTCAAGAAAGAATAACTTCTTTGGGTTTAATTTTGTCTGCAGGGTTGGAGAGTTCACTTCCATAACTTTCTAAAATCTCTTGTGAAGAACAACAACATTAGCCCGCGTTAATAAGTTGGTTTGCAGTTCTAGCTAGCATTCAACACCGACGCATACGATAGCCTTTGTGTTCAACAGCATTACATAGATTTTGCCTCGGTATAAAAAGTTATTGTTGGAAATTTTCTCACTTAATTCCAAGTACTGAACAGTTGGATTGTACTGCGATTGTAATAGATAGATAGATAGTATGTTATTCATATGCATCCATAAATGTTGCCCAAATTGGTATTCCATATATGGTTTGACTGTTTCTCCTCCATTTTGATCAGGTATTTATTTAAGAATAATAGAAGAGCTGCGTGCGTAGGTTAGGGTGGAGTTGGATGACATATTTAGAGGAATAATATTTTGTGCACCGAATCCGGTGCACAAAGTCACGTCAACTTGTAATCTTTGTTCCCATTGACCTAAAAAATATGTGAAAAGATCATTTCTACGCAGAAAGGATAACCCGCGTCAAGATGGTATGGCTCGCTTTTTCGCGCATCAAAGATAGAGCGCACTCGACGGGAAATCACATGACTTGAACATTTTATAGAAGAATAAAATATTTTATTATATGAACGAAACATTTGGTATAGAATTAAAATATTTTGTTATTTTCATTCTTATAATAAAATATTTTATTTCTATAATATTTTATCCTTATAAAAAATGTTTCGTTCCTGTAATAAAATGTTTCATTTCTACAATGTTTTATCTTTGATAACAAATATTTCGTTCAAGTAACAAAAAGTTTTATTTGTACAAAACATTTCATTGATTTACTTCTGAATTCAAACAAAATACAGGCCTTTGGAAGACAATTTTCGTTTGATGAGACCACTCAGACAACCAATTGCAATGCCAAGCATGACTTTTAATCGTGAATAAAGTGACTTGTTGCGCTTGCTCCTTGTTGTTTCAATCTTTCCTTTGTTACGATTTATGCAGTTATCTTTCGTAAAAAAAGTTTCGGGGTCTGATGTCATGTATTTATTTAAGAATAATAGAAGAGCTGGATGGCATACCTGGAGGGCATGCATGCAGAAGCTTGCTTTCTTCGTAAACCTCTATATATTATAACACGATGGCCATTCATGGCACGTTGACCTGGGGGTTATCTTGTTGGGGCATTGGATCGGACAAAGAAAATTTCTTGGGGGCATCGAGCAAGTACGTTGTAGGTGATTTGCCCATATTCGCTTTTTTAGCCATTCAGAATTAGATTTGATTTGATAAAACACTAGATCGATCGGCCACTGACGACCCTCCCTCCCTCACACCAAACATTTCAAATGGGGGTTGGTTTTCATTAGTGTGCTTGATCATCGTGAAATACAACAGCGACGGAGGAGAAACGAGGTTCTTAACTTTTGAGAGAAGATGATCTACGCACTTGCAAAATTTTTGAGTGGGGTGCAAACACAAACACGCATGCTAAGCATAAGCGAGACTACTCAAATCATACTCAACCCACTTGGCCTCTCATCTTGAAAATCGATTCCTTTGATTTTAGGTGTTGGTTGTTTGTTTTAAACGTAATTCTCCCGTTTCCAGAAGTACTTACTTCAAAAGTGCTACACTGTTTCTTTAATTTTGAAACATGAATTATTGTGTAACGATGACCATAAAACAAAACAAGATAGACTCTTTTCACTGGTTAATTGTTATTTCAACTTTTTTTTTTCGCTCTCGTTTCGATGATTTACTCCGGTGGTGGATGCCGACCGTAAACCACCAAAACAAAGAGACTTCTGGTGTCACGTGAGGCCCACGTAAATCCCATTTACACTAATTTTACAATCACACAGACAAACAGAAAATTGTCAAATAAAACGACTACAGAGCTGTATAGTGATTTACGACGAAACAAACCAACCCTCGATGAACTCCGACCCATTGTTACCATTAAGCATCTAAACCTAATTTTATCCTCCCCCCCAAGACTCGGTCACACGACATCACACGCAGGATCTACCCCCAATTTTTAAGACATACGAATAGAAATACGAAATCTCCCCTGAAAGCGCTATTGTTCGTTTCATTTCTAGCGATCACCTGAGTTGCTTCCCACAAAAGGGTCCACGCCGATCTCCTCTAAACCGCGAATGCCAAAGTTTTTGAACTCCTCGGCAGTGCGATCTGCAAAATCATTGAGCTTGAGCTTGCAGTAGCCGGCCCTTTGGTTGGCAGACTCCACGAGCTCGACGTTACGCCGGTCTCGGCCTCATCTTTGTAGACTCGACCGTACTTGGCCATGCATTCCTCATGCATCCGGGACATGGCGTGAGCCTCCCCCCTGTCGAGGACGCGCAACCGCCCTTTTCGCACTGCCAGGGAGGCCAGGAGTACTCCCGGGGGGAGGAGGCCCGCCACCCAATGGCCGCGCTTAGGGAACCCCAGGCAAGCAAGAATCCCCTGCGATCAAATCTCCAAAAAAATTACACATAACTATTTCACAGAATAAACTCATTGACACTACCATGACATGCAATCAGCCAAGAAACTAATATTTACCTAAGTAGGTGACAATTTATTGTTCTTTCTTCTTCCTTCCATAATTTTAGACAGCGCATAGGTTGAACAATCATCTGTGTCCAAGTGCAATGACTGATCTAATGCAAGAAAATATGAATGCTGCCTAACCGTTCAATGTGCACCTTGGCTGCCAATGGGAGGCAATACTCTCCACGAACTTGCTGAGAAGGCTGATCTAGTGCCTAATAAGTGCAATGCCAACTATTACATGGATCAACCCATCTTCAACAGAAAAAGGAACTGTTTACCGTATGTAACATAGAACGGAGATTGGTGCTAAAAAATAGCAGGAACTCACATCACAGGAGTGAGCTACCCTCTATAAATAGCATTAATTTTGTATGAAACTACACAGCACAGGATTGGAGAAATATACAAGGGCATAGGATATACAGCTCGATTTTCATGTGCAAGAGGATATGACTACAGTGCTTCTGTACAACATCAGCCCACTTATCTTCAAAAACCTTACCCCTACATAAGAAGCATAGGTGCAATACAATATGCTCCGATGTCTAACCAACTTTGTTTGACGCATTTTATTAACACTTAACAAAAATTAACATTAATAAAATCAACCGAACATAAATGCAGTGTAAATAATAACACAAAACTCCAAACTCTGATGTCACAAACGCACAATCTACCAAAAATGATACAAAAACACTGCATGTGTTGTGAGGGGCAATACCAAAACTGCATACATTATATATTTCCCCACCGATTTGTTCACATAAGAAACAGCAAATGCATCGGACATCCAGCATTCAAATCAACAACAGCATAACATAAAACAAACAGTGTTGTGGCACTTGAGAAAACAGAGGGGGTAAAGAAATCAGGACAGCGCAGTGCCATAGAAACATCCAATAAAGCAACACAAGAAAATCCCATGCTCATTTTGGCACCAACGTGCACAAAATAGAATTGACCAGGATGGAAATAGCTCAGGGTTTCACCATCTTCCTCGAATGAGGAAAAACGTTCCTGGGGAAGCCCTTTTACGTCAAGTTTGTAGAAACAAAAAGGATTCTTGATTATTGTTTACTGCCTTGCAGAGGATAGACCGTGGAATCGGGGATCCCCTTTTTTTCACAAACGTCTATCCAAGAAGGCGACTAATAGTGGCGCAGGAAGCCGTGGGCAACATGACGGGAAACAGATATCTGAAACGCGAAAGAACAACACAACATCTCGAATCCATCAAGGCATCAACCCTCACCGAACGACACCGGCATTGCGAATAACCCTAGAGGAAGAACCCTAGGAAGGAGAAACCTTGGGAAATAGAAAATAGAGAGAGGGAGAGAGGATGGAACGGCCTCAGAAAACGCGGTGGAAAGCGAAAGACGAGAGCTGCCAGCGCAGGAAGGACAGGAAGGAGGAGAAGAGAGCGGCGGGGGCGGGGGCGGGGGCGGGGGCAGGTTTCGTATCCTTTTACATGCCGCCGGGTGCGGGGGAGAGACGTGGTGCTCAGGGCAAAAATCCTACCCCTCGCCCTAAAATTTGCCACCCAGGGTCCACGGTGGATCAGATCCGGGTTATATCCATCATGGTTCGTACTCGATATCTCTTAAGATGATATTTGATATCAGGATAAATTTTGAGAATAATAGATATAAATTATTTACAAATAAATTATTTTTAATTTTATTTTTATATATATTTGATATGAGAGGAGATATGAATAGTGTTATTTTTATTTTTCGTTTGGTAAAAAAATATACAAATAAGAATAAGTGTTGAAAAAAAAAGACCATTTTACTCTTCTTAATTTATATAATATTTTATATTTTCATTTACAATAGCAATTAGTGCCAATGAGGATATTATTTAATGTTAATAATATTCAATAATAATGATGATTAACACTAATGGGATTATTGTTTAAATTTTTTCTTTCTAATAATAGTTAGCTTGATAATTTGTCATTTATTTGATAATTTTTCTTATTAATTATGACTAGTACTAACGAAGTTAATACTTAATATGTTTTATTCATAATGACGGTTAGCCCTAACGAGGGTATTGTTGAATAATTTTCTCTATTAATAATATTTAGCACTAAGTATATTATTGTTTAATATAATTTCTTCTTAATCATAATTAACACTAATGAGATTAATGTTTAATATTTTTTATTCATAATAATGATTAACATAAATGAGAGTACTTTTATAAAAAAAAAATTGTTAATAATATTTACTACCAACGAGGTCATTATGTAACATTTTTTATTTATAATGATGATTAGTACTAATGAGATAATTATTTAATATTTTTATAATATTTAGTATTAATTATTTATCTTTTGTTTTATAATTATTTCTTCCTAATATGACTCGTATTGATGAAGTTAATATTTAATATTTTTATTTATAATAATGATCAGCACCAACGAGGATATTATTTAATATTTTTTCATGTTAATAATATTTAACATTGGTGAGACTACTGTTTAACATATTTTCTTTTTAATCATGATTTACATTAATGAGGTTATATTTAATATTTTTATCCATAATAATGATTAGCACTAACGAAGGTATTGTTTAATAATTTTTATTGTTAATAATAGTTAACACTAATAAGACTACTATTTAATATACTTATCTTCTTAATCATGATTAGTACTAACGAGACTATTATTTTATTTTATTTTTACTAAGAATTAACATTAATGAAGGTATCAAAAGAAAAGTGGTGAGAGATAAAATGGGGTTAGAAAAATGTCGATAAATTATTTCAACAAAAAGTTAGAATGAATCATCTCCATTTCTAATCTCATTTTCGGGATTAACCTTATTATCTTTCACCCGACTTATCCTCGTAGTTTTTGACGATACCAAATGTCAAATGAGATTTCATTGGGATATCCCCGCCACCCTATTCCTACACCAAACATGATCTAAGATTCGAATTTGGCTCGTAACGATATTTGGATCATAATTCAAACTTTGATTTTTCATATTCAAATTTGACCCAAATCCTATTATATATCTTTTATATATAATGGGTCATAGATTTAAATTTACATATTCGAATCTAATTTTTTTTGGATCCGATGAATCAATTTTCGGATGCACATAATAAACACCAACATTACATAATACAGATTCCCCAACTCGGATGAATAAACAAAGGAGGGCACATCTGTTTTGTCGTACTGCACATGACCTTGACAAAGACCACGAAAAAAAAATTTAGTGGGTTTCCCTTTGGAGATGGTAGGATCATTTACTTGTGTTAAGGGAAATGTTTCATACTCTACGATGCTGTTTGGCCGGAGGTTTTATTTTGGAACCATTTTTTTTTCTTCCCTTGATGAGTGTTCTTATGTGTAAACTTTATACAGATGTAAAATAGCATGAGTAGATGTTCTTTACTTTTCACTCAGACAAGGAGGTCATTTCCCTCGAGCTCAGTGGATGGGCAGGAGAAGGCACGTACGGTACGTGACTAAGTATCCTATCATCCTAGACCTGCATATATATATATATATATATATATATATATATATATATATATATATATATATATGGCTCCTCATCATGAAAATGTGAATGAAACATCATAACGTAAATGAACAATATAAATAAATCAATGCTTCTAACACAGGACAGACTTGGCTGTGGAATAATAAAATATCACTCGACTGTGGAGTCATCGAATATAGTTTAAAACATGAAATATTACTTCTAAAACAGCACATACTCGACTGTAAAATAATCAAAAATAATTTAAAACATGAAACAATACTTCTAACATAGCACACACTCGACGGTAGAGTTATCAAATATAATTTAAAATATAAAACAATACTTCTAACACATCACACACTCGAATGTGCAGTAATGAAATAGAATTTAAAACATGAAACGATGCTTCTAACATAGCACACACTCGACTGTGAAGTAATCAAATCACTCAAAACGTTAAACAGTTCTTAATAACACAGCACACACTCGATAGTACAGTAATGAGATAGCACTCAAAATGTTAAACAGTTCTTAATAACACAGCATGATGTGTAGGTGTGATTTTGATGATTGTGCTTTCGATAATGATTTAACTATGATTCACTGTTTGTGTTGATAATTTTTATACTGCTGTGTTCTTCACGAGATATTCTTAAGTGTGAAGAGTTCATTTCATGAAGTCTAGTATTTAAATTCTTGGATCACGATGAAATCTTTATTAATTTGAGAGAAGAATTACACACTTCCAAAATTTTTGAGTGAAGTGCTAACACAACACGCATGTTAAGCATAAACGAGACAACTCAAATCATACTAAACCCACTTGCCCTCTCATCTTGAAAATCGATTTATTTAATTTTAGGTGTTGGTTGTTTGTTTTAAACGTAATCCTCCCGTTTCTAGAATTACTGACTTCAAAAGTCCTAGGGTCTTTCTTTAATTTCGAAACATGAACTATTTTGTAACGATGATCATAAAATATACCAAGATGATTCTTTTCACTGGTTAATTGTTATTTCAACTATTTTTTTTGCTCTCATTTTGATGATTTCTTCCGACGGTAGACGCACTTTTTATCGATGGGTTTATTATTTATTTATTTGTTTGTTTTGTTTGTTTATTATATTTATTTAGTGCGTGGACGTGCCAGTCATAATACGACGATTTATTTAGGCTCAAAGACCGAGGTGGTCTGGAGCCATTAGTGCGTGCCGTCTGACTGATCAGACAATAGTAAGTTTCGTGTCGGGATTAAAACTCGTCGTGCCATGAAGGCTATGTCGTTAATTACATCTCCCCGAATGAGAGAAAATCATTAATTAGTCGCTAGGAAAAAAGGGCCCTATGGCCTCAAATTAGTATTAATGACATGAGATAATGAAAATCTTGAACTGTAATAAAAAATCTCAGTATACGCATGGCAGCCCTTATCAGAATGGGGTTACAGAAAGAAGGAACCGAACACTTAAAGAAATAGTCAGGACAATGTTAAGTCATTCTACCATTCCTTTGTCTTTGTGGGGGGGACTTAAAGACAGCTGTACATATTTTGAATAAGGTTCCTACTAAGGCTGCTCCTAAAATTCCCTATGAGTTGTGGAGTGGTAGGAAACCTTCAGTGAGTTATATGCGCACTTGGGGATGTTCAGCTGAGGTCAGACCATATAACCCATAGGAAAATGCCTTTGATCCTAAAACAACCAGTGGATTCTTCATTGGTTATCCAGAGAGATCAAAAGGGTATAGATTTTATTATCCATCAAATGTTCCCATCATTATAGAATCAGATAAGACAAGGTTTCTTGAGGATGACGGAGTTAGTGGGAGTGGATCTTCGTGAGAGATTTCTTTTGAGGAGTTACAGGATTAGGTTGAAATACATGTAACAACTGATAACTTTGTTCCCATATTCATTCCCCAGAATGATATTCAAGGGGAACACGAAGTTGCAGTTGATCCACCTCAAGTGGCTCCAGAACCATATGATGTTGCAATTGTTGACCAACCACCTCCTCAGGTGGATCAGTGGACAGCACTACGCAGATCTGAAAGAGTCAGTAGACCTGCCATATCAGATGAGTTTCAGGTATACATATAGGAGGATAATGTCGACAGGGGTGACATTGATGATCCACTGACATCTTCATAAGCCATGAAGAGTGAAAAATCCACATATTGGTTTGAAGCCATGAAGGAAGAGCTTGACTCAATGGCTAAAAATCAAGTCTGGGATCTCGTTGACTTGCCAAAAGGGTCCAAACTTGTTGGATGCAAATGGGTATTCAAAACTAAAGTGGACTCTAAAGGTAAAGTTGAGCGACATAAGGCCAGATTAGTGGTTAAAGATTTCACTCAGAGGGAGGGCATTGACTATGATGAGACATTCTCTCCAGTTTCTAAGAATCTCTCATTTAGGATAGTCATGGCCTTCGTGGCTCATTTTGATTTAGAGTTGAACCAAATGGATGTGAAAATGATATTTCTCAATGGGGACCTAGATAAAGAAGTGTATATAGAGCAACCTCAGTGGTTTCATGCTAAAGGAAAAGAACACTTTGTATGCAAATTAAAGAAATCTATTTATGGACTTAAGCAAGCCTCCCGTCAATCGTTCATTAAGTTTAGTAAAATCATACTGCCCTTTGTGTTTAAAGAAAACATCATTGATGAATGTTTATACCTAAAGGTCAGTGGGAGTAAATTCATTATCTTATTTTTGTATGTGGATGATATGTTGTTTGCCAGTAGTGATCTTGGTTTGTTGCATGAAACAAAAGTTTTTCTTTCTAAGAATTTTGAGATTAAAGATATGGGTGATGCCTACCATGTCTTAGGCATTGAGATCACCAGAGATAGACCTTCAGGTACACTTGGTCTTTCTCAGAAAGCTTACATCTCAAAGGTCTTGGAAAGGTTCAACATGCAATTCTGTGCACCTGATAAAGTACTCGTTGTAAAAGAAGATAGATTTAGTGATCTGTAGTGTCCTAAGAATTACTTAGAAAGGAAGCAGATGGAGCTCATTCCCTATGCTTCAGTTGTTGGGAGCCTGATGTACCTTCAGACTTGTACACGTCCAGATATTACTTTTGTTGTGGGTATGCTTAGCAGGTACGAAAGCAACCCATATTTAGATCATTAGAAGGCTGCCAAGAAAGTCATGCGTTATTGGAAAGGGACTATGGATTACATGCTCACATACAGGAGGTCAGATCAGCTGGAGATCATTATATATTCTGAAGCTAATTTTGGTGGTTGCCCTGACACGAGGAAGTCTACTACAGGCTACATCTTCCTATTGGTAGGGGGAGCCATTACTTGGTGCAGTGAAAAGCAGAGTAGTACAGTGACCTCTACTATGACAGCTAAGTTCATTGCTTGTTTTGAGGCTAGTGGACATGCCATTCAGTTGCAGAACTTGCTCACGGGTCTACCACTTATAGATTTCATCTCAAGACCTATCAAGATTTACTGTGACAATTCCGTTGCGGTCTTCTTCTCAAAGAATAATAAGGCATCCAAGGGTGGTAGAGCCGTGGATATTAAGTATTTTACTCTTAGAGATAGAGTGGAGAATCATGAAGTGTCTGTGGAACATATTGGGACAAATCTTATGATTGCTGACCCGCTCACTAAGGGACTACCTACTAGCATCTTTTATAGTCATGTGATTAAGATGGGTCTTGTTAGTTCCCTTGATATGTTATGACACTTACAGTTATTTGTGATCACATTAATATTATGATTCTTCTATTGTTTTCTGCTTATTCCATTTGTTGTATATACATATTGGTTATGAATTATGGTTGGCAGAATGTATGCTTAAGTGGTGACCAACAGATAAACATTAAGTTTGAGTTTATCTACTATTTCAGTTTTAGTGTTCAGTTATAGTAAGTTGGTAGCATTGTGGTACATGGAAGGTGGTGTGTGATTAGAATGCATTTATCGCCATAATTGTCATTTGATTTACTATACATGAACCATTCAGATTCTATTAGCTAGAATGGTGTGTGGTTTTGTTTTTAATCATGCACGCATGTATCGTGTTTTTCCCTTCAAGTGTAGGCCCAATATATCAAATTGTCAAGTGTCCTTTTCAAAACTATATATATGTCTATGTTATATGTATGTTTTCGAAAGGAAGATTTGATACATGTGAGTCAAGATGGACCAAGTGGGAGAATGTTAGGTTTTATCCTAATATTGTGGTCCACTTGTGATTAGGCCACACACAATTAAACACATCGTTAGGTCCAGTTAAAAGAATACGTTAATGGGCTAAACCCATTGAGTGCCCATTAGGATCTTGTTATGGGTGGGATCCTGTTTAAGCCCAATGGGGACTGATCTCTCCTCTCTATATAAGTGTGCAACTCCCCATTAGGTTACACACACACATACAGTATGTGAGATAGAGAGAGAAAACCAGAGGGAGAACGTGAGTTCCATTGCTCCCTTCCCGATGTTCGTGATTGTGGATCGTCTTCTCTGTCATCTTCCTTTGAGGGGGATGGCTTCCACTTCAGGTACACATCCCCAACATGTGGTATCAGAGCCCGTGTATGCGATCATGTGGGCTTTGATCTCTCCATTCTTCCTATTGTCACGTCGTATGGAGAAGAAGAACATACATGAATTTTTCTTTTAGTTTTCTCTGGCCGTTGGGCAGCGACCACCGCCGCGAAGGAGACCACGGCCGGCCACGGCCCTGGGAGAAGATGGCGGGTGGGGCTCCATGCACAGGGGCGCCACCGCGATGGAGGGCTTCCCTGCGTAGGAGCACCATCCCGTGCGGCCGCCGACGCAGGGAACTTCCACGGTTAAAAAAAAGGGTTTTCAGTCTGACTGGGGTCTCGGTGGCGGCCACCTCATCACCGGACGACGTCGCCGGCGTCTTTAGCCCGTGGGGAGACCGGCGGTCACCGACGGGCCTCCTCGCCTGCCCCCGCCCCCCGCCGTTGTTACAGGTCTTAAACAAAAAAAATGGTGGAAGTTTTAGGGACTGGCGGCTTGATCCTCGCCGGACGACGCCGCCGGCGTCGTCTCCGGCCGGCGGGGATCCGGCGGCGGCCGGGCGGGCCCCCCTGCCCTTTCCCTTCTGGCGGCGATGACCTCCTACGGTTAGGGTTTTAGGGTGAGGGGGCAACGACAGGGAAGATAAAAGGGTTTAGACCTTTTTTTCCCTTTACCCCTTAAAATTTGACTAATTTCGAATTTTATTTAAGTTAGGATCCAATAAAGCTTGTGGATCTTATTTTTGGGCGCCCCCTATCGATGTTTTGGATTTAAGTTTGGGTTTGGATTGTGGATCTTTTTCGGATCTGGGTTTAAGTTGTTAAACAGTTCTGGGTTTGGATATTGGGTCTGAGATCCATACGAATCTTATTTGGAACCCGAATTCAGATCCGTTTATGTATCCGAATCCAATTAAAATCTGATTTTTAAATATCCGTATCTGTTATTGCTTAATTGTAACCTTTAAGTGTAAAACTATTTATTTAAATTCATTTACTCATAACCTTATCTTTTAAAATCAGTTAATGGGCCATTTATAATATCCATTAGGTTCTGGATCTTAGGCCCATTCATTCTGGGTACATTTGGAGCCCATTAATACATTTTAAAGAATATAGGGTTCATTATGTAAACAATTTGGATACAGAAGCAATTTATTTGGATATGTTTGTAATTCAGTGATTATTTCTGCAAACAGACAGGGATATTTTTGTAACAGCATGCT
Organism: Amorphophallus konjac; assembly: GCA_022559845.1. Lineage (NCBI taxonomy): Eukaryota > Viridiplantae > Streptophyta > Magnoliopsida > Alismatales > Araceae > Amorphophallus > Amorphophallus konjac. The sequence goes on from CM040123.1 coordinate 406,313,096, forward strand.
AAAACTTGTGTTTTTGACCCTTTTAATTTAGTTTTGGCATGATTAAGGCTTGTTAATGAATAAATAATTATTGCAGTAATATTAGGAGATATTTTTGTGATATTTTGACCACTCTATAGTAGTTATTCATGCATTAATATCTCTATTTTAGATTGTAATAATTATTATGTTTATGACCTTTTTACTCATATTAAGTGTTATTTGATGCTATTATACAGTTTTGTGTGAAATTTTTGATTTTTAAGTGGTTAGGTAGACCACCAAAGTGGCACTAATTACGAGGAATGATAAAATTTCACACTTTTGAGTTAAAGATAGTGTCATTTATGAGCATTATAATTTGTTTGTTATCATTTTTAATTGGGGGAGGATATTTTAGCATTCAAAGTGTGTAAGTTGACCACCAAAGTGGCCTTATGCATGGAAAATAATAAAGTATTCTCATTAAAGAATTAAAATGGCATCAAACTTTGTGTTCCTGACTTGAATGTAGAATTTAACTCCCAAAGGAGTGTTTTATTTGCATGTTATGAATAGGATAAAATAAAATTTATGTGCATGGCGACTCTTGAGAGTTTTGTACCCAAATGTGCTCTCTCTTGACATCAAAGTGTATATAAATTTTAGTTCTATCACTTAAGTTATTTTGTGGGGAGTTTGTCTATTAGCATGTTATAATTCTCACCCAAAGGAGAGGTTATAATGATGCAATTAGACAACTTGATAAACTAATTTATTTCAGTTGTTAGAATTACTTTGCATTTATTTTATCCCTCATAATTTGTTGTCATTGTTTCATATTTGTATAAGTGAGCATTTGGTTATCTTCATGTGCTTCTCCTTTGTTTGCACCCTTCACTGGAACTGTTCCTTATCTGAATGGCACCAATTTCAATGAATGGAAACAAATGGTACTATTTGCTCTAGGGTGCATGGATTTGGATTTATCTTTGCGTGAGGAAAAACCAGCTCCACTTATAACAAAAAGCACACATGAACAAAAGACTCATTTTGAAAAATGGGAAAGATCCAATCGTTTATGCCTATTGTTCTTACAGGGACATGTTGGTCAAAACATTAAGGGATCTATCCCTGAGCAGGCCACAGCTAGTGAATTTTTAAAGGCTGTTGAGGAACAATTCATCAGTTCTAATAAAGCAAAGGCTAGCACATTAATGACTAAGCTATCCTCAATGAGATACACTGGCAGTGGTAGCATTAGGGAACATATTATGATGATGAGAGACATTGCATTTCAGCTTAATGCAATGGAGGTTACCATTTCAGATATATTCTTTGTCCACTTTATTCTCAACTCTCTTCCAAGTGAGTATGAGGTCTTTAAGATCTCATACAACACACATCAGGCTAAATGGTCACCAAATGAATTGATGACCATGAGTGTTCAGGAATAGGAGAGGTTGAGAGGGGAGAGGAATCAAATTGCTAATTTTTCCTCTCATAAAGGAAGTGAAAGTTCAGGAAAGCACAAGAGTGTTTAGAAGAAGGGCAAGAACAAGCACAATAAGAAAGAAAAGGGCAAAGGCAAAGAAAAAGAAAATAAAAATGAAAAAGAAAAGAAATACTTCTTCTGTCATGAACCTGGACACATTAAGAAAGAGTGCTTGAAATTCAAGGGATGGTTTGAAAAGAAAGATAATCTCTCATCTTATGTTTGCTATGAGTCTCATTTAGTAAATATTCTTAATAATACATGGTGGATTGACTCAGGTTATAATGTGCATGTTGCCATTTCTATGTAAGGATTTCTATTCCAAAGGCCTATCAATAAGGGTGAGCATTGCATCTTTTCAGGAAATAGGACACGCTCACAAGTGAAGGGTGTAGGAACTTATAGGCTTATTTTGAGTTCAGGATATGTTCTAGATTTGAAAGACACTTTTTATGTATCTTCTTTTAGTAGAAATTTGGTTTCAATATCAAAACTTGCTTCAGAAGATTTTCATGTTAGTTTTGGAAACTCTGTAGTTGAATTAATGAAGGATTCTGTTGTTATTGGTACTGGTTCTATATTTGATGGTTTATATAAAATGTGTCTTAGCGATGTGAATGAACAATCCTTTAGTACCCTGCATACTTCAGTTTCTATTGGCAATAAGTATGGTAGAGTTAATGAAAATTCATCTATGTTGTGGCATAGGAGATTAGGGCATATCTCCATTAAGAGGCTTAAGAGGTTAGTGGGAGATGGAGTGTTGCACACTCTAGATTTCACTGACTTTGAGACTTGTGTGGATTGCATAAAGGGAAAGTAAACACACACGCCTAATAAGGATGCCACTAGAAGTTCTGAACTTATGAAAATAATTCACACCGATATTTATGGCCCCTTTTCACCTTGTCTTACTGGTGAGAGATACTTCGTCACTTTCATTGATGACTACTCTAGATATATGTATCTCTATCTACTTCTTGAAAAGGGAGATGTTTTCAATACCTTTAAAGATTTTAAGAATGAGATAAAGAAACAATCAGAAAAATCAATTAAGGTAGTCAGATCTGATAGAGGTGGTGAATATTATGGTAGGTATTCAGAGATGGGACAAATGCCTGGACCATTAGCTAGGTTCCTTAGAGAGGAGGGTATTGTACCTCAGTACACTATGCCTGGCAGCCCTTATCAGAATGGGGTTGCAGAAAGAAGGAACAGAACACTTAAAGAAATGGTCAGGATAATGTTAAGTCATTCTACCATTCCTTTGTCTTTATGGGGGGAGGCCTTGAAGACAGCTGTACATATTTTGAATAAGGTTCCTACTAAGGCTACTCCTAAAACTCCCTATGAGTTGTGGAGTGGTAGGAAACCTTCAGTGAGCTATATGCGCACTTGGGGATGTTCAGCTGAGGTCAAACCATATAACCCACAGGAAAAGGCCTTTGATCCTAGAACAACCAATGGATTCTTCATTGGTTATCCAGAGAGATCAAAAGGGTATAGATTTTATTGTCCATCAAATGTTCCTATCATTATAGAATCAGATAAGGCAAAGTTTCTTGAGGATATGTTGACACAAAATAATAATAATAATAATAATAATAACAATGATGAAAATGAGAGAAAAGAGGAAAAGAAAATAAATAATAATAATAATAATAACAACAAAAAAGGATAAAAAGAGAGAAAAAAGATATAACGATAATAATAGGATAATAATAAAATGATTCGATAATAACAATATAAATAAAAATACTAACATATTTTATCTTATATTTCTCATTTTTCAGAGATGAGAGGAAAGACGATGACACTGGGAATGGGCCGCCCATGGCCCATCGACCACCATGATGAAAGCTGCACGCCGATACCCACAAAGGAAAGCGCGCCGATGGCCAAGTCCCAGGGCGCGCCGAGGGTCAAACGGCCGACTGTAGAAGGGTTCCACCCCCTTTATAAAAGGCCTCTGTTCGACGAAGTCGAGGGCCGGGAGGGAACACACAGAAGAACTCAAGAGAAAAAGAGGGAAAGAGGGCCACCAACCGATAGAAGGGAAAGAGCGCTGAAGAAAGTGAGGGTTTCCCTCTGCTGTCAAGGTGGGTCTCCCACCATGTAAGGCCCTCCGGGGCTACAATCTCCCCCTCCCCCGGCTTCTTTTCTCTTCTGTTTTATACGTTCCTCTGCTGCTATATTTCTGCCGGCGAGCTCTGTAATGCAATGGCCTCTTGAGGCTTTCTTTTGTCTGTATTCGGCTATGCCTGATTTTATATGAATGAAAGATACATATCGATGCATCTGTTTATGATAAGAATTCTTTCTTTATATAGATGTATTGCTGTAATTAAATCCCCTTGATGCCGTCTGTATGCTCCCTTTATTCTATCTAGAATTACTGTAGTTCCGGTTTTACGCTTCTTCCGTTCAACCCAGGGCGACGGCCTTATGGCTACTACAACTTCGCAAAGACAGTGGGAATGTTATCCCATCTGTCAATAACATTTGCGAAGGCATTGCTACGTCACGGGAACACTGAGTTCTGGTGTTTACACTCCGATTTCCACCGTGAATAGTAGAAGTTATATACCTCTGATATAAGATGGGAGCCTGAGACAGTCCATCTCGTGGCGTTCCCATCCCCCAAATCATGAGGAAACGCAATTTTTGTTTGGCTCCACTATGGTGTTTGTGTTCTCCTGATGATTCTCTGTTCACTCAGATGAGCTCAAACCCGGCCGCTCCCATGAAATCTTAATTAAACCTCCAAACCCCCTTTCAGCTAGCCTCGGCGCCAACAGCTCTCGGCGCCAAACCCGCGCCGATTACTACCCGCGCCGGTCCCTCTGCCGTGCCGAGAAGCTGCCATGCCGAGCTAGGCCTCCCCCATTTTTATTTCCACGCCGAGACTCCCCCGTCCGTGTTTCCGCGCCGAACGTGAGCTCCCCACCGTTTATGCCCTCCCGTGTGCAGCATGCATGCATGTATTTCTAACTAATGGACATCTCATGGTTCACATGTTGCAAATTGTTCCTGAGAAGCATTCTTGTGGTCAAGCCTATAAATGCATGGCCCCCACTCACGTAATGCATAATACATGTGAATAGTGATCGGCTGTTTACTATTCATTAATGCATACATGTCTGCTTGCAGTAATGTCCTAAATAAAACCTCCACCCACTAGCTGTGACCATGTCACGTTGGTGCATGGGGTAGTGAAGACCAACCCAATTATCATATATGCATATATATACATAGGAAGGGATATATGTTGGCTTATGCATACATAAACAATTCTTTTCTTTGTGCATGTTGTCCATTACGTGAAAGCCCACTGCCCTCTCATGTCTAAGCATGCATATTAAACTAATGCATTAATCAATTTTCAAATGGCCCATTAATCATCGTTACCCACAAGTTTCTTTATTGGTGCATGCATCCCCATATATATGTACACATGTACATATGAATGTAAGAATAAATGCATGCTTATTTTTATGAATCAATTTCTGTCAGGCCATTCATGCTCGATTCCGTGAGAGTCGGAGGAGCTATATCAATGGGGTTTTACCCCTACATTTATTTCAATTCGGGTCTCGGGTTTCCGATTTCCTTCTTTCACCCCGTCGGGCCACGGAGTTCTGCCACTGCATGCTCTCCGTTGGTCTCTTTTAGGGGAATATTAATGAGACACCACCATGAGTGGACATTGTCCCTCTGAATTCTGATCCTTCTGGATCTCGGGCTACGCCCATCTTTCCTTTGGCTTCCATCTCGGCACTCGTAGATGGATGTCCCATACTCCCCTTTGGCATAGTCCAAAATAAGGGGAGATGCTGCCGAAATTCATTCACGATCATTGCTTTGTCATATCATGTGATGTTTTCGTTAAACTGATAAAAAAACCCCCTGCTGTGTGATAGAGGCCTGAGACAGACTATCCCATGGCCCTTTGCCCAATGTACAAGGGGAACATGAGCATTATGAGATTTTTCGTTGATTGTCACATGGTCTCCCTAGACCTTCTGTGGATGGATTTCTCCTCCCCTTTCAGCTTGTCTAAACATCATCACCAGAGCCCATGAAGCCCTGATTAAACACAAGAGACCCCCTCAATAGAACCCCTCATAACCTTTGAAGAAAACCAACAAAATGGCCACCGGTGCCATCTCCCCCCGACGCCATCTCCTCCCGGCGCCAAACCCGTGCCGGGTGAAGGGCGCGCCGGGAAGCATGCGCGCCGGGAACCATGTGTAACGACCCGAGAATCCGATTACCGGGAAGGCCCGATAACCCGAGACTCACACCGCCGCCCACGAGCCGGGAGGGCTCGGAAGGGCTAAAAGGAGTGTGGAGGCACAAGGAAATAGGAAATAAAGCAGGACAATTCAACAATTAACAGAAATAAATAAACAACTACAACAGAGTCCAGTCCAACAGAAAGTACAGTCTAAAGCAGTAAAACGTACCACATGCCAAGTGAACACTCGGCCCGGCAAGCTGGCAACTGAGAACCTCCGCCCCGCACCCTCGAACCTCGAGGAAGAACCGCCACACCTGAAAAGCAGGGAATGAGTCTCCAGAACAGAAACTCAGCAGGGATCCCGCGGAACCCCAACCAGAAACAACGGCGGTAGCAGAAAGGAGAGCTACAACTACAGCAAGAACAACAAACCGGTGGCCGGTCAAAACTCGGCACTACAGCTACTCCTGCTGCCAGAAGGCAGACCTCGATCACGCAGTCGAAGCTACCGAACCACGCTAGTACCACCTACCGAAGCAAGAACACACGGCAACCACGCCGTAGAGGCCTATCCCCCGGACAGCCAACCTGGACACGCTGTCCAAGGTGCAACCTCGACCATCCGATCGCGGGTACCGCACAACAAGACCCAACCTCGGTAAAGCCACTAGCACTAATCTCACGGCCCAAGAACCGACACACGCGCCAAGGTGAAACAACCGAACTCACCGGTCAACACGACCAAAAACCCGAAGGTCAAAGACACAGAGACTGACAGTCTGTCACTCCGTACTCGACAGGAGTACCACCCACTAGAAGCACAGCCGGTAGCGTCCCCTAACGTCTTACACCGCACCGCAGGTGAACCGCCTGACGTGGTAGGTCCTACCCGAGGCGCGAACACCGTACAAGTAACCACAACAAGTGACTAGCTGGGGTCACGCCCGTCGACGTGCGTCCACTGTCCCCAACCACGTGTGCACACACAGACCACGCGTCCTAGGTCTGGCCCTCTGACTGGTTTTCCCCCGCAGCCGGACTCTGGCTACGACGAGGGGCCCGACGGAAACCAGTCTAAAACCGCCCTCTGGGTAAGCCCGTACACCACTCCCTGGTGCGACCAGTACCGCGTACTGGTAGGCTACGACTAGTGGAGGGTCACTGAAGGAGTAGACTCTCAATGAAAAATAACGTCTGCATCCGACGACGTACGGGGGACACCCCACGTACCGGCCCCGTCACACGGTGACCACAGTCGGAGAAGAAACGGGACTCACAGTCCACGGCCACGCACGCACCGTGCGCGAGAGTCGAGAAAACTCGAGTGGCACTTAAGCCACTAGACTCTGGACAGTCCTCTAGACACACTACAGCCAACGGTCCTTGAGTCACAAGACTCGGGGTCAAGACCGTTGTACGCAACAGCACAAGGCCGTCAATCTAGTCCAATCTCTAGGTCTAAAACCACGGTAGCACAAGTACCGAGACAACTCACGAGTCGCCAAGACCACTCCCTCGAGAAGAGAACACAAGGGACCAAGGCCACCCACACGGGCCACACGGAAAACACAGAAGCATGATTCCCAGGGCAGCACACAAGCCACCACGACGATTTCCCATCTTGAAGCAAGCGGGAAACCTCCAGCCCCAGGCCGGACAACTGGACTCACAGTCCAAGGCCAAACACATGGCCCACACGGGAATCACCTTCTAAGGGAACCCACGATATGCGGGGGAGACCCCACCGCACACACACCGACACACGGTGACTCGATCAAGCGTAACACAAGAGCCCGGAACACGTGGGGTCACCCGGACCCACCACACCTATGGGCACGCTAATCGAGGTAACACGATCCCTCCTGACACCCCAAAAAACACAGACACAGAACCCATGGGGTGTCCGGGATACTCACAAGGCCGTAGGTCGACCACTGGGTCCCAACCGGGTCGACCGGAGACCAACACAATGCGAACGGAACGCTAAAGGTCACCCGGACCCTTAAGCTCACGGGCACGCAAAACGAGGTAAACAGAACCTCCAGACACACCAAAACACGGTCACGAACTCCACTGGGTGTCAAGGCACACACGGCCCACGAGGAGCACGATCAGCCGCAGACCGCCCGCCCCGGGCAGCCCGGCTGGTCCCTCCAAGAACGCGCTACACGTGCATAGCGCTTCAGCCAGAACGCGCTATACGTGCCTAGCGCGTTCAACACGAACGCGCTACATGACCCTAGCGCGACCAGGCCAGGTCGCGCTATGATCCTATAGCGCGACAACCAGAACGCGCTGGGGCCGTAAGGCGCGACCCGAACCGCCTTACTGTTCATCTTCTCCGATGAACGCGCCCTATCGGGGCAGCGCGACCTTCAAGAACGCGCTACTGGAGTATAGCGCGTTCTCAGTCCGCGCCCGGAAACGGTAGAAACCACGGGAAAAGCCATGCCACGCCCCGTTCACCCCCAGGTGAAGGGGAAACAAAAGGGGAAACCTTCCCCAAGCCCCTAGGCATGCATCTAAACCCCTGGATCGCCCAAAAACACCATAAAACGGGAGATCCGGCTCACACCCCAAAAACACACATTTTCCCCAAAACGCCCCGTTTAGCCCGCTCGGCTCACCACGGCCTACGAAACTCGCGGGAAAGGAAGTACACGGGCTGAGGGTCCATCACCCTACCTCCACCGAAGATTTCGCGCACCGTGGACGCCGATCCACGAAGAAAACACCGTTGAAGCCTCGCCGTTCCACGAACTCACGGCCGAGCTTCCACGCGCCTCCACCGCCTCGATCCTCATCCATCCTCGCCCGTACCTCGCCCGCGCCGTCCCCACCTCGCCCGTACTCCGCCCCGTCGGCCGCCGGAGAGAGAGGGAGAGAGGAGAGAGCGTGAGAAGAGAGAGGGAGAGAAAAGAGAAATGAGAGGGGAGAGAGAAAAGAGTTATATATAGGAAAATCCAGAAATTCGAAAAAATCCAGAAAAATAGAAAATCACACCCTCGCGATCCTCGGAGCGCACCGATCGCAACGGTACCACTCGCGCCCAGGTGAACGGCCCGGTTCACCCGCAACGAGGTTCCGAAGGGAAAGCCGAAACCCACACCGGGAATCGGAAAACACACGCGGAAAAAGCCACGGAACGTCTCCGGGCCTCCGAAACGACTCCGGATCGCGCTGATCCGAACACGAAAGATGTCCGAAACGAAATTTCGGACACAACGGAGTCAGACACTCCAAGAAACCAGATCCGAGACCCACGAAAAAGGATCCGAAAAAAAATCCGGGGCATTACAGCCCTCCCCCCTTAAAGAAATTCCGTCCTCGAAATTCAGGACCAAGCACAAAGTCCCAGGGGAAGAACACTGAACCAACTGACACGCTGTCAGAGCCCCAACACAGAAAACCTCGATTCTCACGAAAACACCGATCCTGAGAGACACAGCCAGACTTACAATCACAAACACCACCTCGCTCCTCGCGCCGAGCGTACCGGCCACAGAGCAGGCATATACCAAAGGACACAGTCTGGCATCACCTCAGACAACGCGAGAATCCACCATGGCGCCGCAGCCACGATCTCGCTCACCGAGGAATCACAACCCTCGACACGAGCAATAGCTACCAATCCAACCTATGGTCGGCAGACAAATTGCACAACAGCTTCGCAGCCAGCTGACAGATCGCATACCCTCCTCAAGGGAGCAACCAAAACAGAGCCTCCACCAGCTCAAGCAGTCATCCCAGCAGACCGCAACTAGCTCATCGGCTCCACACCAAGGAACACCTCACACATGGCAAGCCGAAAGCCGGACATAACACTGTGCCAACTCTTGTCAGAAGACAACCTTCGACAAAGCCCAGATCCCATCCGGAAAGGCACATTACAGAAACGACCACCAAAGGTCTCGCTGGCACACGGCTCTCGCCACGCTCGAGCCCGACAACCAACACCTTCTGTCTCTGAAAAGACCATCCACCGGTCACCAACTGCTCGTCAACGGAAAACCTCCGCTTGCTCAGCTTCTTCCTTCTTTCCTGGTCCTCGACCGGGTGCGAAGAAAACATTCCAAACCTCGACAAGCCATCCGTCGACTCACACACAGACTGATGCCAACCTCTCAGAAGGCCTCCGCCCTAAGGCGTCACCCTTCCATCTGGTCTCATCAAATACTTCGATCCATCCAAGTGGACACCTGCCAATCCCGATTCCCCCCTTACCACAGAGCCACGGGACACCACCTGAACAGAGCTCACGGGTCCCCAAGCAACTAACATCTTACCGTCACAATCCGACAAGACCGTAGAACCAACGGGAACCCACAGCCTGCCAGAGACCACTTCCCCAAAAACGATCTCATCCGAGGACACGACTGGGACCACAAGTCGGGCGCCAAGCCACCGACTCTGACCAACAGGTCCTCGACCTCCGTCAGGCGACATCCTCAACAACCTCATCCAGGTCCAACACCGACGCCTGACACGACTTCCAACACAGGAACAGGGTACTCATGCGGCACACTAGCCAGCACATTCCCCAACACTCCATCCTGCCAGTGCCAACAACCATGACTTCTCGGGCAACGGCACGGCAACAACACGTTTCACACCGAGGAACCAATCCTCCGATGCTCAACGCAAACTCAGGAATCCGCCCGTAGCAACCAACGCTACGATCCTGAACCAGTGGGTTACAAGCCCACCACGCTTCCGCTGCGCACTCTGATCCGATCGCACAGCCGAGAAAGCAAAACACCACCCAACCAGCACTCGTCCTTCCGGAAAAGCGCCAGCACACCCTCACACAACAAGGGAATGGGCACGACTTCTCACAGGCAACCACCTTGCCAAGACAAGGAGCACGTCTCGCACGGGCTTCATGGCACACAAGGCCAACCAATCCGAACACACAATGCAAGACGGCGATCCTTAGCCGAACGTAATCTCTCCAACCAAAGGAGAAACCAGCGCACTTTTGACCAACGGAAGAACTCCACGCTCGACCTGACCTCAAACCTCGCGCACGTTGGAAATAGCACCATCCAGCACCGAGAAAACCATCACTTCCATCAGGTCAGCGCCTCCGACACACTCGACGAGTGTCACGTCGGACCACGATCACGGCACCTCTCGATGCACCACCGTTGCAATTCCTCAACTGCAACACGCCACGCAAAGAGCCGCAACACGAGCCATAACGACAACCGCCGACGCTCAACCTCGAGTCCCGAAACTCACCGCGGAACCTTCACATCTCAAGCCAACTCCAGGGCGAACACAACCCATCCACTGACAGAAGCACAGGAGCAAAGACTTAACGGGACATCTCTGCCAACCCTGCCTCGAAATCAGCAGAACAATAAGGACCGACACGTCATTTCTGACGCAACAGAGCACGACAAGATCATCAGGCTCGACGAAACAGCAGCTCACCGAGAAGATCCTCCGTTCACCCGAGCACACTTCTCGATCAGAACACCTCAGGAGCTGGACAAACCTCAAGCTGGAGTGGCCAAAACCGACAGCAGCTCCCTCGAAGCACGCTCACGGCCACTTAACCACGAACAGTCCGCACCAGCCACCTGACCACGCTGTAGGTTCCTCGAACGCAGCACCGCGAGCTCATGCCTGCCGGCAACCTCTGCCCAACGCAGCACAACCAGGGCCACCACCGATGAGGGAGAAGGCTCTCGACCTTGATCCTTAGACCCCATGCTGGCACGAAAGCCGCGGACAGCAACCACCTTCACAGCGCCACACAGCGCACTCAAGCTCTCAAGCGAGAAACTAGGCGGAAAGCGAACACAAAACCCTAAGCCAGCTGCCGACTGTACTGGACCTTATGGACTCTGATCACTGCAATATCTCGAATTCCTATGTACGTCCACAACCACCGCTCTGATACCAGCTGTAATGACCCGAGAATCCGATTACCGGGAAGGCCCGATAACCCGAGACTCGCACCGCCGCCCACGAGCCTGGAGGGCTCGGAAGGGCTAAAAGGAGTGTGGAGGCACAAGGAAATAGGAAATAAAGCAGGACAATTCAACAATTAACAGAAATAAATAAACAACTACAACAGAGTCCAGTCCAACAGAAAGTACAGTCTAAAGCAGTAAAACGTACCACATGCCAAGTGAACACTCGGCCCGGCAAGCTGGCAACTGAGAACCTCCGCCCCGCACCCTCGAACCTCGAGGAAGAACCGCCACACCCGAAAAGTAGGGAATGAGTCTCCAGAACAGAAACTCAGTAGGGATCCCGCGGAACCCCAACCAGAAACAACGGCGGTAGCGGAAAGGAGAGCTACAACTACAGCAGGAACAGCAAACTGGTGGCCGGTCAAAACTCGGCACTACAGCTACTCCTACTGCCAGAAGGCAGACCTCGATCACACAGTCGAAGCTACCGAACCACGCTAGTACCACCTACCGAAGCAAGAACACAAGGCAACCACGCCGTAGAGGCCTGTCCCCCGGACAGCCAACCTGGACACGCTGTCCAAGGTGCAACCCCGACCATCCGATCGCGGGTACCGCACAACAAGACCCAACCTCGGTAAAGCCACTAGCACTAATCTCACGGCGCAAGAACCGACACACGCGCCAAGGTGAAACAACCGAACTCACCGGTCAACACGACCAAAAACCCGAAGGTCAAAGACACAGAGACTGACAGTCTGTCACTCCGTACTCGACAGGAGTACCACCCACTAGAAGCACAGCCGGTAGCGTCCCCTGACGTCTTACACCGCACCGCAGGTGAACCGCCTGACGTGGTAGGTCCTACCCGAGGCGCGAACACCGTACAAGTAACCACAACAAGTGACTAGCTGGGGTCACGCCCGTCAACGTGCGTCCACTGTCCCCAACCACGTGTGCACACACAGACCACGCGTCCTAGGTCTGGCCCTCTGACTGGTTTTCCCCCGCAGCCGGACTCTGGCTACGACGAGGGGCCCGACGGAAACCAGTCTAAAACCGCCCTCTGGGTAAGCCCGTACACCACTCCCTGGTGCGACCAGCACCGCGTACTGGTAGGCTACGACTAGTGGAGGGTCACTGAAGGAGTAGACTCTCAACGAAAAACAACGTCTGCATCCGACGACGTACGGGGGACACCCCACGTACCGGCCCCGTCACACGGTGACCACAGTCGGAGAAGAAACGGGACTTACAGTCCACGGCCACGCACGCACCGTGCGCGAGAGTCGAGAAAACTCAAGTGGCACTTAAGCCACTAGACTCTGGACAGTCCTCTAGACACACTACAGCCAACTGTCCTTGAGTCATAAGACTCGGGGTCAAGACCGTTGTACGCAACAGCACAAGGCCGTCAATCTAGTCCAATCTCTAGGTCTAAAACCACGGTAGCACAAGTACTGAGACAACTCACGAGTCGCCAAGACCACTCCCTCGAGAAGGGAACGCAAGGGACCAAGGCCACCCACACGGGCCACACGGAAAACACAGAAGCACGATTCTCAGGGCAGCACACAAGCCACCACGACGATTTTCCATCTTGAAGCAAGCGGGAAACCTCCAGCCCCAGGCCGGACAACTGGAATCACAGTCCAAGGCCAAACACATGGCCCACACGGGAATCGCCTTCCAAGGGAACCCACGATATGCGGGGGAGACCCCACCGCACACACACCGACACACGGTGACTCGATCAAGCGTAACACAAGAGCCCGGAACACGTGGGGTCACCCGGACCCACCACACCTACGGGCACGCTAATCGAGGTAACACGGTCCCTCCTAACACCCCAAAAAAGACAGACACAGAACCCATGGGGTGTCCGGGATACTCACAAGGCCGTAGGTCGACCACTGGGTCCCAACCGGGTCGACCGGAGACCAACACAATGCGAACGGAACGCTAAAGGTCACCCGGACCCTTAAGCTCACGGGCACGCAAAACGAGGTAAGCAGAACCTCCAGACACCCCAAAACACGGTCACGGAACTCCACTGGGTGTCCAAGGCACACACGGCCCACGAGGAGCACGATCAACCGCAGACCGCCCGCCCCGGGCAGCCCGGCTGGTCCCTCCAAGAACGCGCTACACGTGCATAGCGCGTTCAGCCAGAACGCGCTATACGTGCCTAGCGCGTTCAACACGAACGCGCTACATGACCCTAGCGCGACCAGGCCAGGTCGCGCTATGATCCTATAGCGCGACAACCAGAACGCGTTGGGGCCGTAAGGCGCGACCCGAACCGCTTTACTGTTCATCTTCTCCGATGAACGCGCCCTATCGGGGCAGCGCGACCTTCAAGAACGCGCTACTGGAGTATAGCGCGTTCTCAGTCCGCGCACGGAAACGGTAGAAACCGCGGGAAAAGCCATGCCACGCCCCGTTCACCCCCAGGTGAAGGGGAAACAAAAGGGGAAACCTTCCCCAAGCCCCTAGGCATGCATCTAAACCCCTGGATCGCCCAAAAACACCATAAAACAGGAGATCCAGCTCACACCCCAAAAACACACATTTTCCCCAAAACGCCCCGTTTAGCCCGCTCGGCTCACCACGGCCTACGAAACTCACGAGAAAGGAAGTACATGGGCTGAGGGTCCATCACCCTACCTCCACCGAAGATTTCGCGCACCGTGGACGCCGATCCACGAAGAAAACGCCGTTGAAGCCTCGCCGTTCCACGAACTCACGGCCGAGCTTCCACGCGCCTCCACCGCCTCGATCCTCATCCATCCTCGCCCGTACCTCGCCCGCGCCATCCCCACCTCGCCCGTACTCCGCCCCGTCGGCCGCCGGAGAGAGAGGGAGAGAGGAGAGAGCGTGAGAAGAGAGAGGGAGAGAAAAGAGAAATGAGAGGGGAGAGAGAAAAGAGTTATATATAGGAAAATCCAGAAATTCAGAAAAATCCAGAAAAATAGAAAATCACACCCTCGCGATCCTCGGAGCGCACCGATCGCAACGGTACCACTCGCGCCCAGGTGAACGGCCCGGTTCACCCGCAACGAGGTTCCGAAGGGAAAGCCGAAACCCACACCGGGAATCAGAAAACACACGCGGAAAAAGCCACGGAACGCCTCCGGGCCTCCGAAACGACTCCGGATCGCGCCGATCCGAACACGAAAGATGTCCGAAACAAAATTTCGGACACAACGGAGTCAGACACTCCGAGAAACCAGATCCGGGACCCACGAAAAAGGATCCGAAAAAAATCCGGGGCATTACACCATGCCACGCCGTCTACCCTTTGGCCTCTTGTCGCGCCGGGATCCCTTCATGCCGGAATCCTACCCGCGCCGGTTTGCCACCGTGCCGAAAGCCTATCCGCGCCGGTTTACCTTCACGACGGTTCTCATCCGTGCCGGTTCATCTTAGTGCCGACCATTGTTCGAACACTCAACTCCCCAGCAGCCTTAATAAGCCCTAAACTCAGTCTAAACTCGATGTTTCAACCTCATTTGCCTTCAGGCCAACTTCCATCACATCACGGGGAATCATGGTTCTTCATCCAAGTCTAAGGGAGATAAATTAATGGGGTTCTACCCCCACATTATACCATTTGACCGTGATGTTTTCTTCTAACCCTACTGACTCTTGGAGTTCTGCCACCGCATGTCCTCCAATGATTTCTTAAGGGGATATCAATAAATACCATAATAATGGACATTGTCCCGTCGCATCTAGATCCTCTTGGATTTCGGGCTACGCCCATCTTTCTTTTGGCTTCCATCTCGACACGCCGTGGATGGATGTCCTATATTCCCACTTGGCATAGACCAAAATAAGGGGATATGCTGCCGGATTTACTCCGTATATTAATATATCATATCCTGCATCGCATGATCATCTGCATGCATCTCCTATCCTGTAAATAAATGAGCATATCTATCATATTGATTTTGCCCCTGGGCTCTTCTACTTTGGCGATTAATCAAGACTTGTCCTTCTTTGGAAGGACGTAATTAACGTCATAGCCTTTATGGTATGACGAACTTTCGGTCCCGACTCAGACTTCACAATCGACTGACTGAGTCAGATCGAGCGCATAATAAATTTGTCACTCCAGTGACTGGCACGCCTAATAAACCAACTAACAAATCAATAAATAATAATAAATAAATAAATAAATCCATTCCCACAAGCTGGCACGCCCGGTGGGACTGAGTCTCCCTTCATCTCTTCGCCAAAGTAGAAGGCCTGGAGGCCTTCCCCAAAATACTGATCGTTTGCTCATTCTGATTTGCAGTGATCTCAATGGCTGGCAGACTTACTGCGCTTGCATTCGGTCCTCAAGTGGTCGCTACCCACGCGGATCCAGGATACCTGGCGGTGCCCACTGCTTTCGGAACTCTGCCACCAGTGGTGGGGTTCCCTAATTTTCTCGGAGTCGCTTTCATCGGCTTGCTGAGGACCGAGGAAGAGGAAGCTGACAAGACTGTTGCGGCCAAGGCCGTAGCCCCTGCAATGGCGAGCTGTCCGCAGGGAACCACTCCGTCTTGCTATACTATCTCATGCTTTATCCACCACGTGGACTACCATGCTGTCCCCGCCGGTGACACGGCGTTCGGGGGGAAGAAGAAGAAGAACCAAAGAAAAAGAGTTGTTGCTGTTTCTCGAGGCCGACTCTCGGCTTCTGGGAAGTCTGTTCTAATTGGTGGCATTCGTGTTTATCTGAACGGCCGCCATGCTGAAGCTTTGCCCGATCATATTATCCCGGCAGTTCCCGTTCACAATGCCTTCCAAGCATTAGCAAGCCAGAAGGCCAATCTAAACATGGCTGTCCGCGGGAAGCTGACCCCCAAGCCACCAAGTTTCAAGCAAGTGTGGGTTCCCAAAAGGACCCGGGGCCCAACTTCGACCCCGCAAGATTCAACCTCAACTGTCAAGGACCCCAGGTGTGGGGGCAATAAAGTTGCACCAAAGGAAGAAGAGGTCATACCAGTAGCCTCTCCGCCCGCTCATAGGGTCTGTGCCAGGCAGACCAATGTTCTCCGATGTTCGACAAGATCGAACGGAGCTACTAGACTATCGCGGCACTCCTACATGCCGTCGATGCAAGACCAACTGTTAATTCCTGCCCGCTCTCCAGGGCACAATCAAGAAGGAATGGCCCAAGTGGTCCAGAATTACTTCTATGGCTTAGAAAGTTCTTTCCTAAGTCGGCAAAGGCTACTCCGCACCATTAGCACTGAAAAAAAAGAAGAAGGCAAAGAAAGAAGAAGAACGGTGTCATTCATGCACATGAATGAATATGAAGATGGCTTGCAAGCCAAGTACTCTGAA
The DNA here is from genome assembly GCA_022559845.1 of Amorphophallus konjac. NCBI lineage: Eukaryota > Viridiplantae > Streptophyta > Magnoliopsida > Alismatales > Araceae > Amorphophallus > Amorphophallus konjac. The sequence goes on from CM040123.1 coordinate 406,330,050, forward strand.
GCTTCTCCACAGCATGAAGAGAATAAAAGGATATCAATGTTTGAAAAGTCAACCTTCCCTAGTCAAGTCAAGAAGACAGTCTGGGGGCAAAGAAAAAGAATCCAAGTCTTCACTTGCAACATGGCAGGGGTGGCTAGCAGATATGGGGCCCTACCCGAAGAGCCAGAAGAGTTGGCCAAGTTAGCTGAAAGGCCCGGGCTAATGACCAGAAGAGGCAAAGCTGCAAGAGAAATGCTCGAAGCATCCAAAGAGAAGCAAGTTATCACTACTTCAACTGCCGACATGGTGGCTTCTGAAGAAGAAGAGATTACTCTGCCAGCCTCGTTTGAAGATGTTTCGGGTGAAGCATTCAAGGGTACTTCCTCTATGGCAGTGCAAGACCCAGCTATCTTAATAATGTTACAAAATTACCAGCAAGAGATTGAAGCCTTGAAGAGGCAACTGAATGAAAGAAATGAACAAGCCACTTTTCCCTGGCAACAGGGCGTGCATGCTGAATCATCCCGGGAAGTTCCTAACCCAGTCGATGCTACACCCCAAACTACTTCTCAAGCAACAGGCTATGGCAAGGCCGCTCTCCAGCCACATTCCCTACAATCATCCTTGGTGCAACTAGCTCTTCCACCAGTGCAGCAGTTGCCACCAACGGAGCCGTCAACGCCTCATGTCGAAGCACTACTCACTCCCTCTATAAAGCATTCTACACATTGCCACTCGGTGCCGGTGGACCCAACCGTGGTAAATAGATCGATGGTGGAACAACTAATTGAAATGAAGCTGGCCGAGAGGGCAGATGGTGATATCAGCACTTTTGATGATTACAAGGTGCCATATTCGTCACAGTATGCCGCAAAGAGGCTCCCGCCTGGCATCAACAAACCGCCCAAATTTGAAAAGTTTGGCGGGCAGGGCTCTCCTAAAGAGCATATTGCTTACTATATGACAGTAATGGGCGATCTGGCGATAGATGAAGCCTACCTGCTAAAGTTCTTCGGGTCCTCACTGACAGGCCTGGCTTTTGAATGGTATTCCAATCTACCGGCCGGCTCTATAAGCGACTGGGCAGCTATGCAACGAAGTTCCGGGAGCGGTTCTATGTTGCTGAAAGAGAGGTCACACTGGCCGAGCTGTATGAATCCAGGCAAAGACATGATGAGTCAGCCCTGGAGTACATCAAAAGATGGCAGAATCTCAGTATGAGATGCAAGCGGCCGCCACATCTAGAAGACGCAGTGCAAATATGCAAGCAGAATCTGAGCCGGGAAATCCTCAGCAGGATGATCGGAATTGAAATACGGTCTTTCTACCGGCTAAATAATGTGGTCGCGGAGATTGAAGCCTTCATCTCCAGCTCTCCCTCTACTCCAACTGCTACATGCCAAAAGGACAAGTCTATTGACAAACGGTCATTGCCCAAGGAAGTTCACACAATTGATTTCAAAGTGTTCGCTCAACAAAGAGAAAAAGAAGGAGGAGTGGCTAACCCTCCAACCGCTGAGCTAGATGAGCAGCAAGAAGTCACGTCCTTGCGGGCCAAGATGAAAAAATTCTACTCTTTTCCCAAGGAGAGGACTCGGATCTTCTTCGAATGGGCTGTCGCAAACAACAAGGTTACTCTACCAGAGCTGAAGAGACCGGAAGATGCTAGAAAGAAGAATCATCCTCGCTTCTGCCCATATCACCAGATGGTTGGGCACCATATTGAAGACTGTTACCTCTTTAAAGACGCTATTGAAAAGATAATCAGAAGAGGGGAGCTACAACTGGGTGACTATAAGGTTGATCCTCCTCGCCCGCATGAGCTACATGCTATGGAAAGAGCAATCAATACAGTGTCTCTATGCCAGCTATCGTCTCAAGAGACAACCAGAGTTCGCATCACACACCAGGTGCCAACTACAAAAATGCAAGAGAAGAATAAGCCAAGAGATAGAGGGAGCGGCGTTGTCCTCTCCTGCAATACCCTATCGACCTTGCCCAGTGCGAGCCGAGCTGCTGAAGAAGACAACGAAGAGATATGCTATACACCAGCAAGGGCAGGTCAAGCTGCAACATTTATTTCTCGCCATCAACCCCAGAAGGGTGGGGGCATCCTCCACCACCTGAGGAAGCATGCTATTATACCCCTCCTCAACATGAGGGCATGGCGGCAAGAACATCCACTCACACAGGACCATACGTGTCCCGTGCTGAAAATAAAATGCTGCTACTCCCACCTGAAATCAGCACGGGAAATAGCACTCCCAACTCCTACCAAGCTAACTCCGCTCTGATGATGGAGCTCTATCATAAAATACAAGAAGTGGAAACACTAAGAAAAAGATTGACTGAGATGGGCTTACTCCCAGTCACACTCGGGCAGGCAGGACCCTCATCCGAAGCCCTACAAGGTGACGCTAAATCATTTGAAGCCTCACTGCAACTAGCTATGCCACAGTCAACACAAGGCCACGACGGGAACACCCTCCCGCGGCAGCTATACCACGCGGCCCCCGCGTACCCCTCAGCTCTCCAGGCACGTCAGGGGGCAGCTTCCACGTCTCATGCAATGCCGCCTCTACAATCAGTTGGCGTATGCCGGAATCTAGCGGCGACAGCCATGACAAACAAGCTAGTAATAGAACAAGCAACTGAGATAAAATCTGCTGAGGAAGAAGTCACCTAGGCAGAATTATATATGATCAAACAGAGAGATGATGAGTCTGCTTCAAACTACATTCAACGCTGGAAGAACCTCCACTCCGGATGCAAACATCCGCCAAGCTGCAAGGACGCTGTCCAGCTATGCAAGCGCAATCTGAGGAAAGAGATCCTGCAAAGGGTAATTGGCCTCGAAGTCAAATCCTTCGACCAATCAGAAGATGTGGCAGTTGAAATTGAAGCCTTTCTAGTCAAATACTGCCCGGCCTTTACACCTCCAATTCAAGTGCACAAGCTAATTGAAGAACAGCCGGTGCTAGAAGGAATAGAAGCAGTCGACTTTGTAGCCTTCGAGCATCAGTGGAGGAAAGCACAAGAGGCAACTAGCTCCTCCTCTACCAGGGTTGCTGAACAAAAACCCCCTTCACTAAGGGCAAGAATGAAAAGACCATACTCCTTTCCGCAAGACAAGACCCAGCGGCTGTTCGAGTGGGCCCTTGAGTACAAAAAGGTCATCCTCCCGGAGCTCAAGAGACCAAATGACATCGAAAGAAAAGACGACCCTCGATTTTGCCCCTACCATCAGAAGAGGGGACATCTCATCGAGGACTGCTATATGTTCAAAGACATCATGGAAGACTTAGTCCAAGGTGGTGAATTACAACTTGGAGAATATAGGGTGGATCCACCTCGCCCTCACCTGATGCCCATTTTCAAGATGACAGCTAACACAGTTTCCGTACATCGATCGGGACGGTACACCTTCTAAGATGCATCCCGGGGTCCCTCCGTTGTGGCGAGAGGTCGAACGAATGCAATTGTTGCACCGTCTCCGGGACAACTGCTGAAGACCAAAACATAAATAAACCCAAGAATAAAAGAAAAGATGCTGCTCTACCGCTTGATGTGTTGCCCTCTTTATTCAAGCCATCAGCTCAGGAATGGAGTCCACTCATATCAGGGCCAACTGTAAAATGATAAAGGTGCAAGGAAGAATCTCCTTCCAAATGAAATGACTCGGCACAGCGTTGCCACTGCTCTACATGCTCCAGCACACAATAATGGATGCTCAACTCTCTCCAAGCAAGGGGGGGCAAGAATGAAAATATGCTTAGCCGCAATCAAGCTCTGAGGTGCCGCTGGGCACAGCAAGACTCTATTCCTCGCTCGGGGGCTGCCAACAAAAGAGAAGAGGGTGGAGTCCAACGGTCGGACTTCCCTGCTATTGTCTGCCTACACAACTACTCATGGAGCGAACAAGCTACCCAATGGAAAGACGTGCTTTGAACAACTCGTCTTCAACTATCCACCCTAGCTTGGGGGCATTAAAAGGAGAATGAACTCTCTGACCATCCACCCCAGCATGGGGGCATCCAAAGCTAAAAGAAGAGAGAACGGGATTATTCAGGGCACACCAACATCCCATCGTGAACTGGACAACCCGCTGCAGATGCTAACTGTTCGACAAGCTCGACTGCTAAAGATTTCGAGCTCCTCGCTTAGAGGACCCATTTGCTGCATTTCATTCAATGTTAGAATGGGATTCCTCCTTATCCTGTGAAATGCTTCCCATTAGTCCCACCGGGATTGACCCTCTATCCCCAGTGTGGAACCCACATTCATAACTAATACATCCTTCCCATCCTCCGGCTCAGCCATCCCGACCAAAGCCGCAATTACAATTCTTCAACTATCTCCTCTTTCGGTTTAGCCATTCTGGCTAAAGTCGCTATCACAATTTGTTAATTGTCTCATCCTCCGGCTCAGCCATCCCGACCGAAGCCGCTACCACAATTTTTCAGCTATCTCCTCTTTCGGTTTAGCCATTCTGGTCAAAGCCGCTATCACAATTTGCTGGTTATCTAGTCCCCGGGCTCAGCCATTCCGGCCAAAGCTGCTATCATAATTTTTGACCATTCTATCATTTCGGCTTAGCCATTCCGGCCAGAGCTGCTATCATGATTTTCAACTACTCCATTTGTCGGCTTAGCCATTCTGGCCAAAGCTGCTATCATAATTCTCGACCATTCTATCATTTCGGCTTAGCCATTCCGACCAGAGCTGCTACCATGATTTTCAACTACTCCATTTGTCGGCTTAGCCATTCCGGCCAAAGTTGCTATCATAATTTTCGACTATTCTATCTTTCGGCTTAGCCATTCCGGCCAAAGCTGCTATCATGATTCTCAACTACTATATCTGTCGGCTTAGCCATTCCGACCAAAGCTGCTATCATGATTCTTGCCCATTCTATCTTTTGGCTTAGCCATTCCGGCCAAAGCTGCTATCATGATTTTCAACTACTCTATCTGTCGGCTTAGCCATTCCGGCCAAAGCTGCTGTCATAACTTTTGACCATTCTATCTTTCGGCTTAGCCATTCCGGCCGAAGCTGCTATTACAATTTCCAACTACTTCATCCCTCGGCTTAGCCATTTTAGGCCAAAGCTTGCTATCAGGGCTCATCCACCCGTCCCATTGCAATAATCAATGCAATGCAACGGCCTAGACCTATCGTCGAAGCCCACTTCCCCCGATTGTGACTATTCAGTCCCTCTTCTCAATTTCAACTCACATTCCATCCTCCTGGATGTCGGCTTGGAAGCCCGCTTCCCCACAGCATGTGACCACTATCCTATCTTTCGGCTTAGCCAATCCGGCCAAAGCTGCTACCTCACACCTCAGCTATCTTATCTCTCGGCTTAGCCAAAGCCCGCTATCATGACTCTCAGCCATCTCGTCCTTTAGCTTAGTCATTTCGGCTGAAGCTCGTTATCCCACGCCTCAGCTATCTTACATTCTGGCTTAGCCTCTTCGGCTAAGACCCGCAACCATATAATTCGGCTAAACTACCTTCTGGCTCTCACAAGCCAAATTCCTTACTGCTCTCTGGCTTTCGCAGCCTGCTATCTCTCCTACTTTTGGCTCTCGTAGCCTGCTATATCTAGCTCTCACAGCTCGCTATCTCTGGCTCTCATGGCCTGCTATATCTAGCTCTCACAGCTCGCTATCTCTGGCTCTCATGGCCTGCTATATCTAGTTCTCGCAGATCACTATCCTGGCTCTTGTAGCCTACTGTCTCTGGCTCTCGTAGCCTGCTATTCCTGGCTTATACAGCCTGCTATCCTGGCTCTTTTAGCCTGCTGTCTCTGGCTCTCATAACCTGCTATTCCTGGCTTCTACAGCATGCTATCCTGGCTCTTTTAGCCTGCTGTCTCTGGCTCTCATAGCCTGCTATTCCTGGCTTCTACAGCCTGCTATTCTGGCTCTTGTAGCCTGCTGCCTCTAGCTCTCGTAGCCTGCTATTCCTGGCTTCTACAGCCTGCTATTTTGGCTCTTATAGCCTGCTGCCTCTGGCTCTCGTAGCCTGCTATTCCTGGCTTTTACGGCCTACTATATTGGCTCTTATAGCCTGCTGTCTCTGGCTCTCGTAGTCTGCTATTCCTGGCTTCTACGGCCTGCTATTCTGGCTCTTAAAGCCTGCTGTTATTGGCTCTTATAGCTTGCTGTCTCTGGCTCTTGTAGCCTGCTATTCCTGGCTTCTATGGCCTGCTATTCTGGCTCTTAAAGCCTGCTGTTATTGGCTTCTACAGCCTGCTATTTTGGCTCTTATAGCCTGCTGCCTCTGGCTCTCGCAGCCTGCTATTCCTTGCTTTTACGGCCTGCTATATTGGCTCTTATAGCCTGCTGCCTCTGGCTCTCGTAGCCTGCTATTCCTGGCTTTTATGGCCTGCTATATTGGCTCTTATAGCCTGCTGTCTCTGGCTCTCGTAGTCTGCTATTCCTGGCTTCTACGGCCTGCTATTCTGGCTCTTAAAGCCTGCTGTTATTGGCTCTTATAGCCTACTGTCTCTGGCTCTCGTAGCCTGCTATTCCTGGCTTCTACGGCCTACTATTCTGGCTCTTAAAGCCTGCTGTTATTGGCTTCTACAGCCTACTATTTTGGCTCTTATAGCCTACTGCCTCTGGCTCTCGTAGCCTGCTATTCCTGGCTTTTACGGCCTACTATATTGGCTCTTATAGCCTGCTGTCTCTGGCTCTCGTAGTCTGCTATTCCTGGCTTCTACGGCCTGCTATTCTGGCTCTTAAAGCCTGCTGTTATTGGCTCTTATAGCCTGCTGTCTCTGGCTCTCCTAGCCTGCTATTCCTGGCTTCTACGGCCTGCTATTCTGGCTCTTAAAGCCTGCTGTTATTGGCTCCTATATCTTGCTATCTTTGGCTCATATAGTTTTATGTTTCCAGACCTTATAGTCTGCTGATCCTGGCTTTACAGCTTGCTACCTCTGGCTCTTTTAACCTGCTACCCTGGCCCCCACGGCCTGCTATCATCACTTTCCGGTCCTTGTCACCATCGGCAATACCGTCTACCCCTTTCGACCCTTGTCACCATCGGCAAGATAGGCCGCTACCCTTTTCGGTCCTTGTCACCATCGGCAAGACCGTCTACCCCTTTCGACCCTTGTCACCATCGGCAAGATAGGTCGCTACCTTTTTCGGTCCTTGTCACCATCGACAAGACCATCTACCTTTTCGACCCTTGTCACCATCGGCAAGATCGGTCGCTACCCTTTCCGGTCTTTGTCACCATCGGCAAGACCGTCTACCTTTTCGACCCTTGTCACCATCAGCAAGATCGGTCGCTACCCTTTCCGGTCCTTGTCACCATCGGCAAGACCATCTACCTTTTCGACCCTTGTCACCATCGGCAAGATCGGTCGCTACCCTTTCCAATTTTTGTCACCATCGGCAAGACCATCTACCTTTTCGACCCTTGTCACCATCGGCAAGATCGGTCGCTACCCTTTCCGGTTTTTTGTCACCATCGACAAGACCGTCTACCCTTTTCGACCCTTGTCACCATCGGCAAGATCGGTCGCTACCCTTTTCGGTCCTTGTCACCATCGGCAAGACCGTCTACCCTTTCGACCCTTGTCACCATCGGCAAGATCGGTCGCTACCCTTTCCGGTCCTTGTCACCATCGGCAAGACCGTCTACCCTTTCGACCCTTGTCACCATCGGCAAGATCGGTCGCTACCCTTTCCGGTCCTTGTCACCATCGGCAAGACCGTCTACCCTTTTCGACCCTTGTCACCATCGGCAAGATCGGTCGCTACCCTTTTCGGTCCTTGTCACTATCGGCAAGACCGTCTACCTTTTCGACCCTTGTCACCATCGGCAAGATCGGTCGCTACCCCTTCCGGTGCTTGTCACCATCGGCAAGACCGTCTACCCTTTTCGGTCCTTGTCATCATCGGCAAGACCGTCTACCTTTTCGACCCTTGTCACCATCGGCAAGATCGGTCGCTACCCTTTCCGGTCCTTGTCACCATCGGCAAGATCGGACAGCCTACTCATGGCCCTTGTCATCATCGGCAAGGTCGGCCAGCATCTCCTCAAGCCCATTGTCTCGCTACCCTTGTGGCTTAGGCCTATTTCAACAATGACCATCATGTCCCACCGTGATGGCTGCTACAACCCAATGACTTGGGCTCCCCTTGAAGCCTGCTTCCCTGCTATCGCTAGGTCTGCATATCCTATTCTCCCATTATCTCCTGGCTTTTATAGCCGGCCTGACCTTTCGGATGTCATAGCCGCTTCCCTTGCCAACTGTTGACTTCTATAGTCCATCTTCTATATTCGGGTTAGACTCCCTGTCAAACCCGCTGCCCGTCCTTGGCCAAGGCACCCTGTTGAGGCCTACCACTCCACTTTAATCCAGGTCCATCATCTGAATAAAACGGCTCTCGTTGGCCAGTACCAACCCTCTTCGTCCCGCCAGGACTTGCTGCATAAAGCCCTTTTCCATTATTTTGTTATCAATTCTACTGGCTTTTGAATAACTAACCTGCAGGTATTCGCATCAGGCGCTCGAACAAATAAATGGATATGTAGTGACACATACACATATGCATGCATATAAAATAAAATAAAAAAGAAGAAGAAAGAAAAAGAGAGAGAAAATTGATTGGTTTCAAATTTTGGGTGTTTGTTTGCCCTCCTTGCATGCTTGCTTATACTATAAGATAATACACATCCTTCAATTTCCTAGGACCACATCTCCTTGCTAAATAAAGCTGCCTGATTCTAAGCATGTGTGCGCCACAGCATACACTAAGGGATGAAAAGTCAGTATTGGCTGAGTGCATGCGTCTAGTGGAAAAGTCATAGCTATGTCGCTAATGCAACTCGTGATATACACCCAAGGCAAAACTCCCACACTTTGCACCACAATGTGTTCAGCGGCCTCTTATCATAGGGATGCTAGAAGGTTCTTCCTAACACTATATGTGTGCTCAAACTTCTGCACCCACATAAGGGGTAATCGTGAAGAAATAGCTGTCTGCCCCCCATTCAAAAAAAGAGGAAAAAATAACGGGATGAATCCTAGTAGCCGGGAATCCCCATTGAGACATATGAGGAGACTCGTGCCGAACGGTGAAGTCCGCAATAAAATCACTATAAAGGATGAATCCTAGTAGCCGGGAATCCCCATTGAGATACATGAGGAAACTCGCGCCGAACGGTGATGTCCGTAATAAAATTGCTATAAAAGGACGAATCTTAGTAACCGGGAATCCCCATTGAGACATATGAGGAGACTCGCGCCGAACGGTGAAGTCCGCAACAAAATCACTATAAAGGATGAATCCTAGTAGCCGGGAATCCCCATTGAGATACATGAGGAGACTCGCGCCGAACGGTGACGTCCGTAATAAAAATGCTATAAAGGATGAATCTTAGTAGCCGAGAATCCCCATTGAGAAACATGAGGAGACTCGTGCCGAACGGTGAAGTCCGGAGCTAGAAATAAGCTAAGGGGGTTGCACGAAACTACCGAAAATCGAGAACCCCAGCTGTGTGTGTAGACGCTAGAGCAATGCTCTAATGTTATCTAGAACATCTTCGTATCCCTACGTCAAAGATTCGCTGCTCGCATACTTGCACTATCACACTATGGAGAAGTAGCCTCGGGTGTAGATCGTGGCTTACGCTGTGCACATATTCTATGTGATGTCCTCTTTGCGCATGCACATCTCCCTTAGTTGTGCCTTGTGAGCCGCACTCTGTCTATGAATCACAGGCGTTGTCCTTGTCCTATCCCCGATATAGGGGAGCTATTCTATATATCTAGCTTATGCTTGCTGTTCAATGCCTGCATGCTCGCATGAACAAAAAGACACGCTTTCAAACGGCTTTCACCCGTAGGCCCCGCTCATCCGTCCCTCATTCGCGCCACCTACGGGTGAGGGGCATTTGTTGACACATAAAAAAATAATAATAATAATAATAACAATGATGAAAATGAGAGAAAAGAGGAAAAGAAAATAAATAATAATAATAATAATAATAATAATAACAAAAAAGGATAAAAAAGAGAGAAAAAAGATATAACGATAATAATAGGATAATAATAAAATGATTCGATAATAACAATATAAATAAAAATACTAACATATTTTATCTTATATTTCTCAGTTTTCAGAGATGAAAGGAAAGACGATGACACTGGGAATGGGCCGCCCATGGCCCATCGACCACCATGATGAAAGCTGTGCGCCGATACCCACAAAAGAAAGCGCGCCGATGGCCAAGTCCCAGGGCGTCCCGAGGGTCAAACGGCCGACTGTAGAAGGGTTCCACCCCCTTTATAAAAGGCCTCTGTTCGACGAAGTCGAGGGCCGGGAGGGAACACACAGAAGAACTCAAGAGAAAAAGAGGGAAAGAGGGCCACTAACCGATAGAAGGGAAAGAGCGCTGAAGAAAGTGAGGGTTTCCCTCTGCTGTCAAGGTGGGTCTCCCACCATGTAAGGCCCTCCGGGGCTACAATCTCCCCCTCCCCCGGCTTCTTTTCTCTTCTGTTTTATACGTTCCTCTGCCGCTATATTTCTGCCGGCGAGCTCTGTAATGCAATGGCCTCTTGAGGCTTTCTTTTGTCTGTATTCGGCTATGCCTGATTTTATATGAATGAAAGATACATATCGATGCATCTGTTTATGATAAGAATTCTTTCTTTATATAGATGTATTGCTGTAATTAAATCCCCTTGATGCCGTCTATGTGCTCCCTTTATTCTGTCTAGAATTGCTATAGTTCCGATTTTACGCTTCTTCCGTTCAACCCGGGGCGACGGCCTTATGGCTACTACAACTTCGTAGAGACAGTGGGAATGTTATCCCATCTGTCAATGACATTTGCGAAGGCATTGCTACGTCACGGGAACACTGAGTTCTGGTGTTTACTCTCCGATTTCCACCGTGAATAGTAGAAGTTATATACCTCTGATATAAGACGGGAGCCTGAGACAGTCCATCTCGTGGCTTTCCCATTCCCCAAATCATGAGGAAAAGCAATTTTTGTTTGGCTCCACTATGGTGTTTGTGTTCTCCTGATGATTCTCTGTTCACTCAGATGAGCTCAAACCCGGCCGCTCCCATGAAATCTTAATTAAACCTCCAAACCCCCTTTCAGCTAGCCTCGGCGCCAACAGCTCTCGGCGCCAAACCCGCGCCGATTACTACCCGCGCCGGTCCCTCTGCCATGCCGAGAAGCTGCCATGCCGAGCTAGGCCTCCCCCATTTTTATTTCCACGCCGAGACTCCCCCGTCCGTGTTTCCGCGCCGAACGTGAGCTCCCCACCGTTTATGCCCTCCCGTGTGCAGCATGCATGCATGTATTTCTAACTAATGGACATCTCATGGTTCACGTATTGCAAATTGTTCGTGAGAAGCATTCCTGTGGTCAAGCCTATAAATGCATGGCCCCCACTCACGTAATGCATAATACATGTGAATAGTGATCGGCTGTTTACTATTCATTAATGCATACATGTCTGCTTGCAGTAATGTCCTAAATAAAACCTCCACCCACTAGCTGTGACCATGTCACGTTGGTGCATGGGGTAGTGAAGACCAACCCAATTATCATATATGCATATATATACATAGGAAGGGATATATGTTGGCTTATGCATACATAAACAATTCTTTTCTTTGTGCATGTTGTCCATTACGTGAAAGCCCACTGCCCTCTCATGTCTAAGCATGCATATTAAACTAATGCATTAATCAATTTTCAAATGGCCCATTAATCATCGTTACCCACAAGTTTCTTTATTGGTGCATGCATCCCCATATATATGTACACATGTACATATGAATGTAAGAATAAATGCATGCTTATTTTTATGAATCAATTTCTGTCAGGCCATTCATGCTCGATTCCGTGAGAGTCGGAGGAGCTATATCAATGGGATTTTACCCCTACATTTATTTCATTTCCGGTCTCGGGTTTCCGATTTCCTTCTTTCACCCCGTCGGGCCACGGAGTTCTGCCACTGCATGCTCTCCGTTGGTCTCTTTTAGGGGAATATTAATGAGACACCACCATGAGTGGACATTGTCCCGCTGAATTCTGATCCTTCTGGATCTTGGGCTACGCCCATCTTTCCTTTGGCTTCCATCTCGGCACTCGTAGATGGATGTCCCATACTCCCCTTTGGCATAGTCCAAAATAAGGGGAGATGCTGCCGAAATTCATTCACGATCATTGCTTTGTCATATCATGTGATGTTTTCGTTAAACTGATAAAAAAACCCCCTGCTGTGTGATAGAGGCCTGAGACAGACTATCCCATGGCCCTTTGCCCACTGTACAAGGGGAACATGAGCATTATGAGATTTTTCGTTGATTGTCACATGGTCTCCCTAGACCTTCTGTGGATGGATTTCTCCTCCCCTTTCAGCTTGTCTAAACATCATCACCAGAGCCCATGAAGCCCTGATTAAACACAAGAGACCCCCTCAATAGAACCCCTCATAACCTTTGAAGAAAACCAACAAAATGGCCACCGGCGCCATCTCCCCCCGGCGCCATCTCCTCCCGGCGCCAAACCCGTGCCTGGTGAAGGGCGCGCTGGGAAGCATGCGCGCCGGGAACCATGCCACGCCGTCTACCCTTTGGCCTCTTGTCGCGCCGGGATCCCTTTGTGCTGGAATCCTACCCGCGCCGGTTTGCCACCGTGCCGAAAGCCTATCCGCGCCGGTTTACCTTCACGACGGTTCTCATCCGTGCCGGTTCATCTTAGTGCCGACCATTGTTCGAACACTCAACTCCCCAGCAGCCTTAATAAGCCCTAAACTCAGTCTAAACTCGATGTTTCAACCTCATTTGCCTTCAGGCCAACTTCCATCACATCACGGGGAATCATGGTTCTTCATCCAAGTCTAAGGGAGATAAATTAATGGGGTTCTACCCCCACATTATACCATTTGACCGTGATGTTTTCTTCTAACCCTACTGACTCTTGGAGTTCTGCCACCGCATGTCCTCCAATGATTTCTTAAGGGGATATCAATAAATACCATAATAATGGACATTATCCCGTCGCATCTAGATCCTCTTGGATTTCGGGCTACGCCCATCTTTCTTTTGGCTTCCATCTCGACACTCCGTGGATGGATGTCCTATATTCCCACTTGGCATAGACCAAAATAAGGGGATATGCTGCCGGATTTACTCCGTATATTAATATATCATATCCTGCATCGCATGATCATCTGCATGCATCTCCTATCCTGTAAATAAATGAGCATATCTATCATATTGATTTTGCCCCTGGGCTCTTCTACTTTGGCGATTAATCAAGGGTTGTCCTTCTTTGGAAGGATGTAATTAACGTCATAGCCTTTATGGTATGACGGACTTTCGGTCCCGACTCGGACTTCACAATCGACTGACTGAGTCAGATCGAGCGCACAATAAAATTGTCACTCCGGTGACTGGCACGCCTAATAAACCAACTAACAAATCAATAAATAATAATAAATAAATAAATAAATCCATTCCCACAGGATAGCAGAGTTAGTGGGAGTGGATCTTCTCGAGAGATTTTTTTTGAGGAGTTACAAGATCAGGTTGAAATACATGTAACAACTGACAACTTTGTTCTCATATTCATTCCTCAGGATGGTATTCAAGGGGAACACGAAGTTGTAGTTGATCCACCTCAAGTGGCTCCAGAACCATATGATGCTGCAATTGTTGACCAACCACCTCCTCAGGTGGATCAGGGGCTAACACTACGCAGATCTGAAAGAGTCAGGAGACCTACCATATCAGATGAGTTTCTGGTATACCTACAGGAGGATAATGTCGACAGGGGCGACATCGATGATTCAATGACTTTTTCACAAGCCATGAAGAGTGAAAAATTCACCTATTGGTTTGAAGTCACGAAGGAAGAGCTTGACTCAATGGCTAAAAATCAAGTCTAGGATCTCATTGACTTGCCAAAAGGGTCCAAACTTGTTGGATGCAAATGGGTATTCAAAACTAAAGTGGACTCTAAAGGTAAAGTTGAGCGACATAAGGCCAGATTGGGGGCTAAAGGTTTCACTCAGAGGGAGGGCATTGACTATGATGAGACCTTCTCTCCAGTTTCTAAGAAGCTCTCATTCAGGATAGTCATGGCCTTGATGGCTTATTTTGATTTAGAGTTGCACCAAATGGATGTGAAAATGATATTTCTCAATAGGGACCTAGATAAAGAAGTGTATATGGAGCAACCTCAAGGGTTTCATGCTAAAAGAAAAGAACACTTGGTATGCAAATTAAAGAAATCTATTTATGGAGTTAAGCAAGTGACACGGCGGCGTCGGAGGAAGGATCGACGGCACTCCGATGGCTCTAACAGGACGGGATAACCACTGCCTCGCGTAGCTCGTCCTCACACCGGACGGTCTCTCACCGGGCGACACTCAAATCTCACAATGGAGCTAAGAGGGACGGGGAAGCACAAAGGGGCAAAGTACCTTACGTGGGTTTTCTTTCAAAAGCTTTCAATGCCTTAAACCATTACACTTGCCCCCTTTATATAGGAAAGACCAAATCCCACTAGGACAAGAATGCCCCTAGCCTTTTCAACTAAAGACTTCCATATCCTAGCCTAATAAAACAAAAGCCAACTATCAACTTTTGACTTTGACCAAATAAACTAAAATATTTTGACTTGGCGGTTAATAATACAATACCACCATGGTAAAATACACACAAATAGAAATACATACGCAATGCACACAAATACGTACTCAGGATGCCAAGTCTTCAAGTGAGTCTCCGAATCACAAATTAGGTGATGTCGGGGCGGTGCGGCGTCGGCTCCGAGTAGTGGGTCCGGTAGGGGGCCCGGTGTCCCCACCAACCCTCCCGGGGCGGCTGGAACTCGACGCCGTCGAGTAAGATGGGACACCGCTCTGGTAGTGCTCCAGCAGATCTAGATCGAGGCGCTGGAGATCTTCTCAGCTGATCTAGGAATCATCAGAAGGTGGTCGGTCCTACCAGCGGACAAGGTAGCGATGGTATACCCGGCTCCGTGTAGCTGTCACCTGCTCATCCAGTATCCTCTCAATTTGCTCGTGCGGTGCTATCGAGACTGTGGGACGCATAGGGGTGGGCTCACTCTCAATGGGGGGAGAAGGCTCGAAAGGGTCACTAGGAATCGCTGTGGTTTCCTTGTAGGCCACTAGGTCTGCCACATTAAAAGTAGAGTAAAGCTCATATTCGGGAGGTAAGTCCACAACATAAGCATTGGAGCCAATCTTCCACAGTATTGGGAAGGGACCATCACTACGGGCTTGTAACTTTTTAACGGCTCCCGAGGGGAGTCGTTCGGGTCGAACCCGTACCATAACCAACTCACCTTCTTGAAATTCATGATGACGCCTATGCGAATCAGTCAATCATTTGTAAGTCTCATTACTGAGACTTATTTGCTTGCTAATTGACTCATGTAGACTCTTGACATGCTGTGCAAACTCTTCAGCTGATTTGGACGTTCTAGACTCGAGGAGAAGGGGAATGAGATCCACAGGTTTCTTAGGTTTGTATCCATGGATGACCTCAAATGTACTCATACCTATGGACCTATTGATAGAGTTATTGTATGCAAATTCGGCCCTAGGTAAAAGAAGATCTCAAGTGCCAGAATGATCCCCTACAAGACACCTCAATAGATTCCCTAAACTCCTATTGACGACCTCTGTTTGTCCATTGGTTTGTGGGTGATAGGTAGTGTAGAATTTGAGTTTAGTGCCAACTAGGTGCCAAAGTGTCTTCCAAAAGTAACTAGTGAACTGGACATCTCGGTCAGACACTATGGTTTGGGGGAGACCATGCAGACGCACGACTTCATCAAAGAACATGTGGGCTACTCTAGATGCATTAGATGTTTTGGAACATGCAATGAAGTGGGCCATCTTAGAGAACCGATCAACTACAATAAAGATGGAGTCGTGTTTGTGAGCAGTACGAGATAAATCAAGGATGAAATCCATACTCACATCAACCCACCGTCTATCAGGAATGAGGAGAGGAGTGTAGAGACCAGTATTTTATTTGACCTGTTTGGCCATAGTGCGTGTCCGACACTAGGCTATAATTTTGGCCACATCTTTCTTCAGGCCAGGCCAATAAAAATGCTCCTCCACAGAATGGATGGTCTTGTTTCGTCCAAAGTGACCAGCAAGACCTCCAGCATGCATTTCCCAAATCAGGAAGTCCCGTACAGAAGTCCTCGGGACACAGAGTTGTTATCCTCGAAAAAGAAAACTATCTTGGAGTAGATAGTCAGCAAATGCTGTCGAGGTTCCAGCGGACAAGGCAGAGTAGGCAGGGCCAAAGTCTGGACACTCTCCATAGAGTTCCTTCATGCGGTCAAATCCGGTGACCTCTACCCGAACAGTGGAAAGAAGGGAGACCCTTCGAGTCAAGGCGTCGGGCACCTTATTCTCTTTTCCAGCCTTAGGTTTTAGGACAAAGGTGAAGGACTGGAGGAATTCTACCCACCGACCATGCCTAGGATTTAAGCCCTTCTGAGAGCTAAGGAATTTTAGAGCCTCGTGGTTCGAGTATAAGATAAATTCTTGAGGTAAGAGATAATGCCTCCAGTGTTTGAGAGCTTGGACCACGGCATAGAACTCCTTATCGTAGGTGGAGTAACGAAGCTTTGCATCAGAAAGCTTCTCACTGAAGTAAGCCACAGGGTGGCTTTCCTAGTTAAGCACTCCTCCTATACCTACGCCAGATGCATCATAAGATATTTCAAAGACTTTGGAAAAGTCTGGCAGGCGGAGGACATGGGCTTTGGTCATAAGCGCCTTTATGACTAAAAAAGTCTCGGAGGCGGCTTTAGTCCACTCAAAATTCCCTTTACAGATGCAATCTGTAATGGGTGCCATAATGGTGCTAAAGCTCTTAATGAAGCATCTATAAAAAGTGGCTAGTCCATGAAAACTGCGAACGTCATGGACGTTCTGGGGCCCTGGCCAGTCGATTAAGGCTTGGACCTTGGATTGGTCCACAGACACTCAGTGACTCGAAACCACAAATCCGAGGAAAGTGACCTGGTCTGTCATGAATTCACACTTCTTCAGATTGGCATACAGGGTTTCTCTCCCCAAAGTCTCGCAGACTTCCCCCAAATACTGGATGTGGTCCTGAGGGTGGTGGCTATAGATGAGAATGTTGTCAAAGTAGACGACAACAAAGGGACAAATGAGAGGGTGAAGGACTTCCATCATAAGCCTGTGGACGCGCAAAATTGCACGTTTGTACTTCTCCTTGGTTCTGCATCGATGTCGGAGCCGAAGAAAGAAGACTCGGAGAAACTGGCTACCCAAGACTCCGGAGAATACTACCGTCTGGCAAGTCCCCACATTTGCACGGGCGCATTAAATGACAAGGGAAAGGCAAGATGCCCTCCTGAATCTATACACTGCCATGAACCCACCTTCGGGTCCCTAGTGGTGAAGAATATCCCAAGAAGCTCATTTCTGAGTCCCTGAAGAAAAGTTCAACTGCCCTTTCAGCGGCACACCCTTGGTGCCTCTCCAACAGCACACTAGTGGCAGCCCTCCAACGGCACACTAGTTGGTGCCCTCCAACGGCACACTATAGCAGCCCTCCAACGGCACACTACCGAAAGCCCTCCAACAGCACGCCAACTTGTGCCATCCAACGGCACACCCCCGAACGGGCCTCACCCGGCGCACTCCGAAGCATCCGTGCCTGGCACGCCTTCAAAGTGCTGTACCCGACACGCTCCCCGACGGTCTCCACTTGTAGTGCCCCGGAATTTATATAAATAAATTTTGAACTATAAAATGAATTTTTCTAAAATTTATAAGGGCTAAATAGATTAATAAATGGATTAATAAATTAATAAGTCAATATGAGGCCCAATTATGTTAAACAATTAATCTAACCTATTTGATTAAGACCTAAAAGGTTTAAGGACCAAGCCCATTAAGTTTGGCTCATATTCTAGAAGGTTATTTAGCCTATTCACGGATTTTAAAGGATAAATACCACTTATTTAGATAATTATATAGATAAAACGAATAAAATAGCTTTTATAAATTGAAACTCTGTACACGTTTGATGTAACGGTCTATCCGGAGACCGCTACAGTCATGTAACGTACTAGTCCTGATGCGTTACACCCTGTCAGATCCGTGGAGAGAAGGAAGAGCAAAAAGATTGGATCTTTGCTATCCTATCCACTAGGGATCGAGATGGAAGGACTCATAGATGTGGTGAGGACTCTCAGAAGACGATTTAAGCTTTAACAAGGACTCTAGGATCGATCTAATCTTCAAACCCTAGCCAAAATCCTATAAATAGGACCTAGTTCTGAACTGAGCGACCCTTACTTTTGGCTCGTGAAGAATCAAGGTAAGGGGTCATAATTTCGGGTAAGTTATTTAGAAGATTTTGTTTAGTATACTTTAGACTAATAGTTCTCCAAATTTCATGTTAGGAGATCAAGCAACCAAGGAGATTGAAGCTTTCAAAGTTGCTGGTTCGACCTTAGCAACCCAGGAAACTGAACGCAAGTCCTCTGAAGATCAGGAGATTAGGACGTCTAAACGAGGTAATTAGAGTTCAATCCTTTAGAACTTTTTGTTCCCAATAGTTTCATCTTCTTACCCTCAAAATTTCATATCTTTAGGTCAAGAAGTCATGGAGTTAGAGCAGCAGGAAATTGCTAGAAAACCACTGGAAAAGGAGAACTAGGGCTCGGTTTTCAGACTCAAATTAGAAGCTTAAAGTTTAGTTAAGAGGTAGGTCATCTCATGATTGGCAAAAACATCTTGTTAGGGATAAAAGTCCTCTAATTGTGTTTGATTTCATGCACTATAGATCATGGATTTCATGTTTTAGTAGAGTCATGCATACATGTGTATTCTTAGCCCTAACTAAGTTAAAAGGAACTTTCTTGTCAAATTCACAGAAAACCCATGCATGCTATTAGTTCAGCCTTCATTTTATCATATGGAAGTTTATATATGATTTCCAGACATGATGTAAGTTGAAACCTTAGATCTTTTTATCTATTGTTGTCAGCAGAAGCTCTGACGGATTAAGGTAGGACCGTCACATGACTGTAACGGCCTTACGATAAACCGTCGCACTCTCTGTTGTGTTTAAACTGTTCTGTTGTCTCTAACGCACCATAGTAGGAGCGTTACAATACTGTAACGGCCCCGCGACAGACCGTCACACGGCTGTAACGTGCCTATGATAGACCGTTAGAACACTGTTTTCTGTCAACTCGAGACAGAATGGAAATTAGTCAAGTCTATTTATAAATAAGCCTAGTTATCTAAGTTTTAACCTTATTTCATGACTTGGAGTTTACTTATCGATTCATGAGAGGAAAATTCGTGTTGTAAGTACTTTGAGTTATTTTAAAGCATATGTTAATTTCATGTGCCAAAATTCTATAGTTTGTATCTAAATCATGATTTCAAATGATGTATTGACGAAGTTTATCATGATTTCCTATTGTTACACATTCTCTCTATCAATAGAGTCATTTCCTTAAGTACATGGCACATATTCCGGTATGTTATCCCTTAGTTCACACGTCGCACTATAGGAACATTATTCTTGAACTTGGGGACCTCTCTATTGGATATTCCTTCCAATGGACTAGGAAATCTTGTTTCAAGGCTTCCGTAATTCTCCGCGAGCCTGGGATTCCCACTAGGACGTCGAGTTGGTTGTACCATGAAAGCCCAATCATTAGAAAATACTATCGATGGTTTCTGCCTTTTGATATGTAACAGATCTAGATTGGACCATCAGGCTTATCTAACGGCCCAATGAACGACCGTCACATGTACTGAGTCCATCTTTATTTCTTTCGGATTCAGACCATTGTAACGGCCCAATACTGGAGCGTCACGTTATGTAACGTCCCAGTACAAGACCGTCACAACTCTTGAGTACATAAACCTAAGGTTTGACCCAAGGGTTGATATTCTAAGTTCCTAGATGGCTTGATAATGGTCTAGGACTTATCATATCGATCAAGGAACTCAATATAATGAATGGAAGTTAAGAAATATACCGTTATGCTGCCGATTTGTTTCCATGAGCATAACATAGTATAAGTCATTCTTGATCTCTCATATTCTAAATTGAAGCGTTCATGTATTGATTATTGTTATCATGAGCTTATTTGAACTTATTACATTCTTGGCCATACTTTATTATTACATGCGTGGAAATAGCTTGATTTATACTTGAAGATACGATCGAGCACTAATTGTGTTCAAGAGCTCTATGCTAGTCCCCTCGGCTGATTGTCGGAAATATACTATTATAAACCATGGGGTATGATGCTACTGGCATCGCATTGCGCTGGGAGTACTTTTTTTATAAATAAGTGAAAATCCACGGCACGACATGACATTCTTGTACATGACTTTCTTGCTTGATATTCCACAGAAATTCATGAAGTACTTGCTCATAAGCAAAAGATACTAGAGTGATGATTATGTGGCTTGATAGTACATTCTCGATACATTCTTGTTGATGAAAGGCCAATATCATGTTCTTGTTACGTTCTTGCTAGTTCCTTCTTGCTCTCATTCTATGTTACATAATCATTTTGTTACTTTGGTTACTCGCATGATTGATTGCATTTCACATGATTTTACCTAAATTCTTGAGAGCTAAAATGCTAATTACTTTGATAGTGCTAATCATGTTGATGCGAAGATACCTACTAGGCAAGTGTGCTCATTACCTATTTCTAATCTTTTTCAGGAGATGGAAGTGATTCAAATTCGGATTCGAGTTATACAAGTAGCGGGTCCAAGAGTGAACGAAGATGAGCGAAGACTTAAGAAGTCTACATGTTTAGATTGAGTCTATGTAATTTTCTATTTTTTCTTTGAGTCTAGTATGATGAAGGAAGTTGAATTAATGATTGTACTTGAATATTTGATAGGATAATGGAATGAAAGTTGAAGTTTAATACATTTGTGTAATTACATTCTTATGTGTGTGATTGTCTTGCGCTCTGATCATTCTTGCTTGCAAGAGGCTTACCATGCCGGCTGTTCGCGCTCCCCGAGTTAGTCTTCCGCTATAATAAAGGCCCGGGGCGTGACAGCTAAGTTGGTATCAGAGCCTAAGTCTCAGGACTTAGGGGAAAAGAACCATGTCATAGGATAAGTCCAAGGTTTAAGGACCCCTACCTATGAACTAAGGAAGAAATTTTCATACCCATGTGAGAATTGGGTAGAGCCCGGGATAAGATAGTTAATTAGCTTCAAGATTATTTTCTCCCAATTCCATGAGAAATAATAAGTTGTTATATTTCTCTCAGATACCTTATTTTACAAATGGCTCATCGCGTAGATTGGGATGGCATGCAACAAACGGTTGCCGGCCTTACTCAGGCATTACAAATCATGGCGCAAGGAGGCGCATGGGCAAGGGCTGGTGACTTACATCGCAATTTCCGGAGTTTAAATCCTTCGCGTTTCTATGGTTCTTCTAATCCGGACGAAGCCGCGAACTGGATTGACGAGATGAATCATATATTTGACGTCATCCAATGCACCGATCAAGAGAAGGTGTGTCTTGCAACCTTTCAACTCAACAAAGATGCACGTACATGGTGGAAGTCAGTTCCGACACCTCCGACTGATGCACCTCATACATGGGATGGTTTCCTCACTCTATTCCGTGCCAAGTACTTTTCTGAGCACGTAAAAGAGAGAGAGGCTATGGAGTTCGCCACTCTTCGGCAAGGAATGATGACGGTTGCCGAATATGAACTGTAATTCTCAAGGCTTGCACCTTACGCACCACATTTAATCAGTACCGATCTATTGAAGGCAAATCGATTTATGGACGGGTTACGACCCGATTTCATCCAGTAGCTTGGGACCCAAAACATCCGCACTTATGCGAAGATGGTTCAGCGGGCGTACCTATGTGAAAGGACAATAGAGAAGGTCGAGAAATTGAAAGGAAAGAGAGAAGAATCTAGCCAACGTTCTGATCGGCGTTATGAGAAAGAGAAATTCAGTATCACGGAACCTTACAAAAGCCGTGATAGTAAGAAAAGATCTGGGAGCGGGAATGGTGGAAGCTCCCAAAAGAATAAGAAAGTCAAGGAGGAGAAGGAGCAAGTCGCCACGGCTTGCACGTTTTGCGAGAAGTTTGGCCATTCGGCTGAAGAGTGCTGGAAGCGCCTTGGCGCTTGTTTAAGATGTGGTAGCCGGGAGCATCGCATGCCGGATTGCCCTCTTATGAAGGACCAGTCATCTGGTAGTGGATGCAGGAGGCAGGCTCGCCTCAATGCCGTTCTAGAAGAAGAGGAAGCGCCCAGGGATGATGGGCTTATGGAAGGTACTCTTCAAATTTGTTCTCGTCCTGCATTTGTGCTATTTGATACTGGTGCCTCTCATTCTTTTATTTCCACTACCTTTGCAAAAACATTACCAATCGCGTCGAGTCCCTTACCTTCGGATGTTGCTATTACTACACCCTTAGGTTCTGGAACAAAGCTTACCAACTATAACCCTGATATCGAGGTGATTGTAGAAGGCCACAATCTCCCTGCAAACCTCGTATGCCTTGACATGAAAGGTTATGATGTCATTTTAGGGGTAGATTGGCTTGTAGATCATGATGTTTATATCAATTGCCGAAACGGGATTATATCCTTCCGAAAACCCAGTCTTCCAAAATTCTCTTTCCTTGGCATTAAATACAAGAAACATCCCACTATCATATCCCCACTTCACGCTTGCAAACTTATCTCGCAAGGATGTGAAACTTTTATTGCTTCTGTCGTTATTACGGAGTCCAAGGAGATTATCTTAGCAGACATTCCTATTATAAATGAGTTCTCCGATGTGTTCCCATCCGAATTACCCAGTTTACCACCCGAGAGGGAAGTGAACTTCACTATTGAACTCATTCCAGGAGCTGCACATGTTTCTATAGCCCCTTACAGGATGTCCCCTACGGAACTTAAGGAATTGAAAAGGCAGTTGCAAGAACTTCTGGATAAGGGCTTCATCAGACCTAGCACATCCCCTTGGGGTGCGCCTATTCTATTTGTCAAAAAGAAGGATGGTTCTCTCAGGCTGTGCATCGATTACCGGTGACTGAATCAACTCACAATCAAGAATAAATATCCGTTGCCGTGTATTGATGAGCTCTTCGATCAGCTTTCGGGAGCGGAGTATTTCTCAAAGATAGACCTCAGGTCAGGTTATCATCAGCTTAAAATTAAAGAAGAGGACATTTATAAATCAACTTTTTGAAGTCGTTATGGCCACTATGAATTCGTGGTAATGCCATTCGGGTTAACTAATGCCCCAGCAGCATTCATGCAACTTATGAACAATGTCTTCCAGCCATATCTGGACCAGTTCATCGTCATCTTCATTGATGATATCTTGATATATTCCAAGACAAAAGAGGAACATGAAGAACATCTGAAAATAGCTTTACAAACACTTAGAGAACATAAACGCTATGCTAAGTTAAATAAGTGCGAATTCTGGCTCAAGGAAGTTTCATTCCTAGGCCACATTATTTCAAAAGAAGGTATTGTTGTGGATCCTTCTAAGGTAGAAGTTGTCAAGAATTGGAGTCGGCCAACGACTGTATCAGAAGTAAGAAGTTGTCTGGGTCTAGCTGGTTATTATAGGAGATTCATTAAGGACTTCTCAAAAATTGTTGTTCCTTTAACTAAACTTACAAGAAAACAAAATCATTTTGTCTAATCAAAGGAATGTGAAAAGAGCTTTCAAACTCTTAAAAATCATCTTACTACAGCTCTTATTTTATCACTACCGATGGAGGGTGGCGGATTTGAAGTATATACGGATGCGTCTGGTATTGGCTTAGGATATGTCCTCATGCAGAATGGAAAGGTAATATGTTATCCTTCAAGACAATTGAAGCATCACGAGGAAAGTTATCCTATGCATGACTTAGAATTGGCAGCTATTATATTACCTTGAAAATTTGGCGTCATTATCTCTATGGAGAAAAGTTTACGGTCTGCTCGGACCACAAAAGCTTGAAGTATTTATTTTCTCAAAAAGAGCTAAATATGAGGCAGAGGAGATGGTTAGAATATCTCAAAGATTTTGAGTTTGCTATTCAATATCATCTTGGCAAGGTTAATGCTGTAGCAGATGCACTTAACAGAAAATCAATGGGTATGCTATCAAGTCTTATGATTAGTGTGACTAACCTTATTCCTCAATTTGCGCAGTTGAACTTAGATATTGACAGGAAGGAGAATTGTTTCATAGCTAATATCCGAGCTCAACCTACATTAATAGAGGATCTGGTCAAGTTACAAGATGATGATCCGGTTTTACTGGAAATTAAGGTCAATGTTAAACAAAGGCCGGATTTTTCTATTTCCAATGATGGAAGATTGCTATTCAAGGGCCGAATATGTGTACCAGATCATGAGACTACAAAGAAACTGATCCTAGATGAAGCACATAATTCCAAGTACGCCATTCATCCAGGAGGTACAAAGATGTATCAAGATCTTAAAAGAAATTTCTGGTGGCCCAATATGAAGAGAGAAATAGTTGATTTCGTGTCCCGTTATCTCACCTGCCAACAAGTAAAAGCCGAACATTTTAGACCCGCAGGTAAATTACATCCCTTGAATATTCCCAAATGGAAATGGGAGAGTATAGGGATGGACTTCATTATGGATTTACCCAAGACCAGAGGAGGACATGATGGAATATGGGTAATCATAGACCGATTGACTAAATCCGCACACTTCATACCAATAAAGAGTCGATGGTTTGTGGATATCCTAGCAGCAATATACATGAGGGAAATTATCAAATTACATGGTGTCCCAGTCACTATTATATATGATAGAGATCCTCGATTCACATCACATTTCTGGAAGGGTCTACAACATTCATTAGGGACTATATTGAATTTCAGCACAGCCTTTCATCCACAAACTGATGGTCAGACGGAGAGAACAAATCAGGTAGTAGAAGATATGCTCAGGGCTTGTGCTATTGACTTTGGAGGTAGTTGGCATGATCACTTGTCTCTAGTAGAATTTGCATATAACAATAGTTATCAGGCTAGCATACGAATGGCACCTTTTGAAGCACTATATGGAAAAAGTTGTCGATCACCAATATGTTGGAGTGAAATAGGGGAAAGATAATTTCTAGGCCCCAACCTTATCAGGGATTCTACAGAGAAGATCAAGCTCATCCAAGAAAGAATGAAAATGGCGCAAGATAGGCAAAAGTCTTATGTCGATAATCGAAGACGTGACTTGGAGTTTCAGGTGGGAGATCATGTATGTCTGAAGGTTTCTCCAGGTCGTGACATTCGAAGATTTGGCATCAAAGGAAAGCTAACTCCAAGATTCATTGGTCCATTTGAAATTCTTGAAAGGGTCGGTGAAGTGGCTTATAGACTGGCTTTACCTCCACAATTAGTAGGAGTTCATGACGTGTTTCATGTCTCTATGCTAAAGAAGTATGTATATGATCCTGACCATGTTATCACTTATGATAATTTGGAGATCCAAAAAGACCTGACATACGAGCAGAAACCAGTCAGGATTCGAGAATGAGAAGTGCGTCAGCTCAGGAATAAAACCATTCCTATGGTCCAAGTCCAATGGACGAAGCAATGGCCACACGAAGCAACATGGGAAACAGAAGAATCTATGCGTAAAAGATTCCCAGAATTATTCAACTGTAAGTACACTCTCCACAATCCATGTATTGAATTTGGGGACCAAATTCTTTTAAGTGGGGGAGGGTGTAGTGCCCCAGAATTTATATAAATAAAATTTGAATTATAAAATGATTTTTTCTAAAATTTATAAGGGCTAAATAGATTTATAAATATATTAATAAATTAATAAGTCATTATGAGGCCCAATTATGTTAAATAATTAATCTAACCTATTTGATTAAGACCCAAGAGATTCAAGGACCAAGCCTATTAAGTTTGGCCCATATTCTAGAAGGTTATTTAGCCTATTCATGGATTTTAAAGGATAAATACCACTTATTTAGATAATTATATAGATAAAACGAATAAAAGAGTTTTTATAAATTGAAACTCTATACACGTTTGATGTAACGGTCTATCGGGAGACCACTACAGCCATGTAACGCACTAGTCCTGATACGTTACACCCTATCAGATCCGTGGAGAGAAGGAAGAGCAAAAAGATTGGATCTTTGCTATCCTATCCACTAGGGATCAAGATGGAAGGACTCATAGATGTGTTGAGGACTCTCAGAAGACGATCTAAGCTTTAACAAGGACTCTAGGATCGATCTAATCTTCAAACCCTAGCCAAAACCCTATAAATAAGACCTAGTTCTGAACTGAGCGACCCTTACTTTTGGCTCGTGAAGAATCAAGGTAAGGAGTCATAATTTCGGGTAAGTTATTTAGAAGATTTTGTTTAGTATACTTTAGACTAATAGTTCTCCAAATTTCATGTTAGGAGATCAAGCAACCAAGGAGATTGAAGCTTCCAAAGTTGCTGGTTCGACCTTAGCAACCCAGGAAACTGAACGCAAGTCCTCTGAAGATCAGGAGATTAGGACGTCTAAACGAGGTAATTAGAGTTCAATCCTTTAGAACTTTTTGTTCCCAATAGTTTCATCTTCTTACCCTCAAATTTTCATATCTTTAGGTCAAGAAGTCATGGAGTTAGAGCAGCGGGAAATTGCTGGAAAACCACTGGAAAAGGAGAACTAGGGCTCGATTTTCAGACTCAAATTAGAAGCTTAAAGTTTAGTTAAGAGGTAGGTCATCTCATGATTGGCAAAAACATATTATTAGGGATAAAAGCCCTCTGATTGTGTTTGATTTCATGCACTATAGATCATGGATTTCATGTTTTAGTAGAGTCATGCATACATGTGTATTCTTAACCCTAACTAAGTTAAAAGGAACTTTCTTGTCAAATTCACAGAAAACCCATGCATGCTATTAGTTCAGCCTTCATTTTATCATATGGAAGTTTATATATGATTTCCAGACATGATGTAAGTTGAAACCTTAGATCTTTTTATCTATTATTGTAAGCAGAAGCTCTGACGGATTAAGGTAGGACCGTCACATGACTGTAACGGCCTTATGATAAACCGCCACACTCTCTGTTGTGTTTAAACTGTTCTGTTGTCTCTAACGCACCATAGTAGGAGCGTTACAATACGGTAACGGCCCCGCGACAGACCGTCACACGGCTGTAACGCGCCTACGATAGACCGTTAGAACACTATTTTCTATCAACTCGAGACGGAATGAAAATTAGTCAAGTCTATTTATAAATAAGCCTGGTTTAAGCCAAGGGTTGATATTCTAAGTTCCTAGATGGCTTGATAATGGTCTAGGACTTATCATATCGATCAAGGAACTTAATATAATGAATGGAAGTTAAGAAATATACCGTTATGCTGCCGATTTGTTTCCATGAGCATAACATAGTATAAGTCATTCTTGATCTCTCATATTATAAATTGAAGCGTTCATGCATTGATTATTGTTATCATGAGCTTATTTGAACTTATTACATTATTGGCCATACTTTATTGTTACATGCGTGGAAATAGCTTGATTTGTACTTGAAGATGCGATCGAGCACTGATTGTGTTCAAGGGCTCTATGCTAGTCCCCTCGGCTGATTGTCGGAAACATACTATTATAAACCATGGGGTATAATTCTACTGGCGTCGCATTGCGCTGGGAGTACTTTCTTTATAAATAAGTGAAAATCTACGGCACGACATGACATTCTTGTACATGACTTTCTTGCTTGATATTCCACAGAAATTCACGAAGTACTTGCTCATAAGTAAAAGATATTAGAGTGATGATTATGTGGCTTGATAGTACATTCTCGATACATTCTTGTTGATGAAAGACCAATATCATGTTCTTGTTACGTTCTTGCTAGTTCCTTCTTGCTCTCATTCTATGTTACATAATCGTTTTGTTACTTTGGTTACTCGCATGATTGATCGCATTTCACATGATTTTACCTAAATTCTTTAGAGCTAAAATGCTAATTACTTTGATAATGCTAATCATTTTGATGTGAAGATACCTACTAGGCAAGTGTGCTCATTACCTATTTCCAATCTTTTTCAATAGATACAAGTGATTCAAATTCAGATTCGAGTTATACAAGTAGCGGGTCCGAGAGTGAATGAAGATGAGCGAAGACTTAGGAAGTCTACATGTTTAGATTGAATCTATGTAATTTTCTATTTTTTCTTGAGTCTAGTATGATGAAGGAAGTTGAATTAATGATTGTACTTGAATATTTGATAGGATAATGGAATGAAAGTTGAAGTTGAATACATTTGTGCAATTGCATTCTTATGTGTGTGATTGTCTTGCGCTCTGATCATTATTGCTTGCAAGAGGCTTACCATGCCGGCTGTTCGCGCTCCCCGAGTTGGTCTTCCGCTGTAATAAAGGCTCGGGGCGTGACAGTTAAGTTGGTATCAGAGCCTACGTCTCAGGACTTAGGGGAAAAGAACCATGTCATAGGATAAGTCCAAGGTTTAAGGACCCCAACCTATGAACTAAGGAAGAAATTTGCATACCCATGTGAGAATTGGGTAGAGCCCGGGATAAGATAGTTAATTAGCTTCAAGGTTATTTTCTCCCAATTCCATGAGAAATAATAAGTTGTTATATTTCTCTCAGGTACCTTATTTTACAAATGGCTCATCGCGTAGATTGGGATGACATGCAACAAACGGTTGCCGGCCTTACTCAGGCATTACAAACCATAGCGCAAGGAGGCGCAGGGGTAAGGGATGGTGACTTACATCGCAATTTCTGGAGTTTAAATCCTCCACGTTTCTATGGTTCTTCTAATCCGGACGAAGCAGAGAACTGGATTGACGAGATGAATCGTATATTTGACGTCATCCAATGCACCAATCAAGAGAAGGTGCGTCTTGCAACCTTTCAACTCAACAAAGATGCCCGTACATGGTGGAAGTCGGTTCCGGCACCTTCGGCCAATGCACCTCATACATGGGATGGTTTCCTCCCCCTATTCCGTGCCAAGTACTTTTCTGAGCACGTAAAAGAGAGAAAGGCTATGGAGTTCGCCACTCTTCAGCAAGGAATGATGACGGTTGTCGAATATGAACTACAATTCTCAAGGCTTGCACCTTACGCACCACATTTAATCAGTACCGATCTATTGAAGGCAAATCGGTTTATGGACGGGTTACGACCCGGTTTCATCCAGCAGCTCGGGACCCAAAACATCCGCACTTATGCGGAGATGGTTCAGCGGGCGTACCTATGTGAAAGGACCTTAGAGAAGGTCAAGAAATTGAAAGGAAAGGGAGAAGAATCCAGCCGACGTTCTGATCGGTGTTATAAGAAAGAGAAATTCAGTATCACGGAACCTTACAAAATCCGTGATAGTAAGAAAAGATCCAGGAGCGGGAATGGTGGAAGCTCTTAAAAGAATAAGAAAGTCAAGGAGGAGAAGGAGCAAGTCGCCACGGCTTGCACGTTTTGCGAGAAGTTCGGCCATTCGGCTGAAGAGTGCTGGAAGCGCCTTGGCGCTTGTTTAAGATGTGGCAGCCGGGAGCATCACATGTCGGATTGCCCTCTTATGAAGGACCAGTCATCTGGTAGTGGACGTAGGAGGCAGGCTCGCCCCAATGCCGTTCTAGAAGAGGAGGAAGCGCCCAGGGATTATGGGCTTATGGAAGGTACTCTTCAAATTTGTTCTCGTCCTGCATTTGTGCTATTTGATACTAGTGCCTCTCATTCTTTTATTTCTACTACCATTGCAAAAACATTACCAATCGCGTCAGTTCCCTTACCTTCGGATCTTGCTATTACTACACCCTTAGGTTCTGGAACAAAGCTTACCAACTATAACCCTGATATCGAGGTGATTGTAGAAGGCCACAATCTCCCTGCAAACCTCGTATGCCTTGACATGAAAGGTTATGATGTCATTTTAGGGGTAGATTGGCTTGTAGATCATGATGTTTATATCAATTGCCGAAACGGGATTATATCCTTCCGAAAACCCAGTCTTCCAAAATTCTCTTTCCTTGGCATTAAATACAAGAAACATCCCACTATCATATCCCCACTTCACGCTTGCAAACTTATCTCGCAAGGATGTGAAACTTTTCTTGCTTCTGTCGTTATTACGAAGTCCAAGGAGATTATCTTAGCAGACATTCCTATTGTAAATGAGTTCTCCGATGTGTTCCCATCCGAATTACCCAGTTTACCACCCGAGAGGGAAGTGAACTTCACTATTGAACTCATTCCAGGAGCAGCACATGTTTCTATAGCCCCTTACAGGATGTCCCCTACGGAACTTAAGGAATTGAAAAGGCAGTTGGAAGAACTTCTGGATAAGGGCTTCATCAGACCTAGCACATCCCCTTAATGTGCGCCTGTTCTATTTGTGAAAAAGAAGGATGGTTCTCTCAGGCTATACATCGATTACCGACGACTGAATCAACTCACAATCAAGAATAAATATCCGTTGCCGTGTATTGATGAGCTCTTCGATCAGCTTTCGGGAGCGGAGTATTTCTCAAAGATAGACCTCAGGTCAGGTTATCATTAGCTTAGAATTAAAGAAGAGGACATTTATAAATCAACTTTTCGAAGTAGTTATGGCCACTATGAATTCGTGGTAATGTCATTCGGGTTAACTAATGCCCCAGCAGCATTCATGCAACTTATGAACAATATCTTCCAGCCATATTTGGACCAATTCATCGTCATCTTCATTGATGATATCTTGATATATTCCAAGACAAAAGAGGAACATGAAGAACATCTGAAAATAGCTTTACAAACACTTAGACAACATAAACTCTATGCTAAGTTAAATAAGTGCGAATTCTGGCTCAAGGAAGTTTCATTCCTAGGCCACAATATTTCAAAAGAAGGTATTGCTGTGGATCCTTCTAAGGTAGAAGCTGTCAAGAATTGGAGCCGGCCAACGACTGTATCAGAAGTAAGAAGTTTTCTGGGGCTAGCTGGTTATTATAGGAGATTCATTAAGGACATCTCAAGAATTGTTGTTCCTTTAACTAGACTTACAAGAAAAGAAAATCTTTTTGTCTGGTCAAAGGAATGTGAAAAGAGCTTTCAAACTCTTAAAAATCATCTTACTACAGCTCCTATTTTATCACTACCGATGGAGGGTGGTGGATTCGAAGTATATATGGATGCGTCTGGTATTGGCTTAGGATGTGTCCTCATGTAGAATGGAAATGTAATATGTTATTCTTCAAGACAATTGAAGCGTCACGAGGAAAGTTATCCTGTGCATGACTTAGAATTGGCAGCTGTTATTTTGCCTTGAAAATTTGGCGTCATTATCTCTATGGAGAAAAGATTACGCTCTACTCAGACCACAAAAGCTTGAAGTATTTATTTTCTCAAAAAGAGCTAAATATGAGGCAGAGGAGGTGGTTAGAATATCTCAAAGACTTTGAGTTTACAATTCAATATCATCATGGCAAGGCTAATGCTGTAGCAGATGCACTCAGCAGAAAACCAATGGGTATGCTATCAAATCTTATGATTAATGTGACTAACCTTATTCCTCAATTTGCATAGTTGAACTTAGATATTGAGAGGAAGGAGAATTGTTTCATACCTAATATCTGAGCTCAACCTACATTAATAGAGGATCTGGTCAAGTTACAAGATGATGATCTGATTTTATTAGAAATTAAGGCAATTGTTAAACAAAGGCCGGATTTTTCTATTTCCAATGATGGAAGATTGTTATTCAAGGGCCGAATATGTGTTCCAGATCATGAGACTACAAAGAAACTGATCTTAGATGAAGCACATAATTCCAAGTACGCCATTCATCAGGAGGTACAAAGATGTATCAAGATCTTAAAAGAAATTTCTGGTGGCCCAATATGAAGAGAGAAATAGTTGATTTCGTGTCCCGCTATCTCACCTGCCAACAAGTAAAAGCTGAACATTTTAGACCCGCAGGTAAATTACATCCCTTGAATATTCCCGAATGGAAATGGGAGAGTATAGGGATGACTTCATTATGGATTTACCCAAGACCAGAGGAGGACATGATGGAATATGGGTAATCATAGACCGATTGACTAAATCCGCACACTTCATACCAATAAAGAGTCGATGGTCTATGGATATCCTAGCAGCAATATACATGAGGGAAATTGTCAAATTACATGGTGTCCCAGTCACTATTATATATGATAGAGATCCTCGATTCACATCACATTTCTGGAAGGGTCTACAACATTCATTAGGGACTAGATTGAATTTCAGCACAGCCTTTCATCCACAAACTGATGGTCAGACAGAGAGAACAAATCAGGTAGTAGAAGATATGCTCAGGGCTTGTGCTATTGACTTTGGAGGTAGTTGGCATGATCACTTGTCTCTAGTAGAATTTGCATATAACAATAGTTATCAGGCTAGCATACGAATGGCACCTTTTGAAGCACTATATGGAAAAAGTTGTCGATCACCAATATGTTGGAGTAAAATAGGGGAAAGATAATTTCTAGGCCCCGACCTTATCAGAGATTCTACATAGAAGATCAAGCTCATCCAAGAAAGAATGAAACTGGCGCAAGATAGGCAAAAGTCTTATGCCGATAATCGAAGACGTGACTTGGAGTTTCAGGTGGGAGATCATGTATGTCTGAAGGTTTCTCCAGGTCGTGGCAATCGAAGATTTGGCATCAAAGGAAAGCTAACTCCAAGATTCATTGGCCCATTTGAAATTCTTGAAAGGGTCGGTGAAGTGGCTTATAGACTGGCTTTACCTCCACAATTAGTAGGAGTTCATGACGTGTTTCATGTCTCTATGCTAAAGAAGTATGTATATGATCCTGACCATGTTATCACTTATGATAATTTGGAGATCAAAAATACCTGACATACGAGCAGAAACCAGTCAGGATTCGAGAACGAGAAGTGCGTCAACTCAGGAATAAAACCATTCCTATGGTCCAAGTCTAATGGACGAAGCAATGGCCACACGAAGCAACATGGGAAACGGAAGAATCTATGCGTAAAAGATTCCCAGAATTATTCAACTGTAAGTACACTCTCCACAATCCATGTATTGAATTTAGGGACCAAATTCTTTTAAGTGGGGGAGGGTGTAGTGCCCCAGAATTTATATAAATAAATTTTGAATTATAAAATGATTTTTTCTGAAATTTATAAGGGCTAAATAGATTAATAAATGGATTAATAAATTAATAAGTCATTATGAGGCCCAATTATGTTAAACAATTAATCTAACCTATTTGATTAAGACCCAAAAGATTTAAGGATCAAGTCCATTAAGTTTGGCCCATATTCTAGAAGGTTATTTAGCCTATTCACGGATTTTAAAGGATAAATATCACTTATTTAGATAATTATATACATAAAACGAATAAAAGAGTTTTTATAAATTGAAACTCTATACACGTTTGATGTAACGGTCTATCGGGAGACCGCTACAGCCATGTAACGCACTAGTCCTGATGCGTTACACCCTGTCAGATCCGTGGAGAGAAGGAAGAGCAAAGAGATTGGATCTTTGCAATCCTATCCACGAGGGATCGAGATGGAAGGACTCATAGATGTGTTGAGGATTCTCAGAAGATGATCTAAGCTTTAACAAGGACTCTAGGATCGATCTAATCTTCAAACCCTAGCCAAAACCCTATAAATAGGACCTAGTTCTGAACTGAGCGACCCTTACTTTGGGCTCGTGAAGAATCAAGGTAATGAGTCATAATTTCGGGTAAGTTATTTAGAAGATTTTGTTTAGTATACTTTAGACTAATAGTTCTCCAAATTTCATGTTAGGAGATCAAGCAACCAAGGAGATTGAAGCTTCCAAAGTTGCTGGTTCGACCTTAGCAACCCAGGAAACTGAACGCAAGTCCTCTGAAGATCAGGAGATTAGGACGTCTAAACGAGGTAATTAGAGTTCAATCCTTTAGAACTTTTTGTTCCCAATAGTTTCATCTTATTACCCTCAAAATTTCATATCTTTAGGTCAAGAAGTCGTGGAGTTAGAGCAGCGGGAAATTGCTGGAAAATCATTGGAAAAGGAGAACTAGGGCTCAGTTTTCAGACTCAAATTAGAAGCTTAAAGTTTAGTTAAGAGGTAGGTCATCTCATGATTGGCAAAAACATCTTGTTAGGGATAAAAGCCCTCTGATTGTGTTTGATTTCATGCACTATAGATCATGGATTTCATGATTTAGTAGAGTCATGTATACATGTGTATTCTTAGCCCTAACTAAGTTAAAAGGAACTTTCTTGTCAAATTCACAGAAAACCCATGCATGCTATTAGTTCAGCCTTCATTTTATCATATAGAAGTTTATATATGAATTCCAGACATGATGTAAGTTGAAACCTGAGATCTTTTTATCTATTATTGTCAGCAGAAGCTCTGACGGATCAAGGTAGGACCGTCACATGACTGTAACGGCCTTACGATAAACCGTCACACTCTCTGTTGTGTTTAAACTGTTCTGTTGTCTCTAACGCACCATAGTAGGAGCGTTACAATACTGTAACGGCCCCGCGACAGACCGTCACACGGCTGTAACGCACCTATGATAGACCGTTAGAACACTGTTTTCTGTCAACTCGAGACGGAATGGAAATTAGTCAAGTCTATTTATAAATAAGCCTAGTTATATAAGTTTTAACCTTATTTCATGACTTGGAGTTTACTTATCGATTCATGATAGGAAAATTCGTGTTGTAAGCACTTTGAGTTATTTTAAAGCATATGTTAATTTCATGAGCCAAAATTCTATACTTTGTATCTAAATCATGATTTCAAATGATGTATTGATGAAGTTTATCATGATTTCCTATTATTACACATCCTCTCTATCAATAGAGTCATTTCCTTAAGTACATGGAACATATTTCGGTATGTTGTCCATTAGTTCACACGTCGCACTATAGGAACATTATTCTTGAACTTGAGGACCTCTCTATTAGATATTCCTTCCAATGGACTAGGAAATCTTGTTTCAAGGCCTCTGTAATTCTCCGCAAGTCTGGGATTCCCACTAGGACGTCGAGTTGGTTGTACCATGAAAGCCCAATCATTAGAAAATACTATCGATGGTTTCTGGCTTTTGATATGTAACAGATCTAGATTGGACCGTCAGGCTTATCTAACGGCCCAATGAACGACCGTCACATGTACTAAGTCCATCTTTATTTCTTTCGGATTCAGACCATTGTAACGGCCCAATACTGGAGCGTCACATTATGTAACGGCCCAGTACAAGACCGTCACAACTCTTGAGTACATTAACCCAAGGTTTGACCCAAGGGTTGATATTCTAAGTTTCTAGATGGCTTGATAATGGTCTAGGACTTATCATATCGATCAAGGAACTCAATATAATGAATGGAAGTTAAGAAATATACCGTTATGCTGCCGATTTATTTCCATGAGCATAACATAGTATAAGTCATTCTTGATCTCTCATATTCTAAATTGAAGCGTTCATGCATTGATTATTGTTATCATGAGCTTATTTGAACTTATTACATTCTTGGCCATACGTTATTGTTACATGCGTGGAAATAGCTTGATTTATATTTGAAGATGCGATCGAGCACTGATTGTGTTCAAGGGCTCTATGCTAGTCCCCTCGGCTGATTGTCGGAAACATACTATTATAAACCATGGGGTATGATGCTACTGGCGTCGCATTGCACCGGGAGTACTTTTTTTATAAATAAGTGAAAATCCACGGCACGACATGACATTCTTGTACATGACTTTCTTTCTTGATATTCCACAGAAATTCACGAAGTACTTGCTCATAAGTAAAATATACTAGAGTGATGATTATGTGGCTTGATAGTACATTCTCGATACATTCTTGTTGATGAAAGGTCAATATCATGTTCTTGTTACGTTCTTGCTAGTTCCTTCTTGCTCTCATTCTATCTTACATAATCGTTTTGTAACTTTGGTTACTCGCATGATTGACCGCATTTCACATGATTTTACCTAAATTCTTTAGAGCTAAAATGCTAATTACTTTGATAGTGCTACTCATGTTGATGCGAAGATACCTACCGGGCAAGTGTGCTCATTAACAATTTCTAATCTTTTTCAGGAGATGGAAGTGATTCAAATTCGGATTCGAGTTATACAAGTAGCGGGTCCGAGAGTGAATGAAGATGAGCGAAGACTTAGGAAGTCTACATGTTTAGATTGAGTCTATGTAATTTTCCATTTTTTCTTGAGTCTAGTATGATGAAGGAAGTTGAATTAATGATTGTACTTGAATATTTGATAGGATAATGGAATAAAAGTTGAAGTTGAATACATTTGCGCAATTGCATTCTTATGTGTGTGATTGTCTTGCGCTCTGATCATTCTTGCTTGCAAGAGGCTTACCATGCCGGCTATTCACGCTTCCCGAGTTAATCTTCCGCTGTAATAAAGGTTCGGGACGTGACACCATTGGCACACCACTCTTGGCCTTCAAACGGTGCACCCTTTCGCCGGTGCACTCACCTTGGCTTACCCTCGCCCGGTGGACCTCGCCAGTTCCAGCGGCACACTGCCCTGTGCCCCTTCACCGGCACACTGCCGAATGCCCTCCACCTGGTGCAGTCCCGAACGCCACTCTAGCGATGCACCCTTGGCATCCTCCACACGGTGCACTCCACGGCCTCCATCCGGTGAGGCTGCCAAGCCTCCTACCCGGTGCAAGGCTTCTCTTCTCCACCCGGTGGACCTGCCAAAGCGTCCCACCCTTATTACGATCCCCTGTTTCGTTCGAACACAGAGCATTGAATGCTCATGTCTCTGGCTCGCGCTCCGGTCAACAGCGAAGCGGTACCAGGCCATCGGCATCAACCTCGGCCAACCCTGTGAAGACACGCTGGCTACCTCCTGCTGTCTCTACGCATAGGCCATTTAATGGCCCCCAGATGGATGAAGAAGAGAAGAGAAGAAGAAGAAGGCTTGGCCTTCGAAGCTGCCAACCCCCATTCGGTATATAAGGGGATTAATCCACTCCAAAAGAGCTCTCTCTCTTGCCGACTGACTCTCTAGAGAGGCAGAACGAAGAAGAAAAAAAGAAGAGAAGAAGAGAGGAGAGGCTGCCGCTCCATCCACCGCCGTCCGCGCGAAGAGAAGAAGAGAGGAGAGCCGGTTGCTCCGTCTACCGTCGTCCACGCAAAGAGAAGAGAGAGAAGAGAAGAAGAAAGTGAGTGAGTGTGAGAGAGCGGAGAGGTGAGGTCTGGAGGGGAGGAGCTCATGCTCTGTCCCCTCCCCTCTTCCATCGTTTTGGTGCCCTGCTATTTCATCGTTTTCTCCACTTTTGGGCCCTTTTCTTTTTCTTCCCCTTCACATTGTACAAGCCTCTGAGCGCATCCCTTTTGCAAGGAATAAAAAAAAGGTTTGCAAGTGCTTCTTTGCATGAATGTTTGATCTCTTGCATCTTTTAGAGGATTAGCAGGTGGGTCTACTCAACAGAATGAGCTAGGCTTGAAGCTAATACCTTGAAGGACACCTCTTGTCAAGGTTGCCTTCGCCTACCTCGCCGTCGCCTTCACTGGCACCCCCCTGGCTCGCCTCACCCAGCACGCTTCCCCCCTTGCTCGCTCTGGCACACCCGTGGCTTGCCTTCGCTGGCACACGCTGGTTGGCTTTCGCTCGGCACACCTCAACCTATCTCGCCTGGTACACCCTCAGCCTGCCCCTGTCGGTACACTCTCCAGCCTTTGCCTGGCACACCCTAGCCCAGCCTTACTCGGCACACCCCGATTGGCTTTTGCCCGTCACTCCTCACCAACCCTTACCTTGAAGCGTTTACCTTGAAGCACACCTCAACACATTCCAGCCCGGCACACTCTCGGCTAGTCCCTGCCGGCACATTACAATACACCTCCACCCGGCACACCATTGGGCCATCTCCACCCGGTGCACCCAGCTTGCCCCTCTATCCGGTGCACCCTCAGCCTGTTTTACTCCAGTGTTTTCCCCGCTTGTTGACTTCCGTGTTTTCCGGAGTTTTCTTGAAGGTGTTGCTGCATATGCGCACACCTTGACTTGTCGGGTCATGCCACTTCTTGTGGGTGTGTACCCTTACACCCCCCTAGCTCTTGGGTCCGGGAGAGATACTGTCGAATTTTCACCAGAATTAATATAATAATAATAATAATAATAAAGCAATAATGCAAAATAAATAATAAATAAACGAAATAAACAACAATGGAGCAACTTTTCCGAAATAACAAAGAACCACAGAGATCCCGAATAACCGAACACCCGCGTCATTATGACGGGTTGCCGAACATAACCACAAACATGATCTACATGAATAAAAGAAAACCAAACCAAAGCTCCATGCATGCATTTCATGAATAAAAAAAGGGAAACTCCTCACGTGTGTCTCATGAATAGAGGGACCTTCCCCCACCCAGCCACAACTGCACCGACCCTCGAACCAACCTGCCCTTCTACCCGGCACACCCTCAGGCAACCTTACCCGGTGCACCCAACTTGCCCCTCTACCCGGTACACTCTTGGCCTACCCCTGTCAAGTACACTCTAGCCCGTTCACCCGGCGCACCCAACCTGCCCCTCTACCCGGGACACCCCAGCCTGCCTAGCCCGGCACACCCTAACCTGCCTGGCCCGGTACGCTCTTCAAGCCCTTTGCCCGGCACACCCTTTAGCCCCTCTACTCGGCGCGCCGGTGGTCTCATTCGCCTGGTACGCTCTCTTGGCCTCCTCCAATGCACTCTCGGTACACCTGAAATGCAATAGTATGATAAAAAGAAGCATAATAATAAAATAATAATAATAAAAAAGAATAATAAAATAAATAGATAAAAAAAGGAACATAACGCACAGGCAATAAAAGAAGAATCAATGAACGTAAGAAAACCAAATGAATAAATAAATAATAGTAATAGCTAATAATAATAATAATGAATAGAACGAGACAGCTCTCGTCATCCCCGGACCCTATGCACGGGAATATCATTAAGACCTTCGTGGGTCACGCTTAGACCTCGGGTTCCTCCCAATCATGGTCATTGCCTGACCCATATCCTAGGCCTATAGCCCGCTATCTTTGAACATGTCTTTGTTTTGGGATCTAATCCCAGGATTTAACCGAATGTTTTCCGTCTCTCTAGACAATAAATTTGTCGTACCCCAGCACACATATGCTCCGGTTTTCCCGTGACGATTACGATATTTTGAAGCCGGACACTCGTCTGAACATTAAATGGTCCCCCTGAGTGACCGATATGTTTCGAATGCTTGTTTCCCAAGACATAGGGTTTTCCAGCTGATTCAAGATCGCTATCATCTTGTTTCTCTCGATATAATTTTCTGGCCATGAGGCCCTGATTCCTGGCAATTAATCAAGGGTGTTCTCCTCTCCGAGGGGATGTAATTAACATCGTGACCTTTTTGACACTGTAGGTTTTGGTCCCGACACGAACTACACAATTGTCTGATCAGTCAGATCACGCGCACCAAGGGCTTCCACGAATCCCGAACAAATCGTCACTATGTGACTGGCACGCCCACTCACTTAATAAACCAATAAACAAATAAGAGACCAATATGTTAATAAAAAGTGCGTCCACAAGTCTGGCACGCCCGGTGGGACGTAAACCACCCTTCATCTCTTCGCCGGATTCAGGGCCTCATGGCCTCCTAATAAACAATGTTTGCCTACTTTGATGAATTGCATGTGCTGTCTCCGCCAGCCCTATGGGGAGAAAAGCCGGGCTAGGCGCAATTATCTTTGTGGTCTCAAAGATGCTACTCCGAGGCACATGCAGCTTCCAGGAATCATGAAGGCTACTGAAAAAAAGAAGAAAGAAAGAAGAAGGGAGGGGAAATCGAACCCCAATTCCCTAAGAAGAAAAGAAAGAAAGAAGAAAGAAGAAAAGAAAGAAACAAAAAAGGAAGAGAAAGAATTGGCGAGAGAGGGTTGTACGGCCATATCCGTCGAGACCCGTGCTGAATAATGATTGCCACTGTGGGATCGATGCGGTGGAGCGAACCACTCATCCCCTCCCTGAGGGGGTGAGTGCTCTCCTGCGTACCCACCTTGGTCTATTATACAAAAAGGAGAAGAGAAGAAAAGAAAGGACAAAAAGAAAGTTGGCAGGCATTGCCGACCAAAAGAACAAGAAGAAAGCCGGCATCCTGCCCGGCTCTAGAAGGGTCCAAGCCCGCCGTGCAATGCCCTGGCCCATTCCACCTTCCTGCTGCCCCTATCCGGCATAAGACGGCCCCTCGAGTGGCTATTAGAAGATCCAACAAGCCGCAACTGTGGCTTGATGAATTCCTGCCCGCCGTGAGGAATGCTTCATAGCATGAGGCCAGCACGGCCACGACTCCGAAGAGAGCATGCATCTACCCCACCATGGAGGCATAAGAAGTAAAGACTCTAACCCGCCATGGGGGCATAAGAAGCAAGGACTATACACCGCCATGGGGCCATAAGAAGCAAAAGATACAGCCCGTGTTGGGGGCATATGAAGAGAAATATACCCCGCTCTGGGGCGTAAGAGACAGATGAACACACTCCGGCCTAGGGGGCATACGAAACAAAAGCTACGCCCCGGCCTAGGGGCATCTGAAGAAGAAACACACACCCCGCCTGGGGCCATAAAAGCCATAAAGAATACAACCCAGCTTAGGGGCATTTGAAGGAGAAACACACCCCGCCTGGGGACATAGAAGTCATAAAGAATACACCCCGGCTTAGGGGCATCTGAAGAAGAAACACACACCCCGCTCTGGGGCATAAGAAGCATGAAGTTACACCCTGACCTAGGGGCACGTGAAGAAAAAAACACACCCCACCTTGGGTGCACAGGAAGCCAAACACACACCCCGCCTGGGCGCATAGAAGCCATAAATAATACATCCCCGGTTTAGGGGCATTTGAAGAAGAAACATACCTCGCCACGGGGGCATAGAGGTCATAAAGAGTACACCCCGGCTTAGGGGCATTTGAAGAAGAAACATACCCCACCACGGGGGCATAGAAGCCATAAAGAACACACCCCGCCTGGGGGCACAGAAGCAAAGAGGCATACCCTCCTGTTGTGCATGTGATTTCGATGATTACAAAATGACTTTGTGGTGTGGCCTTGCTTGGCCTTGTGCTTGAATGATAATGTAAGTGTGGAAACATCTGTATAAATATGCATAGCTACATGTGTGTATGAGATCATGGTGATGCATAATGAAAACGCGTATTTACATATGTTTGCATATTCACATTGAGTTTCATGATATGTAAGCGTATCTTGGCAATGTTATTTGAATGATTGAGCTCCCATATCATTACATATGCCTTAGATGCAATGGAAGATTCAAAGTTCCCCAAATGCTCATTGCATAAATGAATGTTTCCATAAAGACATAAACAAGCTAACACTATAATATCTTGTTTTGCAGGTGGTTCAAACACAATGGTCCTTCATGCACACATCCTTAATGTAGATGTTCACATTGGTGACTACATGGAAACATTATGTTGGTGTTCTTAATGAACTGAAAAATGCGTGATATCTTGTTGCCCATGGTTTTACATGCTCTGAACTGTATTTATAATTCATGCTTATTCATGTTTATGAACTGATTATGCCTCACATGAACGTTTGTTTTGAGTTGCTCTGAAATGTTTCACTTACATCCAAGTCTATACATTGCTTCAAGCTTCCAAGTCTATACATTGGCGTTCTTACATCCAAGTCTATACATTGCTTCAAGCTTCCAAGTCTATACATTGGCCTTCTATCTTCCAAGTCTATACATTGGCCTTCTATCTTTCAAAGTATGTACATTGGCCTTCAAGCTTCCAACTCTGTACATTGGCCTTCAAGCCAAGTCTGTACATTGGCCAAGTGTCTTGTGCCTTCAAGCTTTCAAAGTATGTACATTGGCCTTCAAGCCAAGTCTGTACATTGGCCAAGTGTCTTGTGCCTTCAAGCTTTCCAAGTCTATACATGGTTCATATACAAAGTCTGAACATTCTTCTTAGCAAGTCTCTACAGTCATGAGTATATTTCATGTGCATTTGAATGTGTAAAGTTATGGAGTTTTATGTGGAAGAATCAAGTTAAGGAGAACTCAATTTTTGATACATAAACTAACTTGATGTTTGTGGTTCTACAGGTTCACGGAAGGTTTTTAAACCCTCTCATGTCAAGTGAACAATGGTAACATCTAACCATTTTTATGTTAAGTTCCGGGTTGTTTTCATGCACATCTTTCATGAGATCTTAATGCATTGATGGTGGTTCATGCATTTTTCAAATGAGATTTTTTGGACTGTTAAAGTCAAGGTTTTTGGTTGCCTTGTGATGGACTAATGATTAATTCAATGTGAGCGTTAATGAAATAATCATACTTTTGGAAAGGCTCAAAATGTTCAATGAAAGTGCTCATTCAACTTGCATATGTTCATGCATATTCTTATTGTGAGCCTTGTGGCCAAAGATGCTAATTACACATTAAAGCTTCCATGTTTTGGTTGGTTAAATTGAGAAGTCAAATACATGATTAAATGGGTTCAATGATGTGTTTTAATGTCAACATGTTTATAGTGTTGTTGCTTGATGCAAAGATTTTGATTCTCAACTAACCACTTGCTTTTTCATGTTTTCAGATGAAAATACATGGTTAATCTACATGGGATAATGGTAACATCTAATCACATTTATTCCCTTGGAATCATGGAGGTTTAAAGTCTTTTTATAGCCCTTTCTAGCATGGGTCGACCCTATGGGTCGACCCCTAAGTGTTCTGGACCAAACAGAACACAACACTTTGACCCTGTGTGCAGGGGTCGACCCATGGGGTCGACCCCATGGGTCGACCCATGAAAACTGGGTATGTTTTTTGCTTCCGGCCGCCCTCTGGTTCCCCAGGGGTCGACCCATTCTGGCACGGGATTCTCGGGAGCATCCGAAACCCTATGAAATCATGTCTAAACTTTACCAAACTACCCCCCAATGGTTTCTAATGTTATTAGGGGGTTTCTAACATGTATTGGGAGGGTTTTATGTGTCTTTTGTCCACTCCTCTATATATATGAATGTGAACTCCGAATTTGCAAGGAGAGAAGCCCTAATGCATTTTGTTCTATCTTGTAGGGGGAGAAAAGGGGCAAAGCAACCAAGGAGCTCTTGAGGAAGGGTTATCATCTACATCCATGGAGATTTGGAGCTCGTGGTAGAAGAAGAAAAGAAGCGTCTCGAAGAGAGGAACGCGAGGACGCCGAAACCGCGGCCATCCGACAACGAGCCAAGAAGAGCCGGAGTCTTTCTTGAAGGGGGAGCTTCATACATGCTTTAACTTCTTTGATTCTGTCTCTAGAGTTTGTTTGGGGCTCAATGCGTCTATTTGTCTTTGCTTCTTAAATTTCTGAAAGGATATTTTGTGTGTGTGTTCGGAGAAAGGGTTCTCCGAGTGTTTGTGTTGATGCGTATGCGTCGGTTTGTGCGGAGGATATCCGCGGGTGTGCTTGAGCGTCATTTGGGGTGTGTTCCCCGTGTGTGTTTGGGGGTTTACTCCCGTGTGATTGTGTAGGCTTCATCCTACGTGTGTGTGTTGGAGCTTGGCTCCGTGTGTGTGTGGGGATTTATCCTCGGGCTGTTTTATACAGCAGTGAAGTCTCACCGGTTTGGTGAGGGGTGGACGTAGGGAGCCCGTCGTGGTCCCGAACCACCTTAAAAATTCCCGTGCATTGTGGTTTATGCTGTGGTGGTTTGCTTATTGTTCATATCTAGTTATCCGTTCGAGTGAGTACGGTGAGATTGAGAGAATCAAGTCTATTCTAATTAGTTTAAATTCTTCAATCTTGCTAATCTTGCTAATTCCGCTGTGAGCTAGTAAATAGTTTCAATTGGACATAATTTTAGTAGAGGGTTCTATTCACCCCCCCTCTAGAACCGTGTTCCTGCACTACGGGACCCAACAATTGGTATCAGAGCGAGGCTCTGTTGTCCTCAGATCTAACGATCTACAGAGTGATCC
Source organism: Amorphophallus konjac (assembly GCA_022559845.1). Lineage (NCBI taxonomy): Eukaryota > Viridiplantae > Streptophyta > Magnoliopsida > Alismatales > Araceae > Amorphophallus > Amorphophallus konjac. The sequence continues at coordinate 406,374,114 of CM040123.1, forward strand.
TAGTGCATTGTCAATCATGAATTTTTCTGTTGATCAAATCTCTATGAATTACCTGCCTATTTTTAATGGTCATGATTATATTTCTTGGAGAAATGCTATGTGTGTTTATCTTAGTTTGCATGAGCCTAATGTTTGGAAGGCCATATGTGAAGGTCCATACAAGCTTCATACTGAACATAACAAATGGGATGATATGCATGTCAAGAAAAATGTAATGAATCTTAGAGCATTGAATTTTCTCTTGAATGGGATTGAGTCTAATATACTTTCACAAATTCCCTTGTGTAGGTCGGCAAGAGACCTTTGGGACGAATTGGCACGGAAGTATGAAGAAGAAGTAATGGATCCATGCTTAATGGCTCATGGTGAAGAAATTTCAAATGAGGTAAATTCTAACTCTGACTCTGATGAAGACGAAATGTCATTTGAAGAACTTCTTGATGCTTATGAGGAGTTATCGAGTCGATATAAGAAAATTAAATCTGAAAATAAAAATCTGAAAAAGAAAACTAGTGAGAATGTGCATGCTAGTGTTTCTTGTGAAAAATGCATTGAGTTAGAATAAAAAATTGAAAATCTAGAAAATGATAATGAACTTCTAGAATCCAAAGTTGAATTATTTTCAGATGAAATGTCTTGTATGAATGAAGAGCTTGAAATGTTCAGAAAATCTAATACTGCTCTTGAAATTGAAAATGATTCCGATGATTTGCTTGATCAGAACAAACTCTTGTTGTCTAAGATTTCATTGCTTGAAGAAACTGAAAAATGTCTTAGAAACAAGTTAGATTCCTTATCTGACGATGATAAAATGCTTGAAAAACTTCTTGATTCTGAAATTGATAGTAAGAGCATCATGTTTGAAAATGAGGAACTTAAAAAGAAAAATGGTGCCATGCTAATCGAGAATGCTTTGCTTGAAGGTAGATTGAACAGTTTTGATAAAAGTGAAAAAGAAAATGCGTTGTTGAAATCTGAAAATGAAAGGTTGAAACAATTAAACAACGCCATGTCTGAAAGACCGCTAGTTCTTGAAAAAGGAAAATCTGTGGTTGTTAATGAATGTGAAAAATTGCATGTGCTGGAACAAGAACTTGAAAGCTATAAAACTGCAAATAAAGTGTTAAGTGAATGTAATGTTTGCAATGAACAAGAAATTGCTAGCTATGAGTTGCACATTGCATCTCTTGAAAATGAAATCATTGATTTGAATGCATCTTTGTCCAAATTTGTCAAGGGGAAAGACAACCTAGATAAAATCTTGGGGACCAATGTGAATTTTCAAAGGGAAGGTCTTGGGTATGAACCCACTAAAAAGAAAGCTTTTGGTCTGAAAACCCAAACGTCATTCATGCATGCTTCATGTTCTTCTAATGCATCTTTTGTTGAGAAACCCCAGATTAAAAATCATTCCCAACCTAGGACCAAGAAATTTGCTTCATCACCCAACTGTCAAAATGGTCCTAAGAGTCATAATAGAAAATTTGATTCTCACCAAAATCATGAAAAGCATGCTCATGTTCCTAAAAGTTCAAAGTTGAGTTGTTTTTACTGTGGCATGCATGGTCATGTTATGGATGATTGTGATATCATGAAAAAAGATGACCAACATGCATGCAAAGAAAAATTTGCTTTCAAAAGACAAAGGAATGTTTCATGCTTTTATTGCCATAAACTTGGCCATGTGATGAAAAATTACTTTGTGAAGCAAAAAGATGAACTTTATGCTAACAATGCTAAGTTCAATGTTCAAAGAAAATTCAATGATAACCATGCTATTCATGCTCAAAAGTTTTCATTTTACAAGAGAAACTTCTTTCCAAAAACTCATGCAAACAATGAAAAAACTTTCCGTAAACCCACATCTCTATGTTGTCTTCATTGTGGGAAATACGGTCATGTAATGAAAAACTGTTGGTTTTTGAAAAGTGATAATTTCCATGCTTCTAGAACGAATGCTAGGTTTGATTTTGTTAGACCTAGATCCTTTGGAAATAGGAGATAGAATACTTTTGAAAATACTTTTGCTCATGAAAGAACATCCTTTGCTAGAAATGAAATCCCTCAATGCTTTTATTGTGGAAACCATGGACATGTCATTGAGGATTGCAGGATCATGAAGGATGATGATATAGTGGCAATGAAAAGGTCAAAGAAAACATTTGAAAGAGATGCTACTAACATCCAAGGACCCAAGAAGGCTTGGGTGCCAAGATCCGACAAATGAGTCGGTTGTTATGAAGGTGTGCCTTGAGGTAAATAAAGAATGAAAGGGGTTCCAATAAAATGGAACAAGGCACACTCATAAGGTAAAACCCCAACTTTACCTTTTCATTATTAAACTTGATGATTTTGATGTTTGGTATGTTATTCTGTTATAGTTTTCATATGATGCTTGAATTGCATTTCCTCACAAGTCATACAAGCCTTCAATGGATGAATTTTTGGTATATCAAATGGTGATATGTGAAATGACAGATCAAGTCTGTTAGGAAGCTATCACTATGTGTGAGGTGATCTTAGGATCAATGTCCTCCACCTTGTATCAAAATTCAGAAATTAAATTATTTGGCTAATGTTGAAACATGTCTCATTGAATGAAATCAATTTGCATTGATTTGCATGTGCTTTCAATTTGAATCTGAAAATCTTTCTTGTTTTAAGAAGGTAAAATCTCTGAAAATCTATTTTTGAACAACTTCCGAAAATAATCAGGTTGCATTGCTTGATTTTGATCATTTTTGCACCCTTGTTCCTGAAGGCCATGTCATGGAGAATGTTTGTTGTTTATCATTTGAATGTGAATGCTTTCATGTGCAATTTATCATGATAGTCTGAAAATCAAACTCTTGGATTTTGCTTTTGCATATTGCATTGCATTCTCAAGTTGTTATAGGTTGCATGCATAAGAGATCATGCATTAGGGGCATTGAAACATTCAAATAAAATCTGAAATTCTGCATTCATGATGCATTCTACATTGCAATTTGTATATTTCCTCATTGTGTGCTTGCATGTTAATATATGCTACAACCCCTTCCTTGAAAATTTCTAAGACCATACACTCCCTTGATAAATAATGTTGCATTGAGTCTTAACAAGTGTGTTTCTTGTCATACACTCAAGGGGAGTAAATATTTGATAAGTGCATCTAGATAGGGGGAGTTGCATCGCTATGTGCTCATGATGTTTTCGATATACATGCTAAATCAAATTCGCACACCTCTTGCACAATATGTGAAAATGAGTGTTAAAGATATGGATATAGGAATTTCTTTTCAACACTCTAGAGATATTAAACCTGCTGCATGTATGTTGAAGAGGCAGTTGAGGAAAAAGCTACCTACCTATCTTTGTTAAAGGAATGTGAAATGAAAGGCAGAGTAATGTTTAGTCTCACTGAGTAAATTGGGCACATGTCACCTGAGACGTGATGTGGTTTATTTAAGAAAGGTGTTGTACTAAAGTATCTCTGTTCAAAATGAAGTGAAATGGTTCAGTATTCTGAGTAACCGGGGAGTCTGGCATGAGCTCCATATGTCTCCTCGTGTAAAAAGGAATTATTTGAACCAGATCATTCTTAGAAAAATTCTGATTGTCTTTGTAATATCAATGAAAAATTTTGATGTGAAAAACTATTGAGGTAGTGCGTAGCCTCCAATACGCTGTTCTCAGGTTGTAGTGTAGCTTGTATAATCTCTCATTGTGTTGATCTTAAAATCCAAATTTTCATATTGCAACAATCTATTTTCATGTTATTCACTTACACGTATGGAAATTTGATTTAATATGTATTCACAAAATTAATTGATTGCATTGGCTTTTGCTTCATTCTCCTATATGATTGCACAATCCCCTAGGTGTACACTTGAGAAAACTGGTTTCATTGACTCACCTGCACTTTTCGTACACCTATCCTCTCACTATAAATAAATTGGGGGAGCTATATTGCATGTATATAGATCTACTTGTTTGGAAGTCAATCATACATGATCATTCTACTTGCATTCTGCATGTTCATATTGCCCATAACTTGCATTTCAAACATGTGCAATTAGTTCATGCATACTTGGCATTTAGTGCATTCACTCATGCATATTTGAATTGCATCTTCTTGAACATTGTGTGCATATGGTTCTGTTAATAACCCCGTTGTCCGTCGATTCAGTGTCAATGACAAAGGGGGAGAGACTGGCAACTGTTCCTTGTGCTTCTTTCATGAATATCATATGTTTTTGCGTGACTGTTCTCATTTTGCCTTAAGGGGAGTAAGCTTGCTGATTTTGGTTTTGATGCTATCGTGAACTCCCCATGTTGATCCCCATTTCTGATTATGTCAAAGGGGGAGAGAGCATTAATGCATAACATTTTGTCATCATCAAAATGGGGGAGATTGTTGTGCATGTGATTTCGATGATTACAAAATGACTTTGTGGTGTGGCCTTGCTTGGCCTTGTGCTTGAATGATAATGTAAGTGTGGAAACATATGTATAAATATGCATAGCTACATGTGTGTATGAGATCATGGTGATGCATAATGAAAACGCGTATTTACATATGTTTGCATATTCACATTGAGTTTCATGATATGTAAGCGTATCTTGGCAATGTTATTTGAATGATTGAGCTCCCATATCATTACATATGCCTTAGATGCAATGGAAGATTCAAAGTTCCCCAAATGCTCATTGCATAAATAAATGTTTCCATAAAGACATAAACAAGCTAACACTATAATATCTTGTTTTGCAGGTGGTTCAAACACAATGGTCCTTCATGCACACATCCTTAATGTAGATGTTCACATTGGTGACTACATGGAAACATTATGTTGGTGTTCTTAATGAACTGAAAAATGCATGATATCTTGTTGCCCATGGTTTTACATGCTCTGAACTGCATTTATATTTCATGCTTATTCATGTTTATGAACTGATTATGCCTCACATGAACGTTTGTTTTGAGTTGCTCTGAAATGTTTCACTTACATCCAAGTCTATACATTGCTTCAAGCTTCCAAGTCTATACATTGGCGTTCTTACATCCAAGTCTATACATTGCTTCAAGCTTCCAAGTCTATACATTGGCCTTCTATCTTCCAAGTCTATACATTGGCCTTCAATCTTCCAAGTATGTACATTGGCCTTCTATCTTCCAAGTCTATACATTGGCCTTCAATCTTTCAAAGTATGTACATTGGCCTTCAAGCTTCCAACTCTGTACATTGGCCTTCAAGCCAAGTCTGTACATTGGCCAAGTGTCTTGTGCCTTCAAGCTTTCAAAGTATGTACATTGGCCTTCAAGCCAAGTCTGTACATTGGCCAAGTGTCTTGTGCCTTCAAGCTTTCCAAGTCTATACATGGTTCATATACAAAGTCTGAACATTCTTCTTAGCAAGTCTCTACAGTCATGAGTATATTTCATGTGCATTTGAATGTGTAAAGTTATGGAGTTTTATGTGGAAGAATCAAGTTAAGGAGAACTCAATTTTTGATACATAAACTAACTTGATGTTTGTGGTTCTACAGGTTCACGGAAGGTTTTTAAACCCTCTCATGTCAAGTGAACAATGGTAACATCTAACCATTTTTATGTTAAGTTCCGGGTTATTTTCATGCACATCTTTCATGAGATCTTAATTCATTGATGGTGGTTCATGCATTTTTCAAATGAGATTTTTTGGACTGTTAAAGTCAAGGTTTTTGGTTGCCTTGTGATGGACTAATGATTAATTCAATGTGAGCGTTAATGAAACAATCATGCTTTTGGAAAGGCTCAAAATGTTCAATGAAAGTGCTCATTCAACTTGCATATGTTTATGTATATTCTTATTGTGAGCCTTGTGGCCAAAGATGCTAATTACACATTAAAGCTTCCATGTTTTGGTTGGTTAAATTGAGAAGTCAAATACATGATTAAATGGGTTCAATGATGTGTTTTAATGTCAACATGTTTATAGTGTTGTTGCTTGATGCAAAGAGTTTGATTCTCAACTAACCACTTGCTTTTTCATATTTTCAGGATGAAAATACATGGTTAATCTACATGGGATAATGGTAACATCTAATCACATTTATTCCCTTAGAATCATGGAGGTTTAAAGTCTTTTTATAGCCCTTTCTAGCATGGGTCGACCCATAGGGTCGACCCCTAAGTGTTCTGGACCAAACAGAACACAACACTTTGACCCTGTGTGCAGGGGTCGACCCATGGGGTCGACCCATGAAAACTGGGTATGTTTTTTGCTTCCGGCCGCCCTCTAGTTCCCCAGGGGTCGACCCATTCCGGCACGGGATTCTCGGGAGCATCCGAAACCCTATGAAATCATGTCTAAATTTTACCAAACTACCCCCCAATGGCTTCTAATGTTATTAGGGAGTTTCTAACATGTATTGGGAGGGTTTTATGTGTCTTTTATCCACTCCTCTATATATATGAATGTGAACTCCGAATTTGCAAGGAGAGAAGCCCTAATGCATTTTGTTCTATCTTGTAGGGGGAGAAAATGGGCAAAGCAACCAAGGAGCTCTTGAGGAAGGGTTATCATCTACATCCATGGAGATTTGGAGCTCGTGGTAGAAGAAGAAAAGAAGCGTCTCGAAGAGAGGAACGCGAGGACGCCGAAATCGCGGCCATCCGACAACGAGCCAAGAAGAGCCGGAGTCTTTCTTGAAGGGGGAGCTTCATACATGCTTTAACTTCTTTGATTCAGTCTCTAGAGTTTGTTTGGGGCTCAATGCGTCTATTTGTCTTTGCTTCTTAAATTTCTGAAAGGATATTTTGTGTGTGTGTTCGGAGAAAGGGTTCTCCGAGTGTTTGTGTTGATGCGTATGCGTCGGTTTGTGCGGAGGATATCCGCGGGTGTGCTTGAGCGTCATTTGGGGTGTGTTCCCCGTGTGTGTTTGGGGGTTTACTCCCGTGTGATTGTGTAGGCTTCATCCTACGTGTGTGTGTTGGAGCTTGGCTCCGTGTGTGTGTGGGGATTTATCCTCGGGCTGTTTTATACAGCAGTGAAGCCTCACCGGTTTGGTGAGGGGTGGACGTAGGGAGCCCGTCGTGGTCCCGAACCACCTTAAAAATTCCCGTGCATTGTGGTTTGTGCTGTGGTGGTTTGCTTATTGTTCATATCTAGTTATTCGTTCGAGTGAGTACGGTGAGATTGAGAGAATCAAGTCTATTCTAATTAGTTTAAATTCTTCAATCTTGCTAATCTTGCTAATTCCGCTGTGAGCTAGTAAACAGTTTCAATTGGACATAATTTTAGTAGAGGGTTCTATTCACCCCCCCTCTAGAACCGTGTTCCTGCACTACGGGACCCAACACTCCCGACCTAGGGGGCAGATGAAGAAAAGCTACACCCCAACCTGGGGGACACATTAAGAGAAATACACCCCAGTCCGGGGGCATTAATGAGAAGAGAAGAGCATAATAAAAGAACAGTCATGAGGCGGACGTGGTCTTTGCACCCGCCTCTTCATAATAATAAAAAAAGAGAAGAGCAGTAAAGATAGAACAGTAATGAGGCGGACGTGATTTTTGCACCCACCTCTTCACAAAAGAAGAAGAGAAGAAAAGAAAGAAAGTCACGAGACAGATGTGGTCTTTGCACCCGCCTCTTCACACAAAAGAAGAAGAGAAGAAAAGAAACAAAGTTACGAGACAGACGTGGTCTTTGCACCCGTCTCTTCACACAAAAGAAGAAGAGAAGAAAGAAAAGAAGGTCTTGAGGCAGACGTGATCTTTTACTTTCGACCTTCAGCCATCCAACAAATAGACCTCTCATATGGTCGGCGTCACGACCTTTCGTCCGAGCCGACCGATGTTCCGCCATCGGGGCGTTAAATCGAAAGATGTTCCGCCATCGGGGCGTTAAACCGAAAGATGTTCCGCCATCGGGGCGTTAAACCGAAAGATGTTCCGCCATCGAGGCTTTAAACCGAAAGATGCTCCGCCATCGGGGCGTTAAATCGACAGATGTTCAGCCATGGGGGTTCAAGTCGAAAGATGTTCAGCCATCAGGGCTTCAAGCCGACAAATATTCAGCCATCGGGACTTCAAGCCGATAAACATTCTGCCATCGGGGCGTTAAACCGACAGATGTTCAGCCATCGGGGCTTCAAGCCGATAAACGTTCTGCCATCAGGGCGTTAAAAGACAGATGTTCAGCCATCGGGGCTTCAAGCCGATAAACATTCAGCCATCGGGGCGTTAAACCGAAAGATATTCTGCCATCGGGGCGTTAAACCGAAAGATGTTCAGCCATCGGGGCTTCAAGTCGACAAATATTCAGCCATCGGGGCTTCAAGCCGACAAACATTCAGCCATCAGGGCTTCAAACCGACAGATGGTCAGCCATCAGGGCTTCAGCCGATAGATGTCGACCAAACAAGCAACTCCACCTTCGACCTTTGGCCACCCAAAAAAATCTAGGGACCTTTCTTGTAGTCGGCATCATGACCTTCCGTCTACGCCGACGCATCAACCCATTGCCAGCATCAGGACTCCTTTGTCTAGGCTGGCGCATAAACTTATTGTCGGCATCATGACCTTCCGTCAAGGCCGACGCATCAACCCATTGTCAGCATCATGACTCCTCGTCTAGACTGATGCATAAACCCATTGTCGGTGGCACTGTTGCCCCCTAAGCCGACAAATATCTTACCTTCGACCTTTGGGCCACTAAAAAAAGGGAGAGAATTGAAGAAGAGACCCTTTCACTTTGGTTCAGATCCTTCCCCCGGTCAGAGAATTAAAGAAGAGACCTTTCACTTTGGTTCGGATCCTTCCCCCGGCCAGAGAATTAAAGAAGAGACATTTCACTTTGGTTCGGATCCTTCCCCGGCCAGAGAATTAAACAAGAAGAGACCTTTCACTTTGGTTCGGATCCTTCCCCAGCCAGAGAACAAAGAAGAGACATTTCACTTTGGTTCAGATCTTTCCCCGTCCAGAGAACAAAAGAAGAGACCTTTCACTTTGGTTCGGATCCTTCCCCCGGCCAGAGAATTAAACAAGAAAAGACCTGGCCAGAGAATTAAACAAGAAAAGACCTTTCACTTTAGTTCGGATCCTTCTCCCGGCCAGATAATCAAAAGAAGAGACCTTTCACTTTGGTTCGGATCCTCCCCCTGGCCAGAGAATTAAAAAAGGAGACCTTTCACTTTGATTCGGATCTTTACCCCGGCCAGAGAATTAAAGAAGAGACCTTTCACTTTGGTTCGGATCCTTCCCCGGGCAGAGAACAAAGAAAAGACCTTTCACTTTGGTTCGGATCCTTCCCCATCCAGAGGATAAAAGAAGAGACCTCTCACTTTGGCTCGGACATTTCACCACTGCTAGAGAACAAAAAAAAATAACCTTTATGAAGTCGACGTCACGACCTTCCGTCCAAGCCGACGAACATCCTACCTTTCCCCGCTACCCTTTGGCCTTTTATGGCTTGTCTCCGACATCCCTTTGGCTTTGTATCCTGCTACCATAATATCTTTTCGGCCTTCCACAGCTCGCTACCCAACACCCATTGGCTTAGCCATTTCGGCCAAGGCCCACTATTAGGATTAATCTCTCCGTCCCACCGCGCTTCCTCAATCTTGGCTCTTGTAGCCTACTTCCAAACTTCGGCTCTTGCAGCCCGCTCCCCAACTTTGGCTCTTGCAGCCCGCTCCACAACTTCGGCTCTTGCAGCCCGCTTCCCAACTTTGGCCTTTGTCACCTGCTTCCCAATTTTGTCTCTTGCAGCCGCTTCCCCCAACTTTGACCTTTGTCGCCTGCCTCCCAATTTCAGCTCTTGCAGTCGCTTCCCCTAACTTTGGCTTTCGTAGCCTGCTTCCCAACTTTGGCCTTTGTCGCCTGCTTTCCAATCTCGGCTCTCGTAGCCCACTTCTCATACTTTGGCTTTCATAGCCTGCCTCCCAATTTCTGGCTCTTGTAGCCCGCTTCCCCAACCTTTGGCCTTTGTAGCCTACTTCCAGACTTCGGCTCTTGCAGCCCGCTTCACAATTTTGGCTCTTGTAGCCTGCTTCCCAGCTTCGACTCTAGCAGCCCGCTTCCCTAATTTCCCTTCGACCCTTTGCGGTCTGCTTCCCTAATACCTTTACTACCACTACGCCTATATGTAATAGCAATATGTTCTTACGTAAAAAAAATAAAAAAAATGCTTGGCTGCCCTGCTTGCATGTTTGCTTATAATATCGAATACTACACCTCCTTGGAATTTTCTAGGGCATTGTTTCCTTGCTAAATAATGTCGCCCCGATTCCGGATGCACGTGTGTCACGGCATAAGCTCAAAGGGAAACCAATTATGGCGGGTGCACACGTCAAGGGGAAGAGTCATGTCTAAATTACTAAGCCCAACTCACAAAATAAATCTGAGGCAACGCTCCCACACTTCAGACTTAATGTGTTCAATGGTATTCAACCATAGGGATTACCCGATTTTCTTCTTACCACTTTACAGATGCTTAAATTCCTGCACTCTTATGAAAGGTAATCGTGAGGAGAAAGCTGCCTACCCCACTAAAAAAAAAAGAAAAAAAATGGTGCATGAATTGAATGCGAATCCGAGTAGCCGGGAATCCCCACTGAAACAAATGAGGAAACTCGTGCGAAATGGTGAACAAACTTTAACAAGGATGAAGCTTAGTAGCCGGGAATCCCCATTGAGACACATGAGGAAACTCGCATCAAACGGTGGATTCAACAATATAATTATAATAAGGACGAATCCTAGTAGTCGGGAATCTCCATTGAGACACATGAGGAGACTCGCACCGAACGGTGAAATCTGCTACCAAAATAAACAAATGGGGGCTGTGCGAAGCTACCAAAATCGAGAGCCTAAAACCTATGTGTAGGCGCTAGAGTAATCCTCGAGTGTTGCTTGGAAGGCTTACATATCCCTATGTTTAGGACCTTTTGTTCACATGTTTGCTCCTCCACGCCACAGAGATTTATCTTGGGTGAAATGCATGAATTTAAGTTATGCATGCAAGACATGTGATATCTTCTTGACGGGTGCACCATCCCTTAACTGTGCCTCCCGGCCCGCACCGTGTCTGCAAATTATGGGCGATGTCCCTATCCCCTCCCCTATAGAGGGAGCTACCTTATTTATATTTATACTATGCCTGCTAATGAATGCCTGCATGCTTGAATAAAAAAAACTCAATTTTGGCTATCACAACATGCTTTCCCAGCTCTGGCTCATAGAGCCCAATCTTGGCCCTCACGGCCTACTTCCTGCCCTCGCGACTTGCTAATCTCCTAACTTCGGCTTCTACAGTCCGCTTCTCCAGATTCGGCTTTCATAGCCCGCTTCCCAACATTTTTTGGCCCTCGCGGCCTACTCTCCCAATCACGGCCTTCGTGGCTTGCTCCCCAAACTTCAGCTCTCGTAGCCTGCCTCCCAAATTTCACCTTTCACGGGCTACTTCCGCAACATCAACTCCGGCCCTTGTGGCCCACTTTCCCGGTTCAGATTTCATAGCCGATACTCCCGGCGCATTAAAGAACAAAAAGACACTCCCACTCTAGATCAGACCTTCTGTTCGGTTAGAGAACAAAAAGACTATCTCCACCTTAGATCGGACCTTCCGTCCGGCTAGAGAACAAAAGACTATCTCCACTCTAGATCGGACCTTCTGTCCAGTTAGTGAACTAAAAGACTATCTCCACTCTAAATCGGACCTTCTGTCCGGTTAGAGAACAAAATGACCCTTCCACTCTAGATCGGACCTTCCGTCCGGCTAGAGAACAAAAGACTATCTCCACTCTAGATCAGACCTTCTGTCCGGTTAGTGAACTAAAAGACTATCTCCACTCTAAATCAGACCTTCTGTCCGGTTAGAGAACAAAAAGACCATTCCACCCTAGATCGGACCTTCTGTCCGATTAGAGAACAAAAAGACTCTCTCTACTCTAGATCGGACCTTCCGTCCAGGTAGAGAACTAAAAGACTATCTCCACTCTAAATCGGACCTTCTGCCCCCCCTCCCCTCCGGTCACCCCTTGTTTAGCGCCGCCCCCCGCTGCTGGTCTGGCCATCGGTCCCGACGTTGCGCCTCCTCCCTACATCAGGCGTACGGACGTGGACTGGCTTCCACCTCCGGCTGCCAACGCTGGTGCTGTGACTGTCGTCGCCGGCCTTGGGCCTCTGCCAGGCATCCCTCCTTCTTTAGGGGGTCTCTTCGATGGTGCCATTGTTTCCCTGGTCGCTCCCACCCCTGTGGACGGGTGACACATCTTTGGCCACCCGCTCACGCCACCGCCCGCGGGTGACGCTGCGCTTTCTATGCCTGACAATGCGTTGGTCAACTCACACTGTGCTTTGCCCCCGCCTCTGCTATCCTCCGTTCATCTTCTGTTGCCCGTCTCAACAGCCGGCCACCTGTTGTCCAGTCCCCCGTGTGCCTTTCTTCCGGTCGCTGTGCCTGCACCTTCCCCTCCGACGTCGGTGGTTGGCTGTGGCAGCTTCACTGCACCTCCCCCGTAGATCAGGCTGCTACGCCTTTGGTTCCGTCCACCGTTCGTCACCTGGATGTGCGCCAGTGGGGGACAGTCTCCCTCCTGCTGCAGACGGTGCCGTTGCTTGAGCTGGGTTCTCCCAGGCAGTTCGTCGTCTTCAACAGGCACTCACGGACCTCCGCCAACCTTCGCCTCTTCTGCTGATGCTGCAGGCAGCTCCCCTACCCATCCCCCCGTCGGTTCTGCTGCTGCATCTTCACTCTCGCCCACCATTGCCCCTGATGGGATAGCGGCGGGGCACAATGCTCTATTTTTGGTTCCTGTTGTTTGTCCACCTTCCTGCTCCACCGTTGATCTGCCTCCGCCCCCCTGTGTTCTTGGAGGCGCCGCCGCTGAGCCCCTTAAGCTCTTGCCGGGTGCGGATCCTTCCTCAGTTCCGGTGGCTGCCCCCATCCTCCGCAGGTGTTGCCGGTCCTTGCACCTCCGCCGGTGCTGCGGGCCATGGCATCCTCCCCAGGCCTTCGCGTGCTAGGGCTCCTCTTGGCCCGTCTGCTAAGCTTGCATCAGGTTCCGCTGCAGGTGGCTCCCTTGCCAAAGGATCCCCCTCGACTACTGCTCCTGCTAGGAATCCCTGGGCACGAGCTACTGGTGGGCCTCGCCTTGGAGCTCCCTCGCCGGCGTCTGTAGCCAGTCCTTCCCTGCCTACCAACATGGTCGGGTTCTGCCCGTCCGGCTGCGACTGGTGGGGTCGTCTCTGTGCTGCCACCCGTGGAGGCTTTGGGTTCCATCCCAACCTCTACGGTTACCCCTTCCTTTGCCCAAGTTCTGCTTCAGTCGCTAGCCCCACCGGACCTCCCTCTGTCCGTCCACGCTCCTGCGTCCGACGGGGGGGCACCTTTGCCATCATCTCCCGGACGCCACAGGGACGGCCCCCCTTCCAGGAGATCAGAGCTCATTTTGCTCAACGGTTCCAATTCAAACAAGACTTCCTCTTTAGCTCTATGGATCGACGTCACCTCCTCCTCTGCTTCCACAACAAGGATGATTATCTTCAGGTCCTCCTCAAAAGGGCAAGCCTTTCTCGTTCTTTAAATGGTCTATCAACTTCTCTATCCGTCGTCGAGGATTTCGCACTAGGAGTTCATATAAACGTTCAAACTCCTTCAATTTCGATCGGGATCGTGATGAAGCTTTCTTTTTGTTAGGGCTGTGATCCTCATCTTGCATATCTGTCTTTCTCTATGGTTTTTTCGTGCCCCTTCTTGTTGTATCTTGCCCTTTGTCTCTTTTACTTTGGGCTTCGCCATTGTGTTGTATTGGCCCTCTTGTCATTCTTGACATGGTGTTCCCCCTCCCCCAGACCTTGCTCGTCCCTTGTATCCCCCCCATGTTATGTTCATTTTCTTTCTGTACTTCTTAATGAAAAATAGCTTACCTGGTGGTCGGGGTGGCACGTCCTGTCCCTTCCGCAATGAAGGGATGAACGGATTCCCTCATTTCTCACCTTGCAAGTATTACCTTTCAGTTAAAAAAAATCAGGCATTCTGTCCGGTTAGAGAAAAAAAAGACTCTCTCCACTCTAGATCGGACCTCCCGTCCGACTAGAGAACAAGAGACCCTTCCACTCTAGATCAGACCTTCCATCCGGCGAGAGAACGAAAAGTCATTCCCACCCTAGATCGGACCTTCCGTCCGATTAGAGAACAAAGTCTCCTTGTCACTTCGGCCAAGACTTTCCACCCATCCGAAGAATAAAAGATCATTTCCACTTTAACTTGGACCTGCCGTCCATCCCTTCACATAGCCAGTACCCCCGACGCATTAAAGAACAAAACTACTTTCACTCTGACCCGGACCTCCCGTCTAGCCAGAGAACAAAAAGACCCTTGCTTTGACACTCACCCCGTCCGTGTCCATGAATAAACCACGTCAGCTCCCAGCTCCCCGTCGATGTTGATGAATAAATTTATAACTCCTTTCAGCTATGGCCCAGACCCTCCGTCTGAAGCCGTAAACAAATTGAACTTTACTTTGGCATTCCTTCCGTGCCAATGAATAAACCATGTCAGTTTTCGATGTCCCTTCGGTGCTGATGAAGAGGCACCTGGCTTGAACCTTCCATTCGGATGAAGAATCAACCCCCCTTTCCTTGCGCTAACCCTAGTCCGTGTCAGTGACTTGACCACCTCTCCATCCCTTCGGGGTCGCGAACAATCCTTTCAAGCTGAACCTTCTGTCCAGATCATTGAAGGATCAGACTCTTCTCTCCGTCCCTTCGGGTGACGAACAATCCATTTTTGACCGAGACCTTCTGTCTAGGTCATTACATGAACAAACTCTTCTCTCCGACCCTTCGGGTGACGAGTAATCCATTTTCGACCGAGACGTGCCGTCTAGGTCATTACATGAACAGACTTTTCTCTCCATCCCTTCAGGCGACGAATACCCCTTTGACTTGGACCTGCCGTCCAGGTCATTGAATGAACAAACTTTTCTCTCCATCCCTTTGGGTGACGAATATCCCTTTTGATCCAGACCTTTCGTCTGGGTCATTAAATGAATAAACCCTTCTCTCCGTCCCTTCGGGTGATGAATACCCCTTTGACTTGGACCTTCCGTCTAGGTCATTGAATGAACAAACTTTTCTCTCCGTCCCTTTAGGTGACAAATATCCCTTTTGATCTAGACCTTTGGTCTGGGTCATTAAATGAATAAACCCTTCCCTCCGTCCCTTCAGGTGACGAATACCCCTTTTGACTTGGACCTTCCGTCAGGGCCATTAAATGAATAAATCCTTCTCTCCGTCCCTTCGGGTGACGAATACCCCTTTTGACTTGGACCTTCCGTCAGGGTCATTGAATCAACAAACTCTTTTCTCCGTCCCTTCAGACGACGAATACCCTTGTGAGCAAACAAATCCCTCTCTCCGTCCCTTAAGGTGACGAACAACCCATTTTGACCGGGACCTTCCGTCTAGGTCATTGGACAAACAAACTCTTCTCTCCGTTCCCTTTCGGTGACAAATATCCCTTTCGATTTGAGCCCTCCATCCAGATCATTGGATGAACAAACTCTTCTTTCCTTCCCTTCGAGTGACGAATACCCCTGTTGAATCAACAAACTCTTCTCTCCGTCCCTTCGGGCGACGAACACCCCTGTCGAATTAACAAACTCTTCTCTCCGTCCCTTTGGATGACGAATCCCCCTTTTGATTTGGATCTGCCGTCCAGATCATTAAAGGAATAAACCCTTCTCTCCTCCCTCGTGGCTCGCCTTCCAACGTCCTTCGGTATGACAGCCTGCTCCCAGTTTCGGCCCGCCTGGCTTGCTCTACGGACTTCGCCTCTTGTAGCCCGCTTTCCCGACTTCAACTTTGGCCCGTGTGGCCTGACCTTCCAATATTAACTTGGGCTCCTACAGCTTACCCGCTTTCACAAGAAGCATTGACTTCGGCTTTTCTAGCCTGCTTCCCGGGCTCCAGCCTACGTGGCCCGGTTTCTCGACCTCAATCAGTGGCGTCTGAGCAGATAACTCTCCAATCATCGGCCTCTGAGCCGACAACTATCACATTATCGGCCTCCAAGCCGACTGCTTCTCGATCATCGGCACTCGAGTTGACAACTTTTCGATTATTGGCATCTAAGCCAACAGCTTTCTTCACCATCGGCAGCCATGCCGGTAGCCATCTGGAGTTCTTCAGAAAAAAGGAAGAGAGAAGAGAAAGAGAGAAAAGAGAAGAAAGGGAATACCCTATGAGGGCAAGTGCACCCACATGCACCGCTCTGCTCATCCTTCACCCGCGCTACCCGTGGGTGGGGGGCATTTGTGGACGCGTAAAATTGCACGTCTGTACCTCTCCTTGGTTCTGCATCGATGTCGGAGCCGAAGAAAGAAGACTCGGAGAAACTGGCAGCCCAAGACTCCGGAGAATACTACCGTCCGACAAGTCCTCACATTTGCACGAGCGCATTAAATGACAAGGGAAAGGCAAGATGCCCTCCTGAATCTATACACTGCCATGAACCCACCTGCGGGTCCCTGGCGGTGAAGAATATCCCAAGAAGCTCACAATTTCTAATTCCCTGAAGAAAAGTTCAACTGCCCTTTCAGCGGCACACCCTTGGTGCCTCTCCAACGGCACACTAGTGGCAGCCCTCCAGCGGCACACTAGTTGGTGCCCTCCAACGGCACAACAGCCCGTGCCCTCCAACGGCACACTGCAACAGCCCTCCAATGGCACACTACCTGTAGTGCCCCAAAATTTATGTAAGTAATTTCTAGATTATTTAATAATTTCCCGACATTATTAGTAATTAAATGGGCTAATTTGAATTTATTAATCATTATAAGGCCAATTGTGTTAATTAATTAACCAAACCCATTTAATTAAAATCCAAAAGGTTTTAGGACCAAGCCCATTAAGTTTGGCCCACATTCTAGAAGGTTAGTAAGCATATCCATGAATTTTTAAAGGATAAATACTAATTATATAGATAATTATATGGATAAATGAATAAAAGAGTCTTAATAATTTGAAATTATAGATACGATGACTGTAACGGTCTATCGTAAGACCGCCACAGCCGTGTAACGCGGCAAGGTTCGACCGTCACAGCCTGCGAATTCCGTGAGTAGAAGAACTTGTAAAAAGATTGGAACTTGATGTTCCTATCCACAAGAGACCTAATTGGAACGATGTATAAAGACCCTAAGGACTTTTAGAGATTAGATTTTGATAGCTTAAGGACTCTAAACTCGATCTAATCTTCAAACCTTAGTTGAAACCCTATAAATAGGACCTAGTTCTGGACTGTGCGACCCTTACTTTTGGGACGTAAAGAATCACGGTAAGGAGTCCTAATCTTGAGTAAGTTCTTTAGAATAATTTGTTCATAATACCTTAGACTAACTCCTCTAAAAATTTCACATCTTTAGGTCAAGAGGTCAAGGAGTTAGAGCCCAAGGAAGTTGCTGAAAAGTCACAGGAAGAGGAGAGCTAGGGCACGATTTTCAACCCCAAATCAGGAGTTTTAAGCCTAGTTAAGAGGTAGGTTATCTCATGAATGGCAAAAACATCTTGATATGACTAAAAGCCCTCTGGTTCAATCAATTTTCATGCATTATAGATCATCAATTTCATGTTTTACTAGTTCTATGCATTTCATGCATCTCTTAGCCTTAATGGAAATTAAAGGAAACTATCATGCTTATTCACTGATACCTATGCATGTAGTTGGCTTATACTTCGTTATCATGTCTAAGAATACATGGAGTTTTGATTTATAGACATGATGTGAGTTGATCTCTTGTATTTCATACTATTTTCTTTTAGCAGACACTCTGACGCATCACAGTAGGACCGTCACACTCATGTAACGGCCTTACGATGAGCCGTCACAGCTCTGTTGTATATATTTTAGTACTGTTGACTCTGACGCATCTATGCAGGAGCGTTACGTCTCTGTAACGGCTGTTCGATAGACCGTCACGTTCACTGTGGCGCCCCACTTCTAGACCGTCAGAGCCCTGTGTTCTGTCAACCCTAAGACAGAATATGACTCGCCAATATTATTTATTGTTAAGCCTAGTTACCTAAGTTTCAACATGATTATGTGACTTTGAGGTTATTTAATTGTTCATGATAGGTATCGCATGTTATTTTGAGTTATGCGGTGTTTCATCACGATTTTCACGTTCTTACTTATTTCTCTCTCTATCAATAGAGTCATTTCTATAAGTACATGGCACATATTCCAGTATGTTGTCATTAATTCACACTTTGCATAATAGGAACATAAATCTTGAACTTGAGGACCTCTCTATTGGATATTCCCTCTAATGGACCAGGAAATCTTGTTTCAAGGCCTCCGTAATTCTCCGCGAGCCTGGGATTCCCACTAGGACGCCGAGTTGATTGTACCAATAAAGCCCATTAACTAGATTGCACAATCGATGTTTTCTGGTTCTAATAGTGTAACGGCTCTATATTGGACTGTCAGGTGCATGTAACGGCCCAATATACGACCGTCACATTTCTCTGAGTCTAAATTATTGATTCTGGACTCGGGTCATTGTAATGGCTCATTTCTGGCGCGTCACATAATGTAACGGCCCAGTGAATGACCGTCACACTGCTTGTGTAAATTAACCCAAGGTTGGACCAAGGGGATTTCTAAGGTTTTGGATATACTAATGAAAGTCTGGAATTTATAATATTGATCAAGGAACCTAATATAAATGAAGAATGAAAGAATGTACCGTTATGCTGCCGATTTATTTTTATGAGCATAACATTGTTTAAGTCTATTTCTTGACTCATATATTCTTGTATTTGACGCAATCATTCATTGACTACTGTTACCATGGAATTATTGAATTGTACATTCTTGGCCATATTTTGTTGATACATGCGTGGAAGTAGCTTGATTTATACTTGAAGATGCGATCGAGCACTGATTGTGTTCAAGGGCTCAATGCTAGTCCCCTCGACTGATTGCCAGAAACATACTATTTTATAAACCATGGGGTATGATGCTACTGGCGTCCCATTGCGCTGGGAGTACTTTCTTTATAAATAAGTGAAATCCACAGCACGCTATGACATTCTTGTACATGACATTCTTGCTTGGTATTCCACAGAAATTCATAAACTATGTACTCAAAAGAGACTAGTGTGATGAATATGTGGCTTGCTCGTACATTCTTGTTACATTCTTGCTCGTGAAAGGTCAAATATCCTGTTCATGTTACATTCTTGCTAGTTCATTCTTGATAATTCTATCTTACGTGATTATCTTGTTACTTTGGTTTAATCGCATGATTGATTCGCATTCGCATGATTTTACCTTGTTCTCTAGAGCTAAAATGTTAATTACTTTAATAGTGCCTTCATGTTGATGCGAAGATACCTACTGGGCAAGTGTGCTCATTACCTATTTTCCAATGTTTTTTCAGGAGATGGAAGTAGTTCAGATTCGGATTCGGGCTATACTAGTGGCGGGTCCGGAAGCGAGTGAAAGTCTTGTCAAAGTAAGAGTGAAGACATAGGAAGTCTATAATGTCTAGATTGAGTCAATGTAATTTTCCTATTTCTTGAGTCTAGAATGATGAATGTTGAAATTAGTGGTTGTATTCATATATTGATCGTTTGTGAAATAAAGTTGGAGTTTGATTAAATTCTGTGCAATTGCATTTATGTGTGTAATTGTCTCGCGCTCTGATCGTTCTTGCTTGTAAAAGGCTTACCATGCCGGCTGTTTGCGTTCCCCGAATTAGTCTTCCGCTGTAATAAAGGCTCGGGACGTGACAGTTAAGTTGGTATCAGAGCCTAAGTCTCAGGACTTAGGAAGAAGAAGTATGTCATAGGATAAGTCCAATGATTAGGATCCCTACCTATGAACTAAGGAAGAAATTTCCATACCCATGTGAGAATGGGGTAGAGCCCGGGATGAGATAGTTAATTAGACTTTATGATTGATTTTATTTCAACCTCACGAGAAATAACAAGATTGTTATATTTCTCTCAGGTACCTTATTATTATCATGGCTCATCGCGTAGACTGGAATGGCATGCAACAAACCGTTGCCGGCCTTACTCAGGCGTTGCAGACTATGGCCCAGGCAGGGGCAGGCGCTCAGGTTGGCGATTTGCATCGTAATTTCTGGAGTCTAAACCCTCCGCGTTTCTATGGTTCCACTAATCCCGACGAAGCAGAAAATTGGATAGATGAGATGAATCGGATATTTGATGTTATTCAATGCACTGATCCGGAGAAGGTGCGCTGAGCAACATTTCAATTAAATAAAGATGCCCGCACATGGTGGAAGTCGGTTCCGGCACCTCCGGCCGATGCGCCTCATACGTGGGATGGTTTTCTTACCCTATTCCGCGCCAAGTATTTTTCCGAGCATATAAAGGAAAGGAAGGCTATGGAGTTCGCCTCCCTCCGGCAAGGGATGATGTCGGTGGCAGAATATGAGCTTCAGTTCTCGAGACTAGCACCCTATGCACCACATCCGATTAGTACTGAATTGTTAAAGGCTAATCGGTTTATGGACGGGTTACGGCCCGGTTTCATTCAACAACTCGGGACCCAGAATATCCGCACTTATGCGGAGATGGTCCAGCGAGCATACTTATGTGAGAGGACCTTAGAAAAGGTCGAGAAATTGAAGGGGAAAGGTGAAGAGCCCAGCCGACGCTCAGATCGGCCTTATAAGAAAGAGAAGTTCAGCATCACGGAGCCTCATAAGGGCCGTGATAATAAGAAGAGATCAAGAAGCGGGAACGACGGAAGTTCCCAGAAGAATAAAAAGGTCAAGGAAGAGAAGGAACAAGTTGCCTCGGCGTGTACCTTTTGCGAAAAATTCGACCATTCGGCGAAAGAATATTGGAAGCGCCTCGGTGCTTGTTTACGCTGTGGAAGCAGGGAGCATCGCATGCCGGATTGCCCCCTGATGAAGGACCAATCAGCTGATGGAGGACGTAGGAGGCAGGCTCGCCTCAATGCGGTTTTAGAAGAAGAAGCGCCCAGGAATGATGGGCTTATGGAAGGTACTCTTCAGATTTGTTCCCGTCCTGCATTTGTGCTATTTGATAATGGTGCATCTTATTCTTTTATCTCCACAACCTTTACAAAAACCTTACCAATTGCATCAACTCCCTTACCTTCAGATCTTGCCATTACTACACCTCTAGGACCTGGAACTAAGCTTACCAAGTATTATCCTAACATTGAGGTAGTGGTAGAAGGTCACAATCTCCACGCAAATTTAGTGTACCTTGACATGAAGGGTTACGATGCAATCTTAGGGGTAGATTGACTTGTAGATCATGATGCCTATATCAATTGTAGGAATAGGATTATATCCTTCTGAAAACCTGGTCTTCCAAAATTTTCTTTCCTTGACATGAAATACAAGAAACACCCCACTATCATAACCTCACTTCATGCTTGCAAACTTATCTCACAAGGATGTGAAGTCTTTCTTGCTTCTGTCATTGTCACCGAGTCCAAGAAAATTATCCTAGCAGACATTCCAATCGCAAACGAGTTCCCAGATGTGTTTCCATCCGAACTGCCCAGTGTACCACCTGAGAGGGAAGTCAACTTCACTATTGAGCTCATTCCAGGTGCAGCACCTGTTTCTATAGCTCCTTACATGATGTCCCCCACGAAACTTAAGGAATTGAAAAGGCACTAATAAAATTATCATGTACATGACTTGGAATTGGCAGTAGTTATTTTCACCTTGAAAATTTGACGTCATTATCTCTATGGAGAAAAGTTTACGATCTACTCAGACCATAAGAGCTTGAAATATCTATTTTCCCAAAAAGAGCTTAACATGAGGCAGAGGAGGTGGTTAGAACATCTCAAGGACTTTGATTTTTCTATTCAATATCATCCTGGTAAGGCAAATGCTGTAGCAGATGCACTCAGCAGAAAACCAATGGATATGTTATCAAGTCTCATGATTAGTGTAACTAATCTTATTCCTCAATTTGCACAGTTGAATTTAGATATTGATAGGAAAGCAGGAGATTATTTTGTAGCTAATGTCCGAGCTCAACCTATATTGATAGAGGATCTGGCCAAGTTGCAAGACAATGATCCTATGTTATTGGAGATTAAAGCCAATATTGAACAAAGACTGAAATTTTCTATTTCTAATGATGGAAGATTGCTATTCAAGGGCCAAATATGTGTACCAGATCATGAGGATACAAAGAAATTGATCTTAGAAGAAGCACATAAATCAAAGTACATCATTCATCCAGGAGGTACGAAGATGTATCAGGATCTCAAAAGAAGTTTCTGGTGGCCCAACATGAAGAGAGAAATAGCTGATTTTGTGTCTCGCTGTCTTACCTGCCAACAAGTAAAAGCAGAACATTTTAGACCCGCAGAAAAATTGCATCCCTTAAATATTCCCGAATGGAAATGGGAGAGTATAGGGATGGACTTCATTATGGGTTTACCCAAGACAAGAGGCGGACATGATGGCATATGGGTAATCATAGATCGATTGACGAAATCTGCACATTTCATACTAATAAAAAGTCGATGGTCTGTGGATATTCTAGCTGCGTTGTACATAAAAGAAATCGTTAAGTTACATGAAGTCCTTGTCACTATTATATCGGATAGAGATCCCCGATTTACATCATAATTTTGGAAGGGTCTACAACATTCACTAGGGACTAGATTGAACTTTAGCACCGCTTTTCATCCACAAATAGATGGACAAACGGAAAGAACAAATCAGGTGGTAGAAGATATGCTCAGGGCTTGTGTCATTGATTTTGGAGGAAGTTGGCATGATCACTTGTCTCTAGTGGAATTTGCATATAACAATAGTTATCAAGCAAGCATACAAATGGCACCTTTTGAAGCCTTATATGGAAAAATCTGTCGATCACCAATATGTTGGAATGAAATAGGGGAAAGGTAATTTCTAGGCCCCGATCTTATCAGGTATTCTTCAGAGAAAATCAAGCTCATTCAGGAAAGAATGAAAATGGCGCAAGATCGGCAGAAATCTTATGCTGACAATCGAAGGCGCGACTTGGAGTTTCAAGTAGGAGAACATGTATATCTGAAGGTTTCTCCGGGTCGTGGTATTCGAAGATTTGGCATTAAAGGAAAGTTAACTCCTAGATTCATTGGCCCATTTGAAATTCTCGAAAAGGTTGAAAAAGTGGCTTATAGATTAGCTTTACCTCCACAATTGGCAGGAGTTCATGACGTATTTCACATCTCTATGTTAAAGAAGTATGTATATGATCCTGACCACATAATCACTTATGACAATCTGGAGATTCAGAAAGACTTGACGTACGAACAAACGCCAATGAAGATTCTGGAATGAGAAGTGCGTCAATTAAGAAATAAAGTTATTCCTATGGTTAAGGTTCAATGGAAGAAAGCATGGCCTTATGAAGAAACATGGAAAACCGAATCAGCTATGAAGAAAAGATTTCCAGAATTGTTTGACTGTAAGTACACTCTCCATAATTCCTGAATTGAATTTGGGGACCAAATTCTTCTAAGTGGGGGAGGGTGTAGTGCCCCAGAATTTATGTAAGTACTTTCTAGATTATTTAATAATTTTTTGGCATTATTAGTAATTAAATGGGCTAATTTGAATTTATTAATCATTATAAGGCCAATTGTGTTAATTAATTAACCTAACCCATTTAATTAAAATCCAAAAGGTTTTAGGACCAAGCCCATTAAGTTTGGCCCACATTCTAGAAGGTTATTAAGCCTATCCACGAATTTTTAAAGGATAAATACTAATTATATGGATAATTATATGGATAAATGAATAAAAGAGTCTTAATAATTTGAAATTCTAGATACGATGACTGTAACGGTCTATCGTAAGACCGCCACAGCCGTGTAACGCGGTAAGGTTCGACCGTCACAGCCTGCGAATTCCGTGAGTAGAAGAACTTATAAAAAGATTGGAACTTGATGTTCCTATCCACAAGAGACCTAATTGGAACGATGTATAAAGACCCTAAGGACTCTTAGAGATTAGGTTTTGATAGACTAAGGACTCTAAACTCGATCTAATCTTCAAACCTTAGTTGAAACCCTATAAATAGGACCTAGTTCTGGACTATGCGACCCTTACTTTTGGGACGTAAAGAATCACAGTAAGGAGTCCTAATCTCGAGTAAGTTCTTTAGAATAATTTGTTCATAATACCTTAGACTAACTCCTCTAAAAATTTCACATCTTTAGGTCAAGAGGTCAAGGAGTTAGAGCCCAAGGAAGTTGCTGAAAAGTCACAGGAAGAGGAGAGCTAGGGCACGATTTTCAACCCCAAATCAGGAGTTTTAAGCCTAGTTAAGAGGTAGGTTATCTCATGAATGGCAAAAACATCTTGATATGACTAAAAGCCCTCTGGTTCAATCAATTTTCATGCATTATAGATCATCAATTTCATGTTTTACTAGTTCTATGCATTTCATGCATCTCTTAGCCTTAATGGAAATTAAAGGAAACTATCATGTTTATTCACTGATACCTATGCATGTAGTTGGCTTATACTTCGTTATCATGTCTAAGAATACATGGAGTTTTGATTTATAGACATGATGTGAGTTGATCTCTTGTATTTCATACTATTTTCTGTTAGCAGACACTCTGACGCATCACAGTAGGACCGTCACACTCATGTAACGGCCTTACGATGAGCCGTCACAGCTCTGTTGTATATATTTTAGTACTGTTGACTCTGACGCATCTATGCAGGAGCGTTACGTCTCTGTAACGGCTGTTCGATAGACCGTCACGTTCACTGTGACGCCCCACTTCTAGATCGTCAGAGCCCTGTGTTCTGTCAACCCTAAGACAGAATATGACTCGCCAATATTATTTATTGTTAAGCCTAGTTACCTAAGTTTCAACATGATTATGTGACTTTGAGGTTATTTAATTGTTCATGATAGGCATCGCATGTTATTTTGACTTATGGTAATTTCATGAGCCAAATTTTCTCTAGTCTTGTATTTTAAATCATGATTCTTTTAACTATTGTATTGACGGAGTTTCATCACGATTTTCACGTTCTTACTTATTTCTCTCTCTATCAAAAGAGTCATTTCTATAAGTACATGGCACATATTCCGGTATGTTGTCATTAGTTCACACTTTGCACAATAGGAACACAAATCTTGGACTTGAGGACCTCTCTATTGGATATTCCCTCCAAGGGACTAGGAAATTTTGTTTCAAGGCCTCCGTAATTCTCCGCGAGCCTGGGATTCCCACTAGGACGCCGAGTTGGTTGTACCATTAAAGCCTATTAACTAGATTGCACAATCGATGTTTTCTAGTTCTAATAGTGTAACGGCTCTATATTGGACCGTCAGGTGCATGTAACGGCCCAATATACGACCGTCACATTTCTCTGAGTCTAAATTATTGATTCTGGACTCGGGTCATTGTAACGGCTCATTTCTGGCCCGTCATATAATGTAACGGCCCAGTGAATGACCGTCACACTGTTTGTGTAAATTAACCCAAGGTTGGACCAAGGGGTTGATTTCTAAGGTTTTGGATAGACTAATGAAAGTCTGGAATTTATAATATTGATTAAGGAACCTAATATAAATGAAGAATGAAAGAATGTACCGTTATGCTGCCGATTTATTTTTATGAGCATAACAATGTTTAAGTCTATTTCTTGACTCGTATATTCTTGTATTTGACGCAATCATTCATTGACTACTGTTATCATGGAATTATTGAATTGTACATTCTTGACCATATTTTGTTGATACATGCGTGGAAGTAGCTTGATTTATACTTGAAGATGTGATCGAGCACTCATTGTGTTCAAGGGCTCTATGCTAGTCCTCTCGGCTGATTGCCGGAAACATACTATTTTATAAACCATGGGGTATGATGCTACTGGCGTCGCATTGCACTGGGAGTACTTTCTTTATAAATAAGTGAAATCCACGGCACGCTATGACATTCTTGTACATGACATTCTTGCTTGGTATTCCACAGAAATTCACAAACTATGTACTCATAAGAGACTAGTGTGATGAATATGTGGCTTGCTCGTACATTCTTGTTACATTCTTGCTCGTGAAAGGCCAAATATCATGTTCATGTTACATTCTTGCTAGTTCATTCTTGATAATTTTATCTTACGTGATTATCTTGTTACTTTGGTTTAATCGCATGATTGATTCGCATTCGCATGATTTTACCTTGTTCTCTAGAGCTAAAATGTTAATTACTTTATGTAGAAATCCGATAATTAAAAATGAGAAATAAATTTTTTAATTTCATTATGTAATTAAAATTTTCAGGAAATAATTAAATTACATTTTTACTATATGAAATAAACTAGTTTATTAAATTTACTTGAATTAACTAGAAGTAAATAGAGATTAAATGTTTCAAACCTTAGCTAAATCATAGTGAGCCCAGTAAAAGTCAATGTAATGGACTAGGTTCACAATTGGCCCATTGGATAATCCATAATGGGATGGATTAATGGTTAAAGGATTCAATAAAGGTTAAATTAACCTTAAATTCGTAACATTTGTTTAATATGATATTTAAGAGATTAAAATAACCCCATTTATAGAAGATTGACTCAAGAATCAACCCTTACCTAACAGCCCACCTTGGACCAGCCAGTTTTACATTATTTTCACACCTAAGATGGGCTAGATTAAGAGGAGAAATGACATTTTTCTTCTAATTCGGACTTAATGGGTTTGGTGGAATTAGGTGAGGAATCTTGACAAATTTGGCCAAGTTTTGGCTATAAATAGAACCACATTCGACCCTCAAATCATCCCTGGAGGTTAAGTATATGTTGCTGTGAAGATTTGTGGAGATTTGAAGGAGGATTTGAAGATCAAAGGGTTTTCTTTATATTTGGGGATATTCTTTAGATCCGACAAAAGGTAGGTGTCTCTCAGGGTAAACTTTAATTAAATCATACCATCTTGTTCGTTTTTCTGCCATCTTTCCATTTATAGCTCATTTGTTAAATTCCGTTATAAAATGAGTAAGTTATGGGCACGGCACGGCACGGCACGGCACAAATAAATATTAGCATGTAAAGCCATGCAAGTTTTTTGTAACTTCCAATGTGGGACTAAACTTAAGTCACTATATAATAGGAACTATACCCTTTGGAAATTCACGTTAATTGTACGTATTTAGTCACCAAAAGTAAGAAAAGGTAATATTAGCATGTTTTAATTCTTACAGCATGTTAAAAATTTATTTTTGTAGAATGAAATTATTTTTACATATAAAAATCTAATTTTCACCATATTAGTTTATACATACTAAAACTTATTTCCAACATGTTAAAACTATTTCCAGCATGTTAAAAATGACTTTCAATATGATAAAATTATTTTATACATACTGAGATATAAAAATTATTTTCAGCATGTTAAAATCTATTTAAAGCTATTTTTTATGCATATGAAACTTAATTTCCTATTAAATAATTAGTAAATTGATGCATGAAAATTACTTCCAGCATGATAAAATTTCTTCCAGTATGGTAAAAATTATTCTAGCATGATTAGAATTATTTTGGCATGTTAGAAATAATTTCAGTATATTAAAACTATTTTTCAGCATGATAATTCTATTTTCCTATCAAATAATTAGTAAATAAATATAGAAAAATAATTTTTAGCATGATAAAATTTATGTTGTTATCAGAAAATTTTTGTAATCAGCATGGTAAACTTATCTTATCATCCTATCAGTAAGTTAATGTATGAGTATTAATTTTAGCATGTTAAATATTAATTTCTAGCATGTCAAAAATTAAATCCAGCATGAAAATTTTATTTTAACCATCTTATCAGTAAAGTAACATATGAAAATCATTGTCAGCATGTTAAGATTATTTTCAGCGAGTTAGAGTTATTTTTGACATAGAATTCTATTTTCTTATCGTACGGTTAATTAATGTATGATTAAGTACTAATATCTAAACTCATTATTGTAATTCATAAATCATATATTTTCATAACTAAAACTTGATATTTTATGATTCTGAGATTTAGTTAAGATATTTAAAATTAATTCTAATAAATTACTATCTTAAATTTTCCTCCTACTTACCGTTCCTTTTTGAACTCCACGACTTAATGTCGTTAAACATGATGTCTTAAATTGTTAACTACTTTTTTTACAACTTCTGAAATTTTGTCAAATCTGTGCTTATTACAAACAGCATATTCTTGAAAATCGTTGGCCATATACATTAAAGTGGATGTCTAAACGTATTTGGGATCTTCGGATCCATATGACTCAATGCATGGCATTAATGGAGCCCGATCTGGTCCTAGGGAGAGCGCCCGAAAGTACTTGTGCCCATGGGAGTTGATTGACCAACGGTGTGGCATTGCACCGAAGTGCATGATAGATTTACTTGATACGGCATTCTACTATTCGTACTTGTTACTTGTTTACTTGAAAATTACATGAATTACTTGACTTGTGTGAAAATGGCCAATTACATGAAATTCTTTACTTGTTCAAAGTCATTACTTGGAAATTCATCTTGATATCATATTATCTCAATTACTTAGAAATTCCATTCATGTTTATACACTTCCCGATACAAGTTAGAAAATTATTTAAATTGTTAACACTTAAAGATTGCCTGGTTCATAGAGATATAAAATCCTACTGAGCTTTTAGCTCACCCTACGTTTTGGTTAATTATTGCAAGAAATGAAAATGTACAAGGGAATGGACAAGAGTGAGAGAGTGATTTTCCTTTTTACCTAGGTTTATGTAGATCATTAGTGTTTTTACAAGAATGATGTACTTTGGGATTGGAAGTTTGTAATTACCTTTATGGCTTATGAATTAGTGATGTAAACTTCATTTTGATGGAATAAAAGTATTATTTTCCTGTTCATTTCTGACTTTAGAAATAAAATTGTACATGCTCTGATCGACAAGCGTGTTTACGACTCGTCGCGCCCTCGATATTCCGCGTCGGGACGTGACACTTTAATAGTGCCTTCATGTTGATGCGAAGATACCTACTGGGCAAGTGTGCTCATTACCTATTTTCTAATATTTTTTCAGGAGATGGAAGTAGTTCGGATTCGGGCTATACTAGTGGCGGGTCTGGAAGCGAGTGAAAGTCTTGTCAAACTAAGAGTGAAGACATAGGAAGTCTATAATGTCTAGATTGAGTCAATGTAATTTTCCTATTTCTTGAGTCTAGAATGATGAATGTTGAAATTAGTGGTTGTATTCATATATTGATCGTTTGTGAAATAAAGTTGGAGTTTGATTAAATTCTGTGCAATTGCATTTATGTGTATAATTGTCTCGCGCTCTGATCGTTCTTGCTTGCAAGAGGCTTACCATGCCGGCTGTTCGCGTTCCCCGAATTAGTCTTCCGCTATAATAAAGGCTCGGGGCGTGACACTACCGGAAGCCCTCCAACGGCACGCCAACTTGTGCCATCCAACGGCACACCCCCGAACGGGCCTCACCTGGCGCACTCCGAAGCATCCCTGCCCAGCATGCCTTCAAAGTGCTGCACCCGGCACACTCCCCGACGGTCTCCACTGGCACGCCACTCTTGGCCTTCAAACAGTGCACCCTTCCGCCGGTGCACTCACCCTGGCTTGCCCTCGCCCAGTGCACCTCGCCAGTTCCAGTAGCACACTGCCATGTGCCCCTTCACCGGCACACTGACGAATGCCCTCCACCCGGTGCAGTCCCGAACGCCACTCTAGCGATGCACCCTTGGCATCCTCCACACGGTGCACTCCACGGCCTCCATCCGGTGAGGCTGCCAAGCCTCCCACCCGGTGCAAGGCTTCTCTTCTCCACCCGGTGGACCTGCCAAAGCGTCCCATCCTTATTATGATCCCATGTTTCGTTCGAACACAGAGCATTGAATGCTCATGTCTCTGGCTCATGCTCCGGTCGACAGCGCAGCGGTACCAGGCCGTCGGCGTCAACCTCGGCCAACCCTGTGAAGACACACTGGCTACCTCCTACTGTTCCTACGCATAGGCCATTTAATGGCCCCCGAACAGATGAAGAAGAGAAGAGAAGAAGGCTTGGCCTTCGAAGCTACCAACCCCCATTCGGTATAAAAGGGGATTAATCCTCTCTAAAAGAGCTCTCTCTCGCCGGCTAGCTCTCTAGAGAGGCAGAACGAAGAAGAAAAAAAGAAGAGAAGAAGAGAAGAAGAGAGGAGAGGCTGCCGCTCCGTCCACCGCCATCTGTGCGAAGAGATGAAGAGAAGAAGAGAAGAAGAAAGTGAGTGAGAGTGAGAGAGCGGAGAGGTGAGGTCTGGAGGGGAGGAGCCCATGCTCTGTCCCCTTCCCTCTTCCATCATTTTGGTCCCCTGCTATTTCATCGTTTCCCCCCTTTTGGGCCCTTTTCTTTTTCTTCCCCTTCGCATTGTACAAGCCTCCGGGCGCATCCCTTTTGCAAGGCATAAAAAAAAGGTTTGCAAGTGCTTTTTTGCTTGAATGTTTGATCTCTTGCATCTTTTAGAGGATTAGTAGGTGGGTCAACTCAACAGAATGAGCTAGGCTAATACCTTGAAGGACACCTCTTGTCAGGTTTGCCTTTGCCTACCTCGCCGTCACCTTCACTGGCACCCCCCTGGCCCGCCTCACCCAGCACGCTTCCCCGCTTGCTCGTTCCGGCACACCCGTGGCTTGCCTTCGCTGGCACACCCCGGTTGGCTTTCGCCCGACACACCTCAACCTGTCTCGCCCGGCACACCCTCAGCCTGCCCCTGTCGGCACACTCTCCAGCCTTTGCCCGGCACACCCTAGCCCAGCCTTGCCCGACACAACCCTGTTGGCTTTTGCCCGTCACTCGTCACCAACCCTTACCCGGCACACTCTCGGCTTGTCCCTACCGGCACACCTCAACACATTCCAGCCCGGCACACTCTTGGCTAGTCCCTGCCAGCACACTTCAATACACCTCCACCCGGCACACCCTTGGGCCATCTCCACCCGGTGCACCCAGCTTTCCCCTCTATCCGGTGCACCCTCAGCCTGTTTTACCCCGTTGTTTTTCCCGCTTGTTGACTTCCATGTTTTTCGGAGTTTTCTTGAAGGTGTTGCTGCATATGTGCACACCTTGACTTCTCGGGTCATGCCACTCCTTGTGGGCGTGTACCCCTTACACCCCCTACCTCTTGGGTCCGGGGGAGATGCTGTCGAAATTTCACCAGAATTAATATAATAATAATAATAATAATAAGAAAAGCAATAATGCAAAAGAAACAATAAATAAATGGAATAAACAACAATGGAGCAACTTTGTCGAAATAATAAAGAACCACGGAGATCCTGAATAACCGAACACACGCGTCATTATGACGGATTGCCGAACATAACCACAAACATGATCTGCATGAATAAAAGAAAACCAAACCAAAGCTCCATGCATGCATTTCATGAATAAAAAAAGGGAAACTCCTCACATGTGTCTCATGAATAGAGGGACCTTCCCCGACCTAGCCACAGCTGCACCGACCCTCGAATCAACCTGCCCTTCTACCCGGCACACCCTCAGGTAACCATACCTGGTGAACCCAACTTGCCCCTCTACCCGGCACACTCTTGGCCTACCCCTGTCCGGCACATTCTAGCCCATTCACTCGGCGCACCCAACCTGCCCCTCTACCCGACACACCCCAGCCTGCCTGGCCCGGCACACCCTAACCTGCCTGGCCCGGCATGCTCTTCAACTCCTTTGCCCGGCGCACCCTTCAGCCCCTCTACCCGACTCCCCGGTGGTCTCATTCGCCCAGTACGCTCTCTTGGCCTCCTCCAATGCACTCCTGGTACACCTGAAATGTAATAGTATGATAAAAAAAGCATAATAATAAAAAATAATAATAAAATAAATAGATAAAAAAAGGAACATAACGCACAGGCAATAAAAGAAGAATCAATGAACGTAAGAAAAATAAATGAATAAATAAATAATAGTAATAAATAATAATAATAATGAATAGAACGAGACGGCTCTCGTCATCTCCGGACTCCACACAAGGGAATATTAATAAGACCTTCGTGGGTCACGCTTAGACCTCAGGTTCATCCCAATGATGGTCATTGCCTGACCCATATCCTAGGCCCATAGCCCGCTATCTTTGAATATGTCTTTGTTTTGGGATCTAATCCCAGGACATTTTCCCGCTGCCCCTTTGGCACCGAACATATATTAACGATGCCCACGCAAGCCTTGCTTCGACCGTAGGAGCCTCCCCCAGTATGGTCAGGGCTTGATCTTGCACCAGGCCAATAAACTCGTCGATTTCCGGCCACTCTAACCGGGATTTAACGAAATGTTTTCCATCCCTCTGGACAATAAATTTGCCGTACCCCGGCACTCATATGCTCCGGTTTTCCCGTGATGATTACGATATTCTGAAGCCGGACACTCGTCCGAACATTAAATGGTCCCCCTGAGTGACTGATATGTTTCGAATGATTGTTTCCCTAGACATAGGGCTTTCCAGCTGATTCAAGATCGTTATCGTCTTGTTTCTCTCGATATAATTTTCTGGCCATGAGGCCCTGATTCCTGACGATTAATCAAGGGTGTTCCCCTCTCCGAGGGGATGTAATTAACGTCGTGACCTTTATGGCACGGTGAGTTTTGGTCCCGACACAAACTGGACAATTGTCTGATCAGTCAGATCGTGCGCACCAAGGGCTTCCACGAAGCATGAACAAATTATCACTTTGTGACTGGCACGCCCACACACTTAATAAACCAATAAACAAATAAAAGATCAATATGTTAATAAAAATTGCATCCACAAAGTGATGGGAATCGACGCCGAGCACTAACTTTTATTTTTACATTTGAGTCCTTTTATTTACTTTTATATCCTTGGAAAAATATATGCACAATTGTAAGGCTTTGTAAGCCAATGTGTCATTCCCTAGGATTGTATGGGTTTTTGTGCAAATGTGTAGTATGTCCAGTTAGGGGGCCCCCTCCCCTTCCCCATTGGTCCACTTCATCCATGTGAGACTGGTCAACCATCCTAGGTGGCCATCTAGAAGGTTTGAATGCTAATTGACCACATGGGAGACAAAGGGGTTAAAATTTCAAAGGTTAGCCACCTACCTGACCTACCTAGTCAAAGGAGTGCTCCATTCATATGTAATTTATTTATTTTGAGTTTTGACCACATGGGGGATGAAAATGACATATTTCCCACGAAATTATCAGCCCCCCCACCCCTTGCTATTTTCTATATAAGCCTATGTATAGTGTCATTAGAGATTAATGAAGAAATTATGTGAAAATTGCTTGAAGCAAGAAGGGTGTGCCCTCTCTCCCTCTCTCCCCTGGTGTTCTTCCTTCTCCAACCTCCAGATCTAGAGTGTATCCCCCTTCTATCATCCCCTCTCAACCTCCGGTGATCGTTTGTGCCGCCGCCGCCGCCGTTCGTGCCACCTTCGAGCCGCCACGGGATCATCTTCGGTTTTCTGTCCTGCTGGACAGAGGTGCAGTTCGTGAATTCCTGAAGCCAGCCACGAGCTCAAAACGATTTGAAATTTTGAGGGTTGGTTCCTATCTTCTATCCCATTCTCCACAAAACAATCCAGGTTCAAAAGCCACCGTTTCATATTGTTTCCTCTTCGTTCAACTCCCAATCTCAGATCTGTTCTGTCATTGTCTACAGTGACAGTAGCCATGAGTTCTCCACCTTCGACCACCCTTTTGATTTTTTTTAGTCCTCCCAATTTAACTGTGTTTTGTCCATCGTCCCCTACCACCACAATTTTTCTTAAATTTTTATCATCCTTCTACCTATTTTTAAAAATTCATATTCTACCGGAGCTACAGTACTTTCAGTCAGATCCCAGATCCGACCTTCGTCCAGTAAACAAATCACAGAAAATCATAGACACATCCAAACGTGTCCAAACCAATTTTGCTGTCTTCCCAACTCCATTTACAACAACGTCTCTGAAGAACACAACCCCAGATTCGGACGTCTACCTCACGGTCAAAGGCAATCCACAGTCAAGTTCTCTGCAGGCCTGAGTCTTCGGTTACTGTACAACAGAAGATTGAAAATTCCATAAGTCAAGATCCGAGCAGATCCAGGCCAGATCTTTGGGCCTAAGTTGAAGAACTTCAAGCTAGCTTTCCAACGGCCCCAGTCTCGTGTCGATCCGACATCGGGGCTGATCGCAGCGTTCATTCTCGCCGGAGCGCGCGCTGCAAAACAGCAACCACCAGTCCGTGGACAGCAAACCCGACTGGTGCCGATCGGAGCCGCCCGACCTCCGGGCGACGTTCCGGTGTGCCGCCAGCCCAGGGAACACTTCCCTAAGTGTCCACACTACAGCGGTGCCATCGGGTCCCACACGGCCCCTCCAGACAGCACGTGGGCCCCACAGTCGTGATCGCGCGTGTAGCCGAATCAACACACGAAGCTGCCCGTCAACCCGAATTCGGTCCTCCCGGACCCCATTGTGTAGCCCTTTACCTCCCTGCGTGGAGTGGGCAGCGGCTTGCATTTCTGTAATATTGTGTAATATTGTTCCGGGAGTACGAGTTTCGGCCGGGTCCGTCGTCCCCACGCCGAGCGCGTGGAGGAATCGTCTTCGCTCCTTACTTGGCATTTTGCTTGATTTCATATATGCTTGTTTATGCCACTGCTAGAGAGCATGTTTTAGGACCTATCTCGCTATAATTTTATATCACCGCTGCTACGAGAGAGTGCGCGAGACCGTCCCGTGACCCGATCCGGGCACGAAAGTGCGAGCCGACCACCCTAGCTCTTGCCGGTTTCTCAACCGTGCACGTCCGACGCTTCCCTCATCAAGGGACGATCGCGAGCTTGTCGTGTCCGTTTCTCGTCCCGCATCAATTTGGTATCATAGCCAAGTTTGAGTCTAGGGTGTCAAAAAAAGTGTCATTTACGTCTAGTCATTAATCGGTCTAAGTCGTGTTTAGGGTCATCATTGTTTTAAAACAAATAAAAAAAAGTGTCTTTTCGCGTTTGCACCCCTTTACTCGGTATATCAAAAGGTGTTGTCCGAACGTTAGGCTACGCCTATCGGGAAGACCACACACTTGCGCGAGTGATCTTCGGATCGATTAACTCCGCCACGTGCCGAGTTTTGGTTACGTCTAGGTGCATCATATTAGTGTGTGTTTGCTTTAGTCGGCGTCGTCTAGTCGGTGTGTTTGCATGCCCACTCGTCGAGGTACTCAATACTCACCCCCACCACCACCAATGGCGGAATCCCGAGTCTATAGTTCCGATGAGGTGGCCACTATGTTCCGAACACTTATGGGAAAAATGGATGGGTTGAGCGAGCGCATGGATGAGTTAAGCACTCGAGTGGATAGGATGGAAGAAGCGAGTACTCGAGTGAATGGCCTAGGCACCTGCCTAGAAGAGAGGATGAAAGTTGTAGAGGATAGGGCCGCTGGGTCGAACCAGTCCGTTCAAGGATTGGTCGGGAGAGTCACCGCACTAGAGAAAGGACCAGCCGAGACACACCCGATTGTCCCAGTCCAGGCACCCGCCCCACCTACACAAGGTCAACCGGAGCCGGTTCATCAACCCGCGACTCCAAGGGTTCAAGGGGTAGCTACTAGGAGGCACGAAGTCCCCGAGGTGCATGACTACGAGTCCGATAATGAGCATCGGGGACATGGTCGTGATTATCGCCATACACGGCGTACCCACGACCAAGATATGGATGAACGGGCCATTCGGACCGTTCGGGCCGACCCTCCCACCTTTGACGGGTCCTTGGACCCAAAGGTCTACCTTGATTGGGAGGCTGGTATGGACCGATATTTTGAGTGGTTCGAGATGTCGGACCAACGAAAAGTCAAGTATGCTAGGATGAAACTTTTAGGCCAAGTCCAAACCTATTGGAGAAACATGGAGAACCTATTGTTTCATCGTCAAGAACCCCCGATCGATACATGGACCGATATGAGGGAGAAGCTTAGGAAGAAGTACCTCCCTACCTCCTATCGCCAGCGTCTTATAGAGAGGTGGCAAAGTCTCACCCAAGGAGACCGGTCCGTCTCGGATTACATCGCCGAATTTGATGAGTACTACTTGCGATGCGATGCCACGGAGGAGGATTCCCTTACCGTCTCCCGGTTTCGGCGTGGTCTACGCCCACACCTACGGTATGAGCTTCTCCGCCGCAAGGTGGACAAGCTGGAGGATACATACCAAGTTGCTCTCGAGATGGAGCAATTCGAGGGTGAGTTCGAGTCTATTCCCCGGTGGAGCCCCGCTCCTCCCCGTAGTGACTCCCGTGGCTCCTTAGGTTCATACCCGAGGGGACCCATGACTCGTCCACAGGAGCCCGCCCGTCAGGAGCACTTTGCTCCTAGACCTCGACCTCCCCCACCACGGGATCTACCTCCACCCCATCCACCGGCACCCGTTGCCCGTCCCCCAGCTCCTATAGCCCGTCCTCTGGCACCGGCACCCCCTCCACTATTGTCCAAGGCACCTACACCTCCCCCATTGTTGCCTACACCCCCTACCCGACGGGATGATAAGGGTAAGGCCCCTCTTTTCGGAGAGAGTAGTCGATCGCGAGTGCAGTGTTTCCACTGTCATGGATTTGGCCACATTGCCAGCGAGTGTCCCGCTCGCGCCACCCTAGCCTTAGGTGTTGGAGGATCCGTACCTCCCGAGCCTGAGTGTGTTGATTACGAGGCCGATGAGGCACTAGCTGAGGAGTACTGTGCCTTGGGAGGGGAAGAGTGGGAGAGCTCTCCCACCGCTCAGGATGCAGCCACCTAGTGGGCTTGATGCTACCACCTTCGTCTAGAGTCGTGCATGAGTCGGTGTGTTTTCCTTGTGTGGTTTGTTTTGTGTGGTGTGTTTTGAGTCGTTTGTTTGTGTGATTTGCATACGTGTGTTAGTGCATGATGAGTCTGCATGTGTCGTGTGTAAGCTCGTTGTCGTTCTCTTATGAGTAAGAAGTGATTGGACTCACCCGATGAGTATGGGATCGGTTCTATATCTACACCCGGATCTACTCACCTACAGGGACTCAGCAGTGATTCCTAGTGAGTCTTCGAGCTGCTTCCTTCCCTTTGAGAGTGCCCCACCCGGAGTGTCCACCTCTAGCCCATGGCAGCTTGTGCATATCGAGTATATATGGAATGAACAGGTGACGGTCACTTGGAGTGGAGTATACCCGCACTACTTGGCATGGTGACGGATCCGTCGGAGTACTCGAGCATCCATACCCCTACTCGACGGGGTCGAGTTCCTCCCACCCGGGGAGAATTGATGGGAATCAACACCGAGCACTAACTTTTATTTTTACATTTGAGTCCTTTTATTTACTTTTATATCCTTGGGAAAGTATATGTACAATTGTAAGGCTTTGTAAGCCAATGTGTCATTCCCTAGGATTGTATGGGTTTTTATGCAAATGTGTAGTAGGTCCAGTTAGGGGGCCCCCTCCCCTTCCCCATTGGTCCACCTCATCCATGTGGGACTGGTCAACCATCCTAGGTGGCCATCTAGAAGGTTTGAATGCTAATTGACCACATGGGAGACAAAGGGGTTAAAATTTCAAAGGTTGGCCACCTACCTTACCTACCTAGTCAAAGGAGTGCTCCATTCATATGTAATTTATTTATTTTGAGTTTTGACCACATGGGGGATGAAAATGACATATTTCCCACGAAATTATCAGCCCCCCCACCCCTTGCTATTTTCTATATAAGCCTATGTATAGTGTCATTAGAGATTAATGAAGAAATTATGTGAAAATTACTTGAAGCAAGAAGGGTGTGCCCTCTCTCCCTCTCTCCCCTGGTGTTCTTCCTTCTCCAACCTCCAGATCTAGAGTGTATCCCCCTTCTATCATCCCCTCTCAACCTCCGGTGATCGTTTGTGCCGCCGCCGTTCGTGCCGCCTTCGAGCCGCCACGGGATCATCTTCGGTTTTCTATCCTGCTGGACAGAGGTGCAGTTCGTGAATTCCTGAAGCCAGCCACGAGCTCAAAACGATTTGAAATTTTGAGGGTTGGTTCCTATCTTCTATCCCATTCTCCACAAAAAAATCCAGGTTCAAAAGCCACCGTTTCATATTGTTTCCTCTTCGTTCAACTCCCAATCTCAGATCTGTTCTGTCACTGTCTACAGTGACAGTAGCCCTGAGTTCTCCACCTTCGACCACCCTTTTGATTTTTTTTAGTCCTCCCAATTTAACTGTGTATTCTGTCCATCGTCCCCTACCACCAAAATTTTTCTTAAATTTTTATCATCCTTCTACCTATTTTTAAAAATTCATGTTCTACCGGAGCTACAGTACTTTCAGTCAGATCCCAGATCCGACCTTCGTCCAGTAAACAAATCACAGCAAATCATAGACACATCCAAACGTGTCCAAACCAATTTTGCTGTCTTCCCAACTCCATTTACAACAACTTCTCTGAAGAACACAACCCAAGATTCGGACGTCTACCTCACGGTCAAAGGCAATCCACAGTCAAGTTCTCTGCAGGCCTGAGTCTTTGGTTACTGTACAACAGGAGATTGAAAATTTCATAAGTCAAGATCCGAGCAGATCCAGGCCCGATCTTTGGGCCTAGGTTGAAGAACTTCAAGCTAGCTTTCCAACGGCCCTAGTCTTGTGTCGATCCGACATCGGGGCTGATCGCAGCGTTCATTCTCGCCGGAGCGCGCGCTGCAAAACAGCAACCACCAGTCCGTGGACAGCAAACCCGACGGGTGCCGATCGGAGCCGCCCGACCTCCGGGCGACGTTCCGGTGTGCCGCCAGCCCAGGGAACACTTCCCTAAGTGTCCACACTACAGCGGTGCCACCGGGTCCCACACGGCCCCTCCAGACAGCACGTGGGCCCCACGGTCGTGATCGCGCGTGTAGCCGAATCAACACACGAAGCTGTCCGTCAACCCGAATTCGGTCCTCCCGGACCCCATTGTGTAGCCCTTTACCTCCCTGCGTGGAGTGGGCAGCGGCTTGCATTTCTGTAATATTGTGTAATATTGTTCCGGGAGTACGAGTTTCGGCCGGGTCCGTCGTCCCCACGCCGAGCGCGTGGAGGAATCGTCTTCGCTCCTTACTTGGCATTTTGCTTGATTTCATATATGCTTGTTTATGCCACTGCTAGAGAGCATGTTTTAGGACCTATCTCGCTATAATTTCATATCACCGCTGTTGCGAGAGAGTACGCGAGACCGTCCCGTGACCCGATCCGGGCACGAAAGTGCGAGCCGACCACCCTAGCTCTTGCCGGTTTCTCAACCGTGCACGTCCGACGCTTCCCTCATCAAGGGACGATCGCGAGCTTGTCCTGTCCGTTTCTCGTCCCGCATCACAAAGCCTCATAAAAGTGCTGGGGGTATTGGATAGCCCAATGGCATGACGAGCCATTCATACAAACCTTCTTTTATTTTAAAGGCTGTCTTCCACTCATCCCCTGGTCGGATTCGGACCTGATGGTAGTCACTTTTCAAGTCAATCTTGAAAAAGATGATGGCTCCACTAATCATGTCAAGCATGTCATCGAGACGGGGAATGGGAAATCTATACTTGACAATGATCTTGTTGATGGCGCGGCTGTCAACACACATCCGCCAGGTGCCATCTTTCTTGGGTGTGAGCAAGGTAGGGACAACACATGGGCTCTTGCTCACCCTGAGGAAACCCTTTTCGATAAGGTCCTCGATAATTCTTTGGAGCTCAACATGCTCCTTGGAGTTCAATAGGTAATGGGAAGGTTGGGTAGGGTGGACCCGGGGACAAGGTCAATGACGTGTTGTACATCCCGCATGGGAGGGAGTCTGGAGGGTAAGTCCTCAGGGAAAATATCTTGGAAGTCCTGTAGGATTGCCTGGACTTCAGGTGGGACTGAGACTTGGGACTCCTCGGATGTGATGGTGACGACAACAGCCCAAACAGGGGCACCCTCGGCAACCTCTCTATTCAGCTCACGGACACCTATGAAGTTAAGGCGCCTAACTGGGTCATGACCAACCCTAAGGGCCTTAGGAACGTGTGTGATAGGTGCAGGGGAAGAGAGAATGAGAAGTTTCCCTTCATTGGGAGTTCGAGGACTCTCTTGAATCTTGGGAGTTCCAGTGGGAGTGGAGGTGGAGCTCTTTCCCGGGGTCACCTTTGGGGGTGCCGGGTATAACTGAATCTTCTTCCCATTGTGTGAGAAGGAACACTGATTGGACCGACCAAATGTAGTAAGGCCTACATCATAGATCCACTGTCGTCCTAGGATGATGCTACCGACCTTCATAGGCACTACATCGCATAAGATCTGTCCTTGGTAGAACTGGAATTTGATGGGAATGACACATGTAGTGGTGACTGGTGTGAGCGACGTCACGCGGAATGCCGGAGGAAGTGAAGCGGAGCGCGGGGGCTCGTTTTGCTGCAACACAGAAAGAAGAGAGAAAAGGAGAGAGACCACCACGGGAGATTACTCCGGCGGGGTGTGCGGAATAGATGTAGCGTAATAAGATATGGAGATTAAACGGCCATAGCGGGAAATGACTCTCCGCGACCTCGGGGGATAGGAAAAGTGCAGAATTTAAGTGACAGAAATTTAAACGGCCATTGCGGGAAATGACTTGCCGCGGCCTCGAGAATATAATAGATATAAGAAGCACAGAATATAAGTGACAGAAACTTAAACGGCCATTGCGGGAAATGACTCGCCGCAGTCTCGAGAATATAACAGATATAAGAATAACATAGAATATTAGTGACAGAAATTTAAACGGCCATTGCGGGAAATGACTCGCCGCGGCCTCGAGAATATAGCAGATACAAGAACAGCACAAAATATAAGTGACGGAAATTTAAACGGCCATTGTGGGAAATGACTCTCCGCGGCCTCGAGAATATAGCAGATATAAGAACATCACAGAATATAAGTGACGGAAATTTAAACTGCCATTGCGGGAAATGACTCTCCGCGGCCTCGAGAATATGATGTGATCGCCAGGGGCCGGAGACCCCAAAATAAAGAAAGTGATCACGCCTATCTCAAAAGCAGGAAATGGCGGGTTGCTTCCTCCTCCCCCTTCGGCCGGCCGATGGAGAGGGCTTTCTTTAGTTACCCTTGCAAAATAACAGATAATAAATAAATGGAATTAGAGAATGGCAGTGCAGCATCAATCCCTTGCGATGAAAATGACGAAATGAGGGTGAGACACACACCTGCTTGGTGTTACTTTTAAACCCCTCTCGGACACGAATGGGAGAGAAATATGATGATGAATGGAATTATGCAAACGTATATAAAAGAAGACTCTCTTATGAAGGGTGACAGAGAATGCAAAAGAACTACGGAGAAAAGGGGAAAGAATTGGCTTATTGAATGTGCCGATGGCGGGATCCGGCGGAACTTCGACAGCGTAGGGACGACGTGGAAGCATGGTGGACGAAGGCGGCCTTCCTCTTGCGAGCGCGGGCACCCGGAGAATCGGCAGAACCTCCTTCTGAAAAGAACCTACAGGTTAGTAAAAGGATCCGGCAGAGTCTCCCCTTCCTCTGTCGGATCAGAAGCCCCCTCCCTTCGAGGGAGGGGGTCCTCTATTTATAGAGGGTAGGTGGCTTGAGGCGTCCAGGGACCTGGACGCCTCAAGATGGGGGCGTCCAGGACCCTGGACGCCTCCATCAACACATTAAACGTTTTTTATTTTTTTATTTTTAATATTTTTATGAAGACGTCCAGGAGGTTGGATGCCTCAATGTTGAGGTGTCCGGGACCCTGGATGCGCCCAATTCCGCCCACCGGAACCCCACCGAAAGCCATAGACAGTGGGTAAAGCGCGTGGTTTTGGTGGGTACCCGTGACTCACGAGTGGGCGCATCTAGCTGACAAGACGTCCTCATATTTTTGGATTTTTTCGAAACGTCAAATCGATCGGCGGATCGGGAGCGTCCGGGTGTCAGAAATTGAAGGCGTCCAGGCACATGGACCCCTCAAATGGAGGCGTCCACGGCCCTGGATGCCTTAATTATTATTTTTTTAGTTTTTTTGATTTTTTTCACTGATGGAGGCGTCCAGGGACCTCGACGCCTCCAAGAAAACCCGCCCGATCCCCCCGAAAGGCCGTCGGCAGCCATCCGCCAGACATCTTCCTGGTTTCAGAATCTTCTGATACATCCGATTGGTGGCGATGCCGTCCGTATGCCGCATGATTTTCGCAACGAGGCGGTTTTCGGATGCCGAAGAAGTGTTACGTACCCACTCAAAAGGTGAAAGAAGACTCAAGAATGGGAAGCACTCAAGCGATTCAAAATGTGAAAGCCACTGCAGGGCATCATATAGTAATATGAGATTTTCTCAGGGTGATGTCAGGAATAGCGTGTCTACAGCTGCCCCGCCTTGGCGTCTGCTTTGCAAGGGAGTGACACGTAATGGAATGGTATCGAAGTGAAGTGAAATGGAGTGGCAATGGACTGAGAAGTTGATGCCCAGGTACGATGAGACATGCTTTTGACATTACTGTTTGGAATCTTTCCCGTAGTTTCGCTAAGGCGACCTTGAAGAAGGTCTTCCAAATTTGACGATTGCTTGGACGGAGATTAAACAAGGGAGGGGGAGATGTGCGCTCAGGCACGAAAATAAAGAAGACCAACTTCTCGATGTGGAAGTACCTGGGTCGTAAACCTGCAGGTTTCACCTTTGGGGAGCGGTTACCAACCAATGTGGAAGTGCTGCGGCCAAGGTGGGTCAAACAAGGTAAAAGACAAAGGAATATCTGAGGGTCAGTCCAAACAAGGGTCTCCTTTGGAAGAGCAGCGTAGGGCCGTCTCAAGGAAACTCCATGTTTTATTCGGAGTGGAATATCTCATATTTGTAAGAATTGAAGCATAGTGGCTGTCGTAATCGAATCACTTTGAATGATCTTCCGCAATAAAATCAAAGTCCTATATGAATGCATGCTGGGTTTAAAGAAAATTTAAAACAAACTAAAATAGAAAATAGCCAAGGATAATATTATCAATTCGTTAAGAATGGGTCAGGATACCGATTCGGTGAGCCGACACTGAGCTGGGGCTTGTTTATCCGCGCATCAACTCACTGAACGGAACCATCGTCCCCACGCTACCACAAATTAACGGCCTATCCGTACAACCCAAATTCTTCTGAAATCATCACCATTTTTGTTGAAGGGGAACTAAAATCCCAGATTCGTTCGGGTCGCAAGGTCCTTAACATGTTCTAATAGCGTAAATATCATATAATGTGATGCATGACATGGTGGGACCAATCACCGAATGGTGGTACACGAGATGGGACAGTGGCATCCGTTAGTAAAACCTGCACTGATTAATAACATCAGAAAGCAACAGAATCGCACCACAGTACAAGGGAGATCCAGACAAAATGTCGACGACTGACCAATGATGTGACACATTTCGTCCTTTAGCGCCTCTCCTTTCCTATAAATGCTCCCTTAGGCTAGTTTAGCCAAATGCACGAAGGAGTGGGCTTAGAAGCTTAAAGGGGAGGAGGAGAGGAAATCTAAGGGTTTCAGGATGGCAGGCGAGTCTTCCCGCCTTATGAAGAGGAGCAGACCTAGCAACGAGATCAGACGACTTTCCGACCTCGAAGGTCATCTGAGTGGGATGATCCAGTCGCATATGGTAAGTTGATTTATTTCAAATTCTCCGCGCGAACTCTCTTTTCACTTCTTTTCCTTCCTTGTTTTCTTTTTCCCTTCCAGTCATACCCTCTTTTCCCAGGCCCGAGGAAATTTTCCAAGCTGCCGTGGCTTTCGAAACTCACCTCCAACATCTCCATCGGCATGAGGGCCATAATCACGAAGCGGCATTTATAAGGGCTCCTTATTCATGCCAAGCACTACGAGAGGATTCGCATAGACTGGGCAGCCATGGGCGCATTGGTGGAGATCTGGCATCCCCAGACCCACACTTTCATCTTCCTACCTTCGAGGCGACCATCCTCCTCGAAGAGGTGGAACTTCTGCTCGGACTGAAGAAATTCAAGAGTGACGGGAGGATAAAGGTTATGCGGATGCTGACAAGGGTGACTTCCGAGAGTGTCCTCGGAAGCTTCATGCCGCCTGGTGCTGCTAGAAAGGTCCGCACTCAAAAGGGAATTGATCTGCAAAAGTTCACGGAATGGGTCATGGATGCCCTGAGAGGGTCACCAGACGATGACCACTTGGAAGGAATCATGAAAGGGTTTACCATCTGTTTGGCGGGTGCTCTCTTATTCCATTATACCGACAACATAGTGGAGGAGGACCAATTGAGTGCCATCTGTGGGATTTGGAGTGGAAAGAGGGTGGGACCCGCCGTCTTTGCCTACCTTTACAGTGGCCTTACTGCCTCCAGCATGGGTAAGCCTCCTTTTGGTTGCGCACTTCTTCTGAATTGCTGGATTGATTTGCACTTCAAATTTGACCACCGCGAGGGGATGCCAACTGCTTCGAAGCTCTTCCAACAAAGCCTCCTTCATCACATAGCCGATGTGTTAGGCTTCGGTGGTACCATAGCGAACCGTGTTCCGTGGCTGAGGAAACGTGAAGACTGGCGGTCTCACTTCAGAACCATGACACAAAGCTTTTTTACTTGTGCACCGGCATGCCTACTCTCACGCGAACTCCTCGCGAGGTGTTCTCCCAGAGCTGAACTCCAACTGATCGGCGCAATGGAGTTTGTTCTTTATAACGCGCATCGGTGCTGCATCCAAATCGGCATTCCACGCCACTCGTTCCCATTGCTAACCGGCATCGTTCCTTTGAAGAAGATGGAGTTGGGCACGGAAGCGGATGCGAAGGAAGCGAAGGCCATTAAAGCA
Source organism: Amorphophallus konjac (assembly GCA_022559845.1). Classification (NCBI taxonomy): domain Eukaryota; kingdom Viridiplantae; phylum Streptophyta; class Magnoliopsida; order Alismatales; family Araceae; genus Amorphophallus; species Amorphophallus konjac. The sequence goes on from CM040123.1 coordinate 406,418,928, forward strand.
CCCTGGAAGACAAGTGTTGCGGGAAAGGCATTAGCGCATGTGGAGGAAGAATGCGAGCGGTGGAGGGCTTATGTAACCGAACTGGGGAAGTTAAGGCCTAAAGCGTCTAAGCTCCTAATGTAGCTCACTCTGCTTTCTAATGGAATAAAATCTGGAATTTAGGAATGTGCAAAGTTTGGGTTTTTATCTTTTCCTCTTTTTATTATTTTTTCTGTTTTCATTTTTTTTGTCTTTTTATGCGTCCAAATAAGTGGACGCTTTATTATTAATAGGGTTTTTTGCATGGAAACCATTGTTAAAAGTGAATTTGTAAAAAAACTATTCTTAAAAATGTATTAGCAGGTATATCACTGTGTAATCTGAATTGTGCAAAAATGCCATATTTATTTGCATGCATATCACTTCTTTTTATCAACAACTTGCAAGAAAATCACGTTTAAATGGCATTTATGCACTATTTGAATTAACTCAGTGATATACCTGCTAATGCATTTTTAGGAATAGTTTTTTTACAATTCACTTTTAACAATAGTTTTCATGAAAAAAACCCTTATTAATATATATTATTTTTTTTCCTTTCTTTTTTTTAACGCGTCGAGATGGGTGGACGCTTTTAAATAATTAAAAAAATTTGTTTTTATTTAATCCTTTTCCTTCGTCTTTTTTTTGTATTTTTTTATTATTTAATAATGAAAAATTTTGTACGCGTCCAACCCGTTGGACACGTTTATTATTTTTTTTAAAATTTTTTTTTATAGATGCGTCCAGGCGCCTGGACGCGTCCAAAAACGGGGATTCAAATAAAAGAGCGGTCGCGCACGCGGCCTCTCACATTCTCGCTCTCTTCCTCTCTTCTCTCTGGCTCCATCTCATATTCTTCCACCCTTCTGCCCTTAATCTGAGCCTATGGAGCGTGGTGAAGCAAGTCAGGGAGGTGAGAAGCGGAAGCCGCTCGCCCGTCGTCTGCAGAGAACGCGGGATCAGGCGGAGGCGATCGCCGTGGAGGAGGAGGAGGTTCCTTTGGCCTTGGAGGGGCCCGAGGACGCGGGAGAAGATGAGCACGACCCGGTAAGTCCCTTAGAATTCCACTTTGTTGTATTATTGAGTGATTTTAAGCGTAAAATGGGGCGAGAGACAACGTGAGAGGCAGTTGTGAAAGGAGGAGGCATCCAGGGGCCTGGACACCTCCAACCCCAATTTTTTTTATTTTGATTTATTTTTTTTGGTTATATATGTAAATAATTAAAGAAAATAGATGGAGGCGTCCAGGCAGTTGGACGCCTCCATTAATTATCTACATTTTTTATTATATTTTTTCTTTTTTATATTTATTTTTTAAAAAAGAAAGAGGCGTCCAAATAGCCAGACGCGTTTAAAAATTAGGGTTTTTTGCATGGAAACCATTGTTAAAAGTGAATTTGTAACAAAACCATTCCTAAAAATGCATTAGCAAGTATATCACTGTGTAATCTGAATTGTGCAAAAATGCCATATTTATTTGTATGCATATCACTTCTTTTTACCAACAACTTGCAAGAAAATCATGCTTAAATGGCATTTATGCACTATTTGAATTAACTAGTGATATACCTGCTAATGCATTTTTAGAATGATTTTTTTACAAATTCACTTTTAACAATGGTTTTCATGCAAAAAACCTTAAAAATTATTATACATATATATATATTTTAAAAAGAAAGGTAATAATAATAATAAAGGTTTTTTAGAAAATAATAATTAAAGAAGAAAGCATCCAGGCATTTGGACGCCTTAAAAAAAATTTGACTTTTTTTTGAAAATAAATAAAAAATAAATAAAATATTATGTACAGTGTTGTTTATTATTCATGACTCTGATGTGTTCCTTCTTTTTTGTGTTTTGTGGTGTTCAGGGCGTGATGAAGAGCCGGATCAGCTGGTCTCTGGTGGTAGCAGCGTACCGGGGGCTACCGGACTTCCAGAGGGCGCGGGTGGATGCCATGGGATTCGGGGCGTTCCTGAGGATTGAGCCCTTCCGGCTTGACCTTCCCCTTATCCAGGCGCTGAGGGAGCGGTGGCACGTACCGAGTCGAGCGTTCCTGATGCCCTACGGGCATATGGTGCCGACACTGGAGGACATAGCTCGGATCACGGGCTACGAGTGGACGGAGAGGCGGTCAGCGGGGTCACCTACCCCGACTACAGAGAGAGCGCCCTGGACCTACTGTGGCTGGAGACGAGCGCGACCGACAGAGACAGCAGGGTGGTTGGCCGAGTGGATATCATGGAGGCGCTCGGATTCGAGGACCCGCGGCAGCGGGTTAGTGAGAGCAGAGCAGAGTTCCTAGCACGTCTGGAGGGAGATGCTCGGGCGGCTTTTACTCAGGACCCGAGCGAGCGGGAGCTAGCGGACCTGGATCTCTGGAGGTTCCTCTTCTTCTTACTGGGCCGCCTTCTGCTGGGGACGAAGGGGGACGGCATCCATTACCGCTTCCTCGGGACCCTAGCGGACCTGGACCGAGTGGGGGATTACGTGTGGGGAGCAGCTCTACTCGCCCACTTGATCGTTGATCTCTCTCAGAGTACAGAGAGGGAGACGACAGTTAGTGGCTTTGCACCTTTTCTCCAGGTAAACATTTTGTTTATGCATTTTATCGTAGTTATGCCATTACTTGTGCTAATGATGCATGACGGATGCAGGTGTGGAGCTACTACTACCTCCCGATGGGAAGAGCCAGGCAGTGGAGGAGGACAGCCGTGCCCCTGGTGCGGCGGTGGAGGCCGGTCATGGTTGCGGCACCGCACGGCTACCAGCTGGCATCGCTTCGACGTGAGCTGACCGAGTACCCTGAGGCTATGGTATGATGCGTATGATTTTTTTATTTTTATGCATGTGACTCAATTGAGTAAAATGGCAACTAATATGATGCATGTATGGCGATGCAGGTGGTGTAGAGGCCCTACCTGGGCATGGCCTATGCTGGCCAGCCTTGGGTCGTAGCGGTCCATCCTCGTTTCGGGCGGGACGTGTGGGTCCATTGCCTGAACGAGATCGAGCCGCTGCGGCTTAGGCTGGTCATGAGGACATTGGGGCTAGCCCAGGAGTGGGTTGACGTGGACGAGCCGAGCCATGTCGGGCGGAAGACCCGAGGCAAGGCGAAGATCATCGACTGGCGTACGCGCTTCCCTGCACAGTACCTAGACTGGCAGTAGGGTGGCGTCCCGGTGGTGTCCCACGTACAGGACAGCACTGACTACCTGCGACGGTACCGGGCCACGTACGCGGAGCGTTTACACCTCGGTGGGGCGGCAGGGGTAAGTGTGAGATGAAGATTTTTCCTTCTCTATATGTATATGCATGTGACACTAACATATGTGCATAAATGCAGGATGCTCGTGATAACATTATTGCCGACCTGCGGGCCCAGCTGGTGGACGCTAGGCAGTAGTTGGCGGCCATCCGACAGGAGTTGGAGATCCTGGTGAGTCTATGCAAAGTATTATGCATTTTTTTTTACCTGGATTTTTCGATGCTTAGCCTCTGACTGTCGTTTGCTCTTGTGTTTCAGCGGGCCCATCAGACGGCAACAGCCGGGATGGCTGGCGGGGCAGGTTCTAGTTCCTGGGGCCCTCCTCCGGAGGTCCCTTCTCTCCAGGAGTAGTTGGCGTATGCGGTGGCCTGGGCTGAGGAGGCCGAGCGTGACAGCGCGACTCGAGTGAGTGTTTGCTTGACCCAGGCTCCCCTTCCATTTGCTCTTCTTCCTTCACTGATCTTTTACAGGGCATGTGGGGTTTTGACAGGTGGCGGAGATTCGAGATGCCCTGGCTCGTGCGGTCCGTGCCGAGCAGGAGCGCGACGCCTGGGCAGCAGAGCGTGACGCTCGGATAGCGGAGCTAGAGGAGGAGCGACGGCGGGAGGCTGAGGAGCTTCCTCGCGACGTGTTGGAGCTACGGATTGCCCTCGAGCTGTCGAGGAGAGAGGCGATGAGAGAGAGAGAGGAGAGGGAGGACAGAGAGAGAGAGAGGGAGGACAGGGAGAGGGAGAGAGAGAGAGGGAGGTCAGGAGGGCAGAGCGACAGTGAGATTGGGATGAGAGGAGGGCTATGGAGGCCCAGATGATGGAGCTCCGACTGAGCCTCGGCACAGCGGAGGGGAGGCTTCGGGAGAGTGAGGAGCAGTATTAGAGGGCGAAGGAGCGCGGGGCGCGGCTTCGTCAGTCTGGTTCCTTCTCCATGGGCAGCTTCCTGGTTTCTTCGACTGAGGAGCGTCGTCGCGCCATCGAGGCTGGCGTGGCACCACAGGGCGAGGCGAGCACTGCCTCTCAGAGTTCGCGGAGGCCCCCTAGGGATCCCCGTCAGAGGAGGGAGGCGAGAGATGATCAAGAGGGTGGTGGCGAGAGTTAGAGAGTTGCTTGTACACCCCACCTTCCTCACTTTATGATGTACAACTAACTATTTGCTTATGTGAAATGAAATGGTTCCTTCTATTGTGTGCACTTTCCCTTTCCCACGGTTCTTTTCTTGCACCTGTTCTTTCGAGGCACGCTTCATGAGACCTACCCTGAAAAGTAGGGAATTACACCTTGCACGGAGGGATCCTATTTTTTTCTCTTTTTTGGGAGCGTCTAGGCGCGAGGACGCGTCTTAACTTTCAAATTCAAATTTAAAGCGCTACGCAGCCCTTCTTCTTTCGCGCCTTGCCCGCAAACGAGCCCGCCTCCCGTTGAGATTTGCTCGCCTATCTTCGTCTCCTAATCTCGATCCATGGAGTTTGATGGGCCGAACCGTGGTGAAGGGAGAAAGGGGCGAGGAACTCCTCGCCCGAGGAGGGACGCGCAAGAGCACGGAGAGGCGTCCATGGAAGAGGAAGGGCCCCTTCGGGCACTTGAGGGACCCGAGGGGCCCGATGGCACGGGGGGAGGTGAACACGTCCCGGTAGGTCCTCTGATCTCCTCCTCTTTGATCCATTTTGAGTTTTGGAGCGAGTCATGTGAGAGGGGGAAAGGGTTCGGCGAGTGTTGCACTCAAATGATGGACGTGTCCTTAACAGGAGACGCGTTCTTATTGTTTGATGTAAGAGCCTCCCTTCTTGATGTAGGGCATGGCAAGGACCCCAGGCTTGGCCAATGAATGGGCTAGCGCAGATGAGCCGAGCCGTGTCAGGAAGGAGAGTCGCGGCAAGGCGAAGCTCGAGGACTGGCGCATACGTCTCCCTGGACAGCAAGGGAGCGTATTGGTGCAGGACAGCGCCGACTTCTTGCGACAGCGGAGAGAGAGTGATGTGGGACCTCTCCAATCCGGGGATGCGCGCGACATCAATGGCTTGCGTGCCCAACTAGCAGAGGCTAGGCGGCAGCTGACTGTCACTCAGCAGGAACTGGCGATCCTGGTAAGTTAAGTGTTGCATTTTTTTTATTTAATTTTTTTTGTTTTAAATTTGGAGCTTAGCCGATGGCCGTTATTTGTTTGTTCCAGCGTGCCCAGCGGGCAGCGATGGCGGGAATGGCTGGCGGCGCATCTTCCAGCTCCTCGGCCCCTTTTCTTGAGATTGCCTCCCTCCAAGAGCAACTTGAAAGTGCGGTGGCCCGCGCGGCACGGGCTGAAGAGGAGCGTGATGCCTGGGTAGCGACTATAGCGGAGCTGCGGCGTCATAGTGAAGAGAGGCCACATCCGGACATCCTAGAGTTGAGGGTGTTCCTCCATGTGACCAAGAGAGAGGCGGAAAGAGAAATGCTAGAGAGGGAGGACAGAAGAGCCATGGAGGTCCAGGTAAGGGAGCTCTAGCTAGGCCTTCGAGCTATTGGACAGAGACTAGAGGACATGGAGGCAAGCTATGAGAGGGCACGAGAATTCGGGGCGCGACTCCGCCAGTCTGGCCAGCTCCATATGGGGGGCTTCTTTGCTATGCCAGGGGAGCAGCAGCGGGTCGCCGCTGCTGAGCAGGCGCCACGAGACGAGGCGAGTGCTGCTGTACGGGGATCCAGAAGGCCCCTGAGGGACCCTCACCTTAGGGGGGAGCAGAGGGACGCCTGGAGGGATGAGCGTGAGTGTGATGGGAAGAATTAGCGGGTTGGTGGTCCCACCTTCCCTTTTGTGATGTTCATGACTGTAGTGTTCATGACAGCTTATGTAGACCTAATGGAGTGATTTGTGTCCCTGTTGCTCATTTGTCCTCTTGCGCGTTCCTTCCTTCCTACGCTTCTTCTCTTTTACGATTTCTATGTGACGCGCTCGACAAGGCCTAGCCGCGAAACAGAGACTCGTGCTTTGCCATGCCCCTTTTTCCACGAGAATCTGCCATCGAAGTCAACAACAACGGCCTTCGCCTATTCCCTATTGCATCCATTCGGACTTGATGGGTCATTTCTGAGTCGTCGTGTCGCACCACTCAATCAGCTTCCCTGTGCGAGCGGCGAAGTGACACATGGGACCGCAAGGAAGGTGCCCTAGCATGAGGGGGGTTATTGATGGAGGCAGTCATGGCTCGCACTTCTCCCATTCCCATAAATACCTCCCCTCTTTGTTCTCCCAGGGACATCGAAAGCCATCTTGAAGAGTAGGGGCTTCCACAGCACGGAAGAGCTAAGAGTTCTAAGACTTGGGATGGAGGCCGAATCTTCCCACTCTTCGAAGAGAAGCAGGTCCAGTGGTAGCAGCTCTCGGAGACTCTCGGAGCTTGAAGGGCACCTCAATGAAAGGACCCAATCATAACTTGTAAGCTGAGCTTGCTCGTCTCTTCTTCCAGTCTTTCTTCCTCGCTTCTAACAAAACCCCTCCTTGTGTATGCGCAGGGTGTGATAAAATCACACATTCCATGGGAGTTGGTAGTGGCCGCATACCGGGGTCTCCCGAATTTTCAGAAGGCCAGGCTAGACGTGATGGGGCTTGGAGTCTTTCTTCGGATCGAGCCAATCAGGCTCGACCTTGCCCTCGTCCAAGCATTGCGCGAAAGGTGGGATCCAATGAGCCGTGCTTTCTTGATGCCTTGGGGGCACATGGTGCCCAGCTTGGAAGATGTGGTCCGAATTACGGGCCTGAAAGTGGATGGCGAGGCACTGACTGGCATTACGTACTCCGACTACCGAGAGGCTGCCCAGAGGTTGCTAGGAGTGGACCTGGATGATCGTAAGAACATGTCTGTAGCCAAGACGTCTATTATGGAGATGTTGGGGCTTACTGACATTCGTTCTCGCGATGATGAGTCCTTGGAAGAGTTCATGGAGAGGACTGAAAGAGGATGTCGCGCTGTCTATTGCGTAGATGCGAGCAATTGGGAGAGAGCCAACCTATTTTTCTGGAATGTGGGGGAAACCTCTGGAACTCACCCTGAAAGTTTCAGCTCAAGAAGAGTTCGTGGCAGGGAGCAGAAATTCGTGGAAGGGGGATCTATCCTGGATGGACAGAACTCCGACGAACACGACGGTGGTGCGATGGCGGCACGGTGGCGGCGACGACGATCTCCGGAACTGATAGAGGAGGCTTCACACCTCGGAATCACAGCCTTCCCAGCTGCTGAAGAGGGAGAGAGGAGAGAGAGAGGGGGGCGCACAATGCTCCTTGGCATAAAATGGAATTTTCTTCTTCATTAATTCTAATCAAATGAAAATACAATCTATTTATATGAAATGGTAAAAGACACTAACTATCCCTAGATCTAGGGTTGGGGAGGGGTACAATAGAGAGTCCACAATTTATTTCTCCCATGTGATTTGGAATCAAATAAAATAAAATTCAAAACCTATTAAACTAATGCAAAAGGGGGGGGACACCCCCTTGAATTAAGGAGAGATCTAGGAGATGATCCCCCCTTTGTCCCCTCCTTTAGTCCCACCTTCTAGAAGCCCACAATGGAAGGTTGACTGACCCCACATGGGCCCTAGAGCTGAGGTGGATCAATGGGAGGAGGGATGGGGGGCCCGTGGGACCCAGGGGTCCCATTTTGCACAAAAAACCCTCCGTACAATTCAAATTACAATCCGAATAAAAACACATAAACACACATTACACACAAATAAAATCCCCATAAATATTATAAATATAAGGACTCAGGGCGGAGACTCCAAACTGTCTCCGAGCCAGATGGAAGTCGATGTAGCTCGAGTGGTGCTCCGCGTACGATACCGACGGCTCGCTGGTTCGTACCTCTCGCTCGCTCTGGTGTCCGCACCAATTCTCCCCGGGTGGGAGAAACTCGACCCTGTCGAGTAAGGGTCTGCATCGCTCTGGTAGCACTCCAGTAGATCCGGATCTAACCCCTGCAACTCTCTACGGGTGACCCAAGTATCCTCGGTGGCGGGTCGCCCTCTTCATCGCACTAGGTAGCGCGGGTAAGATCCACTCCTGGTAACAGTCACATGCTCATCCAGTATATGATCTATATGCTCTCGCTGCCGTGGAAATGGGGCTGGTGGTGAACACTCAGGTGTGGGATCACTCTCAATGGGAGGAGATGGCTCGAAAGCCTCACTAGGGATCACCGCTGGGTCCCTATATGCAACGAGATCCGACACATTGAAAGTTGAGCTTATACCATATTCATCGGACATGTCCACAACATACGCACTGGATCCAACGCGTTTTAACACTCTAAATGGATCGGCTCCGCGAGCTTGCAATTTCTTAACGGTTCCAGAGGGAAACCGTTCAGGTCTTACCCTGATCATGACATATTCACCCTTTTGGAACTCACGGTGGTGTCTATGGGCATCGGCTAGGAGCCTTATACCGTGCATTACTGGCTTCAATGTGACGACGGACGTCGTCATGCAGACTCCTAACATGCTTAGCAAAAAGAAAAACACACGGATGCACACACGACCCTAAATAACCCTACATTTAGTCCGACCTACGCATAGGCGATGGTGGACCAGGACACCCGAATGTGTGCCATGCATGCACTTGACGTAACTGGAGGTTGACGTCATGGGGAACTCCTAGACATCCTACGATGCACCACTAATGGAAATTGGGCTTGGATGTGGGAAGTCCGGGGGGTTCGAGTGGTTTAGGTGGCAGGGGAAACAGAAGTCTTCATTGCCCCCAAATGATGGTTCGAACCTATTGCTATGTGGTGGTTGCTTGGCCCGAGTGGAAAAGGTGTGATAGTGAACTCCGCGGAAGAACTAGAGTGAATATGATAGCTCGGGAGGTTCACTAGTGAAGGGGTAAAAAGGGTCAAAGAAGGTATGACCCCATGAGATGGGTTCCCACAAGTCACGATCCCAATTGTGAAATTCTTGAAGGTGTGGGTGGTCGCCTTCATCCATCATGGTGAATGGGACGGTGGTCATGTGAAAAAAATAAGATTCCTCCCTTGGGCAAGAGGGAATGAAGTCGGGCTCGGCCGACATAAGGAGGAATAAGAGAACCTCCGTGGTGACACAACCCACGGTGCACACGGAGGTAATGGACCCTAAGGCCGGATGAGGGAAGCTACAACTAGTGGGTTGGTCGAAGCCTCGGGCCAATAAGTGCATCAACGTCCATTGCCGGTGTAAACCTATAATAAGGTCACCCAAGGTATCAACATGGTGACTAGACCAGAATGTCGTGTGGTAGGAGTTGACGGGCACTAGAGGTAAGGTGGGGTCCATTGATGGATATGGAGGTGGGACCAAGCCATCCTTGAGCCAACTAAGAAGTGGCTCGGCTATAAAAAGTGTACCCGTCAGAAACACGGGTTGCTCAGGCTTTAGTGGCTCCAAACAAGATGGTTCCGAATAATGTTCGGGAGTAGAGGGTGGCAAAGGAGCACTCACGGGTGGGGAAGAGGGGCCCTCTATGATGAGGAGAGGACTTTGGGAGGGCACCGTAGATGGTGTCGGCTTAGGACTACTAGCTGTTACCTCCTTGTACTCGGGCAAGAGTCTGTCAATCCGAGTGCACATCCTATCCAACCCATCCGAAATGGCTTTGAAGAGTTCGGCAATAGTGGGGTTTGGATTAGGGATATTATGATGGACTTGCCCCTCGGGGCTCGGCCTGGCGGTGGACCTAGGCTCGACTGCAAGCGGGGCTTCTTGCCTCCGACTAAGACCCACTTGGTTGGAAGAGATTAGGTGGGGTCGATTGGTGGTGACTGGTCTGGGTAGGTAGACCCTTCTAAGCTCTCTCCTCATGTCCCACCATGACTCGATGGGCTATTGCCTCCTAACCTCTCTCAAGCACTCAATGTGGTCCCACTTTTCGGCGGCCTCGTGTAGAAGCCTCTCCTTGGTGAAATAGAATTGACCGGCTTCGGACATGGTATAACAATCAAAGTATGTGTCCATGGCAGCCTCCCACTTGAGGTAGTCGCCCGGGTCATTGGAGCCATAAAAATCCGAGGCTTCGGGCCTACGGAAGTGGAGAGGGTGGTTGTCAAGCCCATGGGTGTGCCAACGATCATATCGCCTGGGCGATCGAGATTCCATTGGAAATGGGGAACTACAAGACGGACATGCTAACACTTGGACAAGACACTAGACACGACTAATGCAAACACCGACTAATGCACCTAGACCTAAACCAATATCCGATACGTGGCGGAGTCAATCTATCCGAAGATCACTCGCGCAAATGTGCGACCTTCCCGATAGGCGTAGCCTAACGTTCAGATAACACCTTTTAAAATACCGAATTATCGGGATGAAATGTAATTTTAAAACATTTTTTTTATTTTGAAAATAATGATGATCCTAGACTCGACTTAGACCGTGCAAGACTTATGCAACGACTACCCTAGACTCGACTGGCTCTGATACCAAACTGATGCGGGATGGACACGGGGACCGACTCTAAGTGATATGGACCTCGGACTCTAAATGCATACACAACCAGCAACATACGAGCATGAGAGACACTAGGCCCGACACTAAGAGCTTCAATGGGCTATACATCGCTAACAGAAACGCAAACTCACTGGTCGTCCCAAGCGAGGGAAACGCGGATCGTGCACGATTGAGGAACCGGCAGAGTTAAGGGTAGTCCCACTCACTTCTGTGCTCGGATCGAGCCACGGGACGGGTCACTCTCTCGCTCACAGCAGTGACATGAACTCACGGGCTAGAATCCTACGCTCTCATAGCAACATACGACCATATACTAGCTAAGCAAAGTAATGCCAAGAAGTTACGATCGTACCTCCACGCACCCGGCGTCGGGAAGACAACCTCGGCCAAATTCGTACTCCCGGTTAAACAAATTTTACAGCGGTACAAAGATTTCGACCCACTCCACGCAGGGAGGTAAAAGGTCACATGTGGGCACGGGCAGCATCTTGATGTCGTCCGTCGGTGCCGAAATCCGCATTTTTGTGCTGTCCGGACGACGCGATCTATGAGTTCGTGGGGCCCACGGACCGCTCTGTCCTCCGGATCAGATGGGGTGGGTCCCGCTGTGATGGATACCCCTGGTGGTGCGCCTCCCTAGATGGCGGTCGGGCGGGAACGCCGGTCGGAGGCCGATCGGCTCCGATCTCCAAGCTTTGGAGTTGTTGCCCACGGATCTGCAAGTTCTATTTTCAGGCGCGCGACCCGGCAAGATCTGCTACTGCGATCACTCCCGACGACGGATCGACGCACAAGAGGTATCGTTGGAAAGCTCTCCCGAAGTCCTTCGACCCTATGAGACTCAGAAAAATTCGCCGAAGCTGTGCTTCTGATGGGCGATTTTAGAACCGGTCTGTTCTCAGTTTCAGATCTGACTGGGCAGAAACTGAGTTTCCTAAGAGTTGGCATTGACCGCAGGGTAGACCTCAGATTCAGACCTCGAGCTCTTCATAAAAATTGTAGAGAGGAGAGAGAGGAAAACGGCAATAATTCCTATGACCGATTTGGTGGAGGTTTGGATGGGGAAAGCTATTTTATACTGGTGAGTGGTCGGATCTGGACAGAGGTAGACAGAACTGAAGGGGATCTGAAAATGATTTTTAGAAAATAAGTGGAGACCTTTTGAAATTCCACGAAAATTCGTGGATAGAGGGGGTGGTGGGTAGAACCTCCAGTAAATTTGGGGGTTCCAGAAAAAATCAAAAGGAGGTCCGGAGATGGGAAACTCAGGGTGGCTGTGGATCTAGACTGAAAATAGGCAGATCTGGAAGGAAAAGATGGATGAAAATGGAAATATAGAAATTGGAAGTTGGAAGCCTAACCAATTTTTCTGGAATGTGGTGGAAACCTCTGGAACTCACCCTGAAAGTTTCAGCTCAAGAAGAGTTCGTGGCTGGGAGTAGAAATTCATGGAAGGGGGATCTATCCTGGATGGACAGAACTCCGGCGAACACGACGATGGTGCGATGACGGCACGGTGGCGGCGGTGGCGGCGATGACGATCTCCGGAACTGATAGAGGAGGCTTCACACCTCAGAATCACAGCCTTCCCAGCTGCTGAAGGGGGAGAGAGGAGAGAGAGAGGGGGGCGCACAATGCTCCTTGGCACAAAATGGAATTTTCTTCTTCATTAATTCTAATCAAATGAAAATACAATATATTTATATGAAATGGTAAAAGACACTAACTATCCCTAGATCTAGGGTTGGGGAGGGGTACAATAGGGAGTCCACAATTTATTTCTCCCATGTGGTTTGGAATCAAATAAAATAAAATTCAAAACCTATTAAACTAATGCAAAAGGGGGGGGGACACCCCCTTGAATTAAGGAGAGATCTAGGAGATGCTCCCCCCTTTGTCCCCTCCTTTGGTCCCACCTTAGAAGCCCACAATGGAAGGTTGACTGACCCCACATGGGCCCTAGGGCAGAGGTGGATCAATGGGAGGAGGGATGGTGGGCCCGTGGGACCCAGGGGTCCCATTTTGCATAAAAAACCCTCCTTACAATTCAAATTACAATCCGAATAAAAACACATAAACACACATTACACACAAATAAAATCCCCATAAATATTATAAATATAAGGACTCAGGGCGGAGTCTCTAGACTATCTCCGAGCCAGATGGAAGCCGATGTAGCTCGAGTGGTGCTCCGCGTACGGTACCGATGGCTCGCCGGTTCGTGCCTCTCGCTCGCTCTGGTGTCCGCACCACCTATCCTACCAGCTGATGGTATTAAGCCGCGAGTTGCAAGAGTTCCCCGCGGCAATGGTGATTATTATTTCATCATCATCCTTTTCTCCCTTTTTTATTTTTATATTAAGAAGATGTGTGTGACCTGACCCAGGTGGTCTGGAGGCCTTATGCGGGCATGACCGACGCCGACCAGCCATGGGTCATAACTAGCCGTGCCCGGTTCGGACGCGACCTCTGGATGCTCTGTTTGAACGAAATCGAGCCACTTCGGCTACGATTGGCCATGAGGACTCTAGGGCTGGCCCAAGGATGGGTGGACATGACTACCACCCCACGTATCGGAAGGAAGACGCGTGGGCCGGTGACCTCCGTTGATTGGAGAGTGCGGTTCCCTGAGCAATACGAGGACTGGCAACGGGGTGGCACTCCCGTGGAGTCACATGCTCAAGACAGCAAGGATTATCTACGTCTCTATAAGGCGATGTATGCAGAGCGACTCCATCCCGAAGGGACCGTGGAGGTGAACACTATTTTTTTATATATATTTTGTATATTTTGTATTATTATTTTTTTGTTTTTTTTGTATGTTAACCTATGTCTTGGCCACAGGATGTTCGCGACACTATGATAGCGAACCTGCAAGCTCGCCTGATAGGCACGGAGTGGCAGTTATGTGATACTCGCGCCGCCTTGAGTTCTTCGGTAAGCCTACATACACACGATCATAGACCCAGATTTCTGGCGTTAGGTCCTCAGTGTCACCTTATGTGTGTTGCAGCGCGCCCAGCTTGATGCGGCTTCCTCAGCAATGAGGGCGGATGGTGTCTCTTCCAGTTTATGGATCCCCACTTCCGAACTTGATTTGCTTCATGAGCAGCTTGCTCATACTACGCAGCGAGCCGCGGAGGCAGAAGGAATGCTTTCCACGTAGGTGAGAGTCTCGCCATTGAATTTCACTTATTCGTGCCTCCACATACCTGAGATAATGGTTATGGCAGACGAAAGAGGTGCAAGATGCACTTGCCTGCACCGCGCAGGGGGAAGCCAGAATAGCGGAACTGGAGGAAGAGTTACGGCATCGTCCAGACGATGGCTCTTCTCGGGACGCCGTGGAGCTGAGATCACCCTTCAGCTGGAGAGGGAGGACCGTGAGAGAGAATGCGCGGAAAGGGAAAGAGACACCGAAAGACGGAGAGCCGACATATTGGCTGAGAGGGAGGAGCGTAGGGCCATGGAGGCCCAACTGTTGAACTCCGAACCAGCCTTAGTCTTGCTGAATAATGGCTAAGAGATGGCGAAGAGCGCTACCGAAGAGCACGAGAGCGTGGCTTTTGTGTTAGTAGCTTCTTTGCTGCCCCTGTCGATCGACGGGGAGCAGAGACGGGAAGAGGGGTACAGAGCATCAGAGGCACCGCCTCGCATGGTTTAGCGACACCCTCCAAGGTTCTTCGCTTGGAGAGTGGGGAAAGGGGTAACACTGAGAAAGAGGATGGAACTTAATGTACAACTTCTAGAAGGAAATAAAGGAAGGAATGTTCAGTTTTGTGTCTTCTACCTTCATTCCTGCTTTTCAATCATATACACATTGCTCAATGAAACAAATCAGTTCTTCCGTTCTGACTTGGCCCCTTGCTCAAGAGTGGGTGATTGTTTTGAGACTAGTCTTGATAACGAGTCAAGGGGCCAAGCCTTTGTTAATTAAGGCAAGAGCAAAGATGATGAATGCAATATACGGGCACACAAATGGGAACATAATGTAAAAATGTAGCACACAAATGAGATCACACGGATGCATTTTTTTGTGTTGTTTGTTTATGCCTTCTTTTTTTGATTTTTTTTGAATTTTCTTTGAAATTTTTTTTCTTTGAAAGACACTTGTTATTACAACTGGCATGGTTCTTGGACCAGAGGTGTTTGAATCCTTCTTAAGTATCCTAATACGGGGTTAACGTGCTCCAAGAGGATTCCCACTTTGGGACTCACTTGACAGCGTCTTCCGAGGGTCACTTCACAAATTTTTTTTTTAGAGCTACTAATGCCTAGTGATCATTCTTATGGCACCCGACTCTTATGAAAATAAGGTTTCTTACTAACCTCCCAAGTATCCTGCGTGCACATCTAGATTGATTTAGGCCCCTAGACTCCTCAAATGGTAATCCTGCCGGTTAAGACTTAACCTGATGACAAAATCGTCATGCCATGTTTAGGCTCCCAGTTGCTTCCGACCGTAAGTATACACCGAAGAAGTGTTCGAGGTAAAAGATTTTCCCGACCCGGGTCTATTTCCTCACAACTCTAGATGGTATAGGATGGAACACCCTGGAACCCTAACGGTCAACCGCGCGACGCTAACCGGGAATCAGACACCGTCGCACCTATTGGTGACGCGCTTGCATTGACCTAAGCCCGAGGTTAAAGTAAGAAACAATCAAGGTAGTAGATAGAGGTCTTGACCGGCCAGAAACACCGAGACTCCTTCGTGGTGGTGGCTTTCGCTTTTCGAAGTGGACAGTTATATGTGTGTTTTGCTAAAACGAGGTTGCTTGCCTTAGCGGGGCGCGCCTTTCAGGATTTCCATTGAGCTTTCATTTTTGAGGGGAGAAAGAAGAGTACGGGGGGGAAAACCTTCCGAGAGGACCGACAAAACCGTTAACCCGACGAGCTAACCGGGACCTACTCGACCTCTCCCTTTTGGGCGACTTCGAACCAAGCCTCGAACAGGGTTGCGTTGCCCCTTTATGGAATTTAGCTTTTGTTTTGAGGGGTTTCGCTTATTGAAATCAGGCACGGCCACGACCAGGCTTTCATTTGACTTTGATTTTTTTTTTTAGGGAGACATGATGATTTGATATGTAGGAATCCCTCTTGTATGCCTGCGGGGACACTGCCATCTTCTCGTGCTCTGACTCGAGTTCGAGGAGATGAATCATACTCTCGCCTTCAGGGTATGGTATTTTGGTTCCCTTATGCTCAGCGTTTTAAGGGCGCCGGCTGTCTCATTGGGCCGAGAAAGGAGAGAACAAAGATTACGACTTTCTTGGAGACCTTCGAGCACAACCCCACAATAAGCAATACAACCAATTTTTGGCAAAAACAACTGCGTGTGTGCGTGTTGCCTTCTTTTAGTGGGCGTAAGCCGACATGACCGGACAGGAATCTCCGCGATTCTGGCGAGCCAAGACCCGAGACCTACCGAGCCTTAATGGGTCCTAACCTACATGAAAGACAGATGCAAAGACTTGACTACATGATGAACACTAGGCAATCCTTTTTTTTTGGGGGGGGGGGGGGGGGGGGGGGGGGGCTCCCTCGAGTTCCGCTTTGTTTGA